>JAJLSR010000013.1:0-190363 GCA_030567635.1 Nakazawaea wickerhamii
TTTTACTCCTTCTCTTCTCCCACTTGCCCACTGAATGCTACGTCTCCACAAAACCTATCACCACCTCCCTTTTCACCCGCTCTTTCGATTAAGACTATCGCCGAGATGGATTGATCACTTCTTTGTACTTTTTATCAACTCTAAAGACTCGTTTTACTCCATTTTGTTGATTTCATGAATTCAAAATTTTGTTTTTTTTCCAGAAAAAAGGTCGTGTAAAAAGCGATTTCCTAATTTGGCAATTCAGGGGCTGTGGATTGAAAATATTATAAATGTGATTTTACTCTAGCAAAAAAAGAAGTCGTGTACTGAGCAGAAGAAAATTTGCTAAAAATAGATTGCAGCACCTGAGTTTCGCGTATGGTCTCCCACTACACTACTCGGTCAGGCCCTTAGCAGCTTAACTACAGTTGATCGGACGGGAAACGGTGCTTTCTGCTAGGTATGGCCGCAACCGAAATAGTAAAATAAACGTGTGGATATATTGAGATGATAACTTTGTGGGAAGTTGTTATACATTACTTCGTATGAACTTTCATGATAAATCTTTTAAAACAATTAGTATGTAGTATTCAATGTAATATTGATTTAGAAAATGTGATCTATCTTAATGACAAGATATTTATTTTAAAGAAATATTACGGAATTAAAATATATTATATATATTCATAAACTTGGATGTTATCCAAAATTATTTTAAGTTATCTAAATTTCAATGAAATTGAGTTGAAGTGATCTTTTGATTTGTAAGTGATAATATTGCAATTATTCGTCTTTATTTATTCAATTAAAATTGGTATATGTTGATATCTAACTGATATTTATTGTTCTGATAAGGGTCTGGATAAGCATAGTACTCTGTAGCACTTTATTAGGAAAATTGTGTAACTCAGCTTTATACACGACCTTTTTCTTGTTACTACAGACAATCTTTTTTCTTTTTACATAGTTAAGGATAGTAAGGGACATAAAACAAGAAGTAATTGAATTATTTGGATACTTATATCAGAAACAAATAGTTAGGGAAGTCAATCAAGTATTTATCCGAGTGTTAGAGGCAATGAATTGTTGAAAGTAACGATTACAATACTTGTATACCAGTATTGACCGGGTTCCATGAGGGTCGTGCCGTAGAGCTCAAAGCCAATTAAACAGAAAAGAAATTCAAAAAATTTAAAACAGAGATTAAAGGCATAGAAAGGTATTACCAACTACTTATAATACAATAATGAATTTATTTGAATGGGCGTTTGGTAAGAAATTGACCCCTCAGGAGAAGTTGAGGAAGAATCAACGTGCATTGGAGAGAACTCAGAGGGAACTTGATAGAGAAAGGGTTAAATTGGAGAGACAAGAGAAGCAGATAGTACTAGAGATAAAGAAATCAGTTAAGAATAATCAATTAAAACTGGCAAAGATTCAAGCAAAAGATCTTGTACGTACTAAAAAGAATATTGAGAAATTTTCAAGAATGAAAGTACAAATTCAAGCAATTTCATTACGTATTCAAAGTGTTAGATCATCTGATCAAATGGCACAATCAATGAGATCTGCAACTTCATTATTAAATCAAATGAATAGATCAATGAATTTACCACAATTATCAAAAATTGCAATGGATTTCCAAAGAGAAAATGATATCATGGATCAAAGACAAGAAATGGTTGATGATACAGTGGATGATATGATGGATGACGAATTAGATGAAGATGATGAAGAAGAAGCTGATGATTTCTTAAATAAAGTGTTAGATGAAATTGGAATTGATTTAAATCAAAATTTAAAAGATCTGCCAACTGGTTCTATAGCTACTGATGCAGAACCGTTAAATAATGGAAGAGTCGCGGAACTGTTAGGTGGTACAGGTGGTAGTTCTGGGGTAAATAAATCTGATGATGATGATTTAGAAGCTAGATTTAATAATTTGAAAAAAGGTGGTGATTGATTGATTGATTTTTCTTTATTTGCTATTATTATTTTTATCGTTCTTTTATAATTATACTGTCATACTTGTTTATTATATAGCTTTTTATATACTGTACGTAATTGATTTTTTACTATCTCATCTCGTAGGAAAAATGTGTTGCAGAATTTTTATGTTTACAACTTGATTTATATACAACGACATAGATGATATACTGAAGATGGAAGCACCATATGAGCAAGGGCTGCATCACCCCATAGACCAGTATCATGAATCAGCAGTGCTATTGTCTCAAATGTTTCCCGATATAACACTTCGAGTTATCAAAGAGACTTTAGAAGATTGTTCAGGTGATCTGGATAAGGCAACTGAAATCTTATTGAATCAATCAGCAATCATAGAGGAAGATATTGATCAAGACCTTACCGAACAACTGCCAACCTCTAATGATTTAAATAAAAACAGCCCATTCCCAGAAGAGTACCTGGACGAAGGGAATTTTCTTATGGAAATGTTTCCTCATATACCACGAGATGAGATACTACGACAACTCAAATTGGAAGGGAAAGACATGAACAGAGTATACGATATATTAATGAACTATAGTGAGCTAAAACCTAAGCCCAAACTGAAGAAGATACGAATGTCATTAATGGATTTAGATGAGCCAGCAAGGCCAAGTAAGACATGGGCACAGATAAATGATGATGTATCACAGATATGTGAATTGACTGGTCAATCTAAGCAAATTGCACAAAATTATTTTTATAAGACGAATTCAGTGGGTTCATCTATAGTTGCAATAGTGTTGAATGAAACTTTACCCGTAGAAGTCACTGAATCTGAGCTGCCAGTGGTTTCTAGTGGCAGAATAGTATTGAATAGTGGTAGAGTACAGTCAGGTAATAACACAGCGAGAAAATTACCACAGGAGACTACCAAGGTAGAGAAAGAGTTTTTAATAAAGAAGGAGAGTACTCCAGACCCCATTGAAGTGGAGAGATATAAATTACAAATTAATGATGAATTTTATGTAGCGCTGCTAATGTATTTCCAAGGAGATATTAAAAGGACCTTAGCGGTATGCCATATAGTATCACAAGACAACACACACTCTTTCAAGTTTACACACGCTCCTAAAGTACATTACAACAACCAACAGAGCGTAGAAACAGATAACAATTTTGGCAATGTACCAATTACACATTCAAATATACCAAAGAGGTCTGAAAGTGACCACCTTAAGCAGTTCAGTCAATACATGCAACAAGCCACTGAATCAAAAGATCGTCTGATCAAGTCATATTACTCAAGTCAAGCCTGGCAAAGTAAATCCAAAGCCACTGAGTCAAGACATGCTATTGAAGATACATTACAATTACAAAAAATCAATGAATTCATGAGAACTGGGAAACTAGATTTACACAATTTGACCGTGCAGCCTGCTATAGACACAGTTTCCAAGCTGTTGTCTCGTTGGTGGCAGGAGGAGATCGATAGGCGAACAGAGGTGGGGAAATTTCTGCGGTCCGGCAGAGTGAGACATGTGCAGGAGGTGAAATTGGTCACTGGTAGAGGATTGCATAGTGAAGGTGGGAGAAGTAAATTGAAACCTAGTGTGAGGAAATTTCTCACTAGTAATGGGTACCAATTCGAAGAAGATTCATCATCATTTATAGTAACTGGTAAGAAGAATGTATAGAGTAGTAGCACCAAATACACGACCTTTTTCTTTGAAAAAAAAAAAATTTATTAAAACTGAACATTGTCAAAGCATCGGTACTGATAGAACAAGGTTAAGATGTTTAAGAACTCAGTTACAAGTATAAGGAGGGTAATACCTTCGCTGTTACCAAGACAGTATTCTACGAGAACAGCCACAAATGTGAATCCTATTCCAAAGAGGCCTACAAAGAAGATCAAGATAGGTAAAGCACGTCCACTGATTTATTATAAATTTAATTGTCTCGTGGAATTAAGTGATGGATCCGTAGTAGAGAGAAGATCACAGTATCCTAAGACAGAGATAAGGATGATCCAAGACCAGAGAAATAACGCGCTTTGGAATGAGAGTAGATCTGATATGACAGTTGTTGAAGATGTTAGAGGTAAATTGTATTCATTTAGACAAAAATATTCAGATTTTGATGCAAATGAAGAATCTAAACTGGATCTGGTAGAGGAACTGGATAAAGAGGATGATACAGACGAGTTCCTTGAATTGATGACAAAGAATGTTGTTGAGAAAAAATTAGGTGGTCATATTTATAATAAGAGGAAATGATCATTCTTTATGTATATAGTTTAATCAATATAAAATTAGTGAATTTATTGGATATTTAAATCTACGATATCTGACTCCATTAAGAGCCCTTTCAACTCATTTAAACTCTTTGGATCTATCTTGGCAAATCTAGTCAATAAATCATTTTCTTGATTAGTTTCCTCTGTGAGATCTTCATTGACATCATCTACTGCATCGATCTTGGCTGCATCTTCTGCTTCATCATCTTCATCATCATCGTCGTCTTCGTCATCTTCTTCATCATCGGAGTCCTTAGCCTTCAGTTGAAGAGAACTGCGATATTTACCTATAGCCATTTCTGCAACTTGTTCTACTCTTGGTAAATAAATTGGCTCCTTAGAGACTAAACATGTCAATTTATATCTCATTATCAGTCTTAACTGCACGAGTGACTCTGGATCAAACCAACCATCCCTGGCAGTAGGTTTACTGACTATATGATCTTTAGATAATAAGACAACTAATTCTGGATCTTTAATATCTGCTAATTGGAAAGTACTTATCTTTGGTAAATTAGTTCCATCGAATATGAAATCATAAGGTAATTCTTTTATGGCATCTTTATCCACAGCGGGTGTCGCTGAGCGTGATATATTAATTGAAGTTGTTGCGTTTGTTGTCATATCGGCGTCATCTTCATCTTCCACATGTTTCTGTCCCATATGTACTCTGAATCTTTCAGTTTGGTATAATGCATATTCACTAGAACTCTTTGGGTCGACGCCAAATTTTATATATGATTGTTTCCAAGGTCCAGTTCTTGTAGAGTAGGCAACGTACAGCAATGCATAACTGAAACTATGTCTCCAATTCGTGGGAGTTATAGTATATAAATGTCTTCTTAACCATATAGGTTTTTGTTCAAATAAATTTTCTAATAATTTAACACATTCAACTAATTGATATCTAGCGCTATTTGTGATAATATTCATTGGTGTTATCCCCTCTGAAATTTGTTGCTCTATCAGTCTCTTAGCCTCTTCAACTAAATTTGCAATCTTCGGGAGTGGTGCCTGTGGTGCTGGATCTTCCCAGGGTACAAAAGCTGTACTTATCTTTAATGGTCTCTTTGTATTAACAAGACGCACGGTACCATCTTCATTTTTAACTGTGGTACCTTTATTATTAGTATAATTATACGAGAAGGGCATCTTGACTCTAGAAAATAATGAAAATGGTGGTAAATTTAATGGTTTACTTGTATCATATTGATCTCTTTGTGATAATAAATTTTCATATTTTTTCAAATTATCTAAATCATTACCATAAAATGTCTCTGCAGTTTGTTGCAGTATCTTATTGTTTGAAGTATTGATTTGGAAATCAGCTAGCTCTCTAAAACGGAAATTCTTATTTATAATCGCCACTGGTTCAAATGAATATGAATCTTTATTTGCACTAATCAGTTTTGAAATATTATTATTATATTTTACCATTTCACCCTTGGGTAATCGTACTTTGACCAATAAATTCTCAGACGTGGAGACATCCGAGTGGATCGGGTGCTGATATGGATCATCTGGTCTTAACCTCAACTGTAAAGGAACATGTTTCTCCACTAAGGATTCTTGTATTCTCTCCTTACCACCCATTAATTCAATAGCCTTATCGTCATTGATCACATTGAGGGGAAGTTCAATTGACGCGTATGGTGGTAAATCTAATGAATACTTCTTCGCAAGTATATGAGAAGCATCTTGATCAGACATTTGGGTGTATGGTGTATATGCTCTTTGTCTATCAACTTTGTTTGTTTATAATTTTTCTTCAATTACAATAGATATCAAATTGATGAATAAAAAAATTATAATGACAACAGTGAGAGTGTCTTGGTTGATATAGAAGTGATGAAATCGTTAAAACTTCACTTATACAACTTCTTGTATGTAGTAATGTTAATTATCCTTAATATAAATAATACAAATTTTATAAAATGATCAAAAAAATAAAAAAATTAAAATCGACCCTAGCTGGGGTCGAACCAGCGATCTCCCGATTAACAGTCGGATGCCTTAACCAACTTGGCCATAGAGTCTTAGATGCTTTGAAGTGGGGAACGTTTATTACAATTTTGTGTGGGATTGGGGAGATGGAAATATTTGTTAGAGCTGATGTGTTACAACTATATGAATTTATTAACTTTTCATTAAAATATCATTATGTATTTAGTGATTATAAAGGCGGCAAGGTTAGCTCAGAGAGAATAGGAGCTTCTTTGTGGAAGTTGGCCATTTGTAGTGGCACTTATAATTACTTACATATTACTTAGTTATGAAATAAGAATCGTATGTGTATAGTGTTGAGATATACATAACATAAAAGGTTCAATGATGAGTCAATCTATGGAGTGCTTCATCCCATGAGACAATCCCACAATACAATGTTCATATATAATTGCCACTTAGTATTTGATAGATCTTAATTCATAACATAATGAGCAAAAAGATCTGATGAAAAAAAAACACTAAGCAAAAACAGAAAATTATTCATAACTATTAACATTCATTGAATAAGTACAAATTACAAGATGTCAGAAGTAGAGACTGAAGATCAAATGATCGCTAGACATAAGAAGGAGAATAGAGATTTGGTGGCGACTATAACAGGTATGAAAAAGCAAGCAACAAAATCTAAGAAGAAAGAAGTATTGAGAAAATGTCAAGAGATGGAAGAAAATCTTAAATTGAAACAACAAGCTGAACTTAAATCACTTATCAATGGTGGTGACAAAGAAGAAGAGGAAGAGGAAGAGATAACACCAGCTATGTTATTAGCACAGATGGAGATTTCTGAGAAGGAAACTAAAAGTAATGAAACCCAACAAGATACACAATTACCAAAGAAGAAGAGAAATAGACAAAAGGAGAGATTAGCACGTAGAGATGCCGCTATTCAGTCAGCACGTGCTGAAGCCGAGTCTGAGCTGTCTGAGCAACCTGACTTGAGAGCTATTGAGATGAGTAATCTTGATCAGTTATGCAAGATGAACCACGTCAAGCAACATGATATCACACCAGATGGGCACTGTCTCTTCGCGTCGATCAAAGACCAGTTACTGATCCGCCACGAGATCGACGTCACGGTGCAAGAATTAAGAACTAAAGCTGCTACACATATAAAGAATGATCCCACAACGTTTGCTCCGTTCTTATTCGACGAGACCACTTTGCAAATGAGAGATATCAACTCGTACACGGAGGAAATGGAGCACACGGCGATGTGGGGTGGTGATATGGAGATCATGGCGTTGCTGAAGGAGTTCGATTGTCCCATCAGTGTAATGATCAGTGGTGCTGCCACGTTGAAGATTAATGAAGAGGGCAGACAACCGGAGTTGAAGTTGGTTTATTATAAGCATACGTTCGGGTTAGGTGAGCATTATAACTCGTTACGTGATGAAGAAGAAGGTGAACTGTAGTTTGTAGACATATTTGTACAGTTAATATCATTTACATTTTCCATTGAAAAGTTTTTTTTTCTGTGTTAAAAAATTGTAGTAGTTAAGGTGTAGGAGATGTCATCATTGGCGGTAAAAAGATGGTTAGGCATCAGACACAGTTCCACAGTGTCAGGCGCCACGAGGAGGTTGGGAAGACCTTCGAATAATTTGAGTAGTGGGATAGTTGGGTTGGCCAACGTGGGGAAATCGACTTTTTTCCAAGCTATTACAAGATCAAAATTGGGTAATCCAGCTAATTATCCCTTTGCCACGATCAAGCCCGAGGAGGCCCGTGTTATTGTCCCGAGCCCAGTGTTGGACCATTTGCACGAGTTGTACCTGTCCCGTGAGAAAGTGCCTGCTATTTTGAAAATAGTTGATATCGCTGGTTTGGTGAGAGGTGCCTCTACCGGGTCCGGGTTGGGGAATCAATTTTTGAACGATATTAGACAAGTTGATGGGATTTATCAAGTGGTGAGAGGGTTTGTGGATCCTGAAATCACACATATTGAAGGCCAGGTGGATCCGTATCGTGATTTGACTATTGTATTGGATGAATTATTATTAAAAGATATGGAATTTGTTGAGAATGCATTGGAAAAATTGAATAAGAATTTGAAGAAGCATGTTAATTCACAGGATATGAAGTCTTTGGAATTTGAAATCAGCACGTTGGAGAAGTGTTATGATTGGCTTATGGAGGGCCAAAGGATAGCTAATTATTCAGAGTGGAATGATGAGGAAATTGAAATTTTAAATTCATATAATTTTCTTACATCGAAGCCGATTGTTTATTTGGTTAATTGTAGTGAAGAAGATTATTTGAATAACAGTAATGAATATTTAAATGATATTAAGAAATGGTGTAATGAATTTTCACCAGATAGTGAAGTAATATTATTTTCAGCTACATTTGAGACAAAATTAATTGAAAATAATGAAATTGATAACTCGGTGTTACCTAAAGTGATCACCAAGATGAGGGACGCATTACAATTGATCAGTTATTACACATGTGGAGAGAAAGAAGCAAGGCAATGGACAATCAGATCAGGGATCACAGCCCCGGAGGCTCTGAGTGTAATTCACACGGATCTTCAAAAGACATTTATTAATGCTAATGTTATAAAATATGACGATTTAGTGACATTGAAGCCACCATTTGATGAGAAATTGATTAAAGCTAGTGGTAAGCAACAAAGGGTAGGGAAGAGTTATATTGTGGAAGATAATGATATTATATTATTTAAAGCTGCTGGTGCCAAATTAAAGAAATAATTAATTGTAAATAGAATTTAAAATTAGTATAAAAGTAAATTACAGAGAATATGTCGATCAAAATTTGATTGACGATTTATATACGGCACTTGAACTTCTGTAATAATCTTGTTTCTTTTTAAAATGGAGAATAATGCTTGTTGTCTTGTGTGACAAAGTAATTGGTTACTAACGCCGATAGATCAAAAAGTATTGGAAATTTACTCCGAAAATCGTAACTATATATTAAATACTTGAAGGGTGAAACTTGATTATCGATTCTTGTTATTGATATTTGAATGCATGTGCGTGGGGATAAAATGTAAATGTTAATGTTTTACTTTAAATTTTTGAAAAAATCCTTGCATTTTTATTAATTTAAAGAAAGACTTTTAACAACAGGATTTTAATGAGTGATCTATATTTATTATAAGTCAAGGGTATATTAAGAGATAATATGATTTTCAATATGATCATATATTTGAAAGTTATCACGCATATAAATGTTAAGGCGAACAGATCTTTAAATTGATAACCGTTATATCTTGTTACGTAAGTAAAATTCCCTTTTTAATATACCGTTTTACACGTGTTAAATATTATATATAGACATTTGATGTATAAATACACACTGGGTTAAATTGTATAATTCCCACGCGATACAAATTGAGCAAAATTGGTGTATGGAAATGCTATAGACAGTGTAAATCCAAATGGCGGCAATTGAGATTCCTCCATCTTTATCACAAAATTCTCTCCGCCACATCCACGGAGAAGGAGAAGATTTTTTGGTTTATTTAAATAATATAATGCAATATTGTGCATAGCCGAGAAGCATTGTTTATGCAGGAGAATATTTAATCAAGTTCACATTTTGTTATATATTTATATATAAATATATCGGCAATAGCCACACATTTATTGTTTAAAAATTGTTAATTATACGTTTAGTGATCAATTGATTATGAAATGATCTTAAATTTAAACCCTGAGATATATCATAAATGGAATTGTAAATATGTTTTGTAGAAGCATATGCTTCAAAGAAAATATATTATTATATACAATATGTGTACAGATCAAAATGAGGTTTATCAAATCAATAATACATAACAAATAATTTTTTCTTTTTCCATTATACTCAATTACTCGGTTGTATATGAATATAATTGGTTATAAAAATACACTGAGTAAAAGAAATATATATTTTTCCTTATGTGCATCATTTCTTTAACAAGAAATTGTACATCATATACGGTTATTTATGATACACTTAATTATAAAACAATGATATGCCTTAAATTTCATCTATGTTTTACTGATTTGATTGAATGCGATTGATTTCTTTTAAATTTTCTGTATGTCTATCATATTACAATAACATGACATACTTTAACAGTTGTAATGAAAATCCGTATATATAATTACAAGAGTCCAGAATCGTTCAACTTTCTCAATATCATGATGCAAAAAGACAATAACGGGAAATAATATTAATCAAATTGTGAATTGTAGGCGGAAAAATAATAAAAATAATAATAAATCTTAATCGAGAAAGATATCATGATCATGATATGTAGATATGGCGATATTTTTCAACGGCTTCAAAATTAAAATTCTCGGATTTCAACATTTCCAAATAATTTACAAGTTAGTATTAAAAAATTTATTACCTAGCGAGGTAATTTTAATATTATGTCGTTGAAGCCCTAAAAAAAAAAATTTAAACCGGTGGTACTTTTTATTTAGGGGCAATGTAACACTAAAAAGACAATTTACAACGTTTAATGTGAATTTTTCAGAGAGATCCTTTTTCTCATATAGGCAATATAGATATAATAAGTACCATAAGTTATATTATTTAATAATTTATATAATATCTTGTTTTATATAAGAAAGGAGTTACTCGGGATACATCTAATTTTAAAACTGGTACATATTGAAAATTTTTTAGCCATTTCTAAAAATGGGTAATATTTTATATTTATAAATCAAGGCGTTGAATTGTAGATGACTGTCTATACCATAGTTACTAAGTAAATGATGATTAACATGGATATATATATATATAGTTGTATAGTAATTTACGCAGTGTACAAAGTTAAAGAGAGGTAAGGCACTCCAAGACAATTTGTCTTTTGTCTTTTTTTGATTGACTGACAACAGAAACAACAGCAACGACGATAAGAAAATGAATGAATCCTTGATAAACATAAAATGGTATTGTTATAATAAGAAACCATGGTGATTTAGGAATAAGATCTTAAAATCAGGAATTTAATAAAAATTTAATTCAATACTTGATTTCTCGGTACCTCGGTACCTGGAATAACATATAATTATTTGTAGTTAGGGCATATATTAGGGAATATATCTTTAATGTTACTGAATAGGTGATATACTTTTTACAGACAACTTTTGAATATTATAATAATGATTATCATATATAATTATTTGACTTGTATATGAATCATTGAACGAATGAATCGTAAAAAATGGATAACATTTCTGCCCATGCCCTCTTATTTGCGTTGTAAAGAAAAAAAAAGGTCAAATTACATACAATTTTTTTTCTCAAATTTAACACTTGTCAATCGTACAAAGAGAGAGAGAGCAGCAATCCTAAACGCGGATAATGATGAAAGTTTATTCAAAGATTTGATGTTATTTTGTACTAAATTGAGATCGATATCTATATGGTGATGACAAGATTTACATTATTTACATCATTATTGTTATTATAATTGAGTGATTGTCTTGGCTGAAATCCCTGAATTTTTGATAATAAAATGATCCAAAATGTGAAAATAACAGCAATAACATTAACAATAGAATTCGTTTCCTAGGAATATTAAGAGGCTGAAATGAATAATTTGTTAAAAATTGCCATTTTCCCCCTCTTAAAAATTGAAATCATTATCAATATTAAAATTTTAAAATTATTTTTGAAAATCATTTAGAAAAGAGCAACTTCTCCCGGAGAAGATTAAGTAATTTATATTTTAAAACCGACATAGATCTTGTGTTATAAACACTTTATCATTTATCAGTAAATCGAATTGATTGACAACAAAAGAAACTTGCTTCTCATCACTCGTATCATCTTGAAGTATATATGGTGATGATTATAATATAATATAATATTTCTATATCTTTAAAGGTAATAAATAATAGGATCAAAAGTAATTAGGAAAATCAGAAATCTTCTCCAAAATCCCCAATCAGGTAATGAAGTTTTGCGTTGTCAAGCGTAGTCTGGTCTAGGCTGGATCAACTTGTACATTTGGATGGAGGGGACTCTGGAGACGGAGAAGGTTGCGTGCGAGGCAGGTATTAAGGCAGATTTGATATATGGGGGAACTTTGATATGGTATTGTATGTCGTATTGTTTAGCTGATTTCAATTTAATTTCAGTGGAAGTGAATATATTCGGCATGTTCTATACAATTAAAGTTGTCTTGTGTTATTGTGTTATTGAATCATATTGTATTATCTATGGTAACAAGATATCTGTAAATGAGAATTTTTCAAATGGAAAAACTTCTCCTCAAAATCCAAACTAGGTTAAGAAATTTAAAACGTTGACTGATCAATTATAACTAACCTAAGCAACCTCATACATGATAATTATCTATATTATAATATATCGATACTGCTTGATATGCCAATACAGATGTAATATTAGGAGCGAATTTCTTTTGAAGAGATCAGTATCTTGCGAGATAATCATCAATTTGTAAAAAGATATGCAAATAATTAATACTCGCAAATCTTCTCCGATTCTGGACAAAAACTTCTCCGCCGCTCTTCAACTCTCTCAGTCTCACTGTGGTTAGATCTGCAGTGTAAATTAAAGGCAAGAATACTTTAATATAATGCATCATGCTGATTTCATAAGCGAAGTTATTTTATAAATCCTGAGTATAGAGGTACAGATTTTCTTTAAACAAGGAGACATTAAAATTAAAATAAGACAATTTTATATATATTAAATTTCTCTTTGTTTGAAAAGATCATTAATAGGTTTTTCAAAAAATTGATATAAAATCTTGAAAGAATCTTTATTGGATTTTTAGTGTTGTCTTATCCATTCTTTGATTCAATTTGATTCAAATCGATTCTATTTATATATAGATAGATATCATCGTCATTATCATTCATCTTGTACATATACATCTACATATACATTATACATATTTAATCAATTGAATTTGATTTTATATTATACATTCCCCCTTACTCGCTCTCATTAATTATATATCATAACCGATTCACTTTCATATATATACCAAGACCCAGTCTTATATATATATATATCTATATCAAGATCATATTTTATCATCGATAATTGATCTATACACTGGTTAACCAAATTGATCTGTGATTATTATTTGGTGATCCGGCCACACGACAAATTTTCAATTTTCACATAGTTAAAAGCAAAAGTGGGTTATAAGATATAGTCTTATCGGGATACGGTGGTAGGACCTTATAAGTCTCGCCTGAAGCTTCTTTTTCTTTCTTTGCATTCAATATACATATAACGATATCATCATTTTCAACTGCATGAATTCTTAATTAAAGCTATATTTAAGTTTACTTTCATTTATTAACGAATATACTTTCCCTTTTTTAAAAATATATAATGACATTAGATAATAATGAATTATATTCAATGTCTATCTTGTCACCATCGGATCAGTTTTGCGCTTTAAGAGAGAAGATTGCCTTGGAAAGATCAAATAATATTTCACTTCATTTAAGTGAAACAAAGACTCATTTATATGTACTTACAGAATATTTAACAGATATTTATTATCATTTATTAGATTTGGAAAATGGTTATAGAGTCAAGCCGCAGCTGATCCAGAACCAGCCGGAGATCAACATGATTATGAGAAGTCAAATTGTGGAATTCTTGTTGAAAATTGTAAAGAGATATAATTTATCCTCAGAGACATTTTTCACAACGATTAATGCAATGGATAGATTCACTTCTAAAAATATGATCAAGAGATCCGAGTATTATTTGGTTGGGTTGACGTGTCTTTGGACAAGTTCGAAATTCATCGAATTGAAACCTAAACATTTAACGCTGGAAATTTTATTTGATTCATGTCTTGGTCGTTTCAGTAAGAAATCATTCTTAGATATGGAATTTAAGATATTAAATTCATTAAATTGGTGTTTTAGTACCAATTTTGAACAATTCTTAGATGTTGCTATACTGGAGAATAAATTTAATAACGTTGATGATTTAAAATTATCATGTCTTTATATTGGACAATTATCACAATTTTCATCGGTGATTTTCCATTTAACGCCATCACAATTAGCAAGAGCTGCAATCTTGTTGAGTTTAAGAGCATTGAATAAATGTGAGTTATCAAAGATTGATGGGATTGAGTATCAATTGATGAGACTCTTATTAAGACAATGTCCAAATTCCATGATTGAAGATTCGATGGAACCTGTTGTTATTAAATTAAGAAATTATTGTTCCAATTATTATAGATCAAAATTACAATTACAACAACAACAACAACAACAACAATTACAATTACAAAAACAACATTTACAAAGACAACAAGAACAATTACAATTTAATTATGAAAATTTCTTTAAAAATTTTTCACCAAAGCAAGATTTAAATGAAAATTTTAATAATAAATTCAATTTTAACCCACAAGATGAAATTAAATTACCAAAACCACAATTGCAATTGATGACACCACCTGGAAGTTCTAAGAATAGTATTGATGCCGGCATCAATAATATTGATCCAAGAACTCCATTATTTAATAGTAATAATAATAATAATAATGAAAAGACAATTTATCCATCACCATTAGAGATTATTACACCATTAGAATCGATAATTTCAAATCATTCAAAGAAGAGAAGTATCACGCAGTATGAAGAATTTGATCATTTAAATAAGAGAAATTGTTTAGATTCACATTCTAGGTCTTCATCAATAAAGGAAATTCCTGTCAGAAATGATGAAAATTTATTATTTGAAGAAATATTCAATGAAGTATTTGGTGATACAATTAATAGAAATTGAAAATTATGTTATAAATTTAAAAATTAAAAAAATAGATAAAGGTTTGTGAAATTGAAATTGATTTCAAATCGGTTGAATGATCCATTCCTATTCATGTGTTATGTGGTTATATTTAATATTACTATTATTATTAATTCGAATTGTAGAAATTATAGAATTCTCGTCGCCATATCACATGATTAATACAATATTTCCCCTCTAGTAAATTACTCGATTACATCATTTAATTATGGCGTTTAATTGATTATTTTCTTTTTTATAAAACCATGTTAAATTTTAAATTTAATTTACTGATTTACAATCATCGAATCTTTGTTATATTAATTCATTTAGTAAAGTTGAGGTTTAAATGTATATGAATTGTAATTAATAGAAGGAATATAAGGTTTTCATTTAGTTGAATTAATTACAGATTTACAAATATTGAATTTATTTAAATGATAGTTATTGGTTATCTATTCAATTACCTAATTAGGTAATTCTATTAAATTTATATGTAACATATATTATTATTATAATAATAATAATAATATATTACTGAATAGGTTATAATTCCAACAGGAGATGACGTTAATAAATCAGATTGATTTTAAAAATGATTAATTAATTAGTGGTATTATTTAAAATTTTGTCTCAAAATTACATTAAATTGATCGGCGTATATATGAATTGAATCAGTAAAAGTGTTTAATTAGTTAAAAAATGTTACTTATTCTTCTTATATTATAGACTAATTATAAATATTATTCTATTTTATTAATTTTAAATAAACCGTTGAGTTAAGGCGATACATGCAATTTTTATTAATTTTTAAAATTAACCCACTAATTTTACCTAATTTGGATTAATTAATTAATTAATTCATAAGAAATCGATATATACATATATTAATTAATTCACACGACAATTTAAAAGAAATGTGTACGAGTACAATAGTATCAATGAAATATATGTAGAGATGATTTTCATATATATGCAATTTATCAGACATTAAATTGACAAATCCGAATCAAATGGCGGTAATATATCTAAGACAATTGAATTATAAAAAAATACAAGTTCATTACATGGGACAAAAATGGCCCTTTGTTCTAAATCCTCCACCAATTTTTTTTTTCTACAAAAAATTCAATAGCGGAGAAATTTATGATATTCAATAAAGTGGAGAAGATTTGACAATTTTTTTTCTCCAAGTTGGTCGACATAAAACCTGTCAAAACGGGCCACACGCCACAACAACGTATCAGATAACTTTACAACCATTAAATTAAATTATCATTTACAATTAATATTAATTTACATAAATATTTAAATATATAACTGTAGTTACATAGAACAACGCGTTATAATAGTCTAGAATTCACCAAATTTTTCATTTAAGATTTTAGTTTTCATTCTCATATACCAATCATCAATTTTTTCATTTTCTCTTAATAACAGTATAATGAAGATAGTCATATTATCAAATCCTATCCCGGTAATGGTATTAGCTAATTTTAAACATTTGTCTAATAACAATTCTAATATCTTTGATAAATTATATCCTAACGATAAATTATGTCTTATAAATTTAATTAAATCTTTATTATTAAAACAATCCCAAATACCATCACAGGCTAATACTAAAAATTCATCATGCATTAAATTTAAATTGTGTAAAATTAATTCAGGTTCCACCGTGACTTTATACTCTTGTGGTGGCTTTATGGAGTTATTTGTCTTCAAATAGAAATCTCCAAACAGTCGCGAAAGAGCAAGAATACCATTGACTCTATTGTACGAGACATACCCTTTATCTTGATGAATTCTTAATAATTCTCCATAATTATTCGGTTTATGATCAAATGACATCGTCTTGGGGATCCCATTGTAACTATATATACACCTGGAATCTCCTGTGTTGGCCGATATCACCAAATCGTCAATTATCACTATGACAATCAGTGTAGAACCAGATTTTTCATCTCTTTTAAATAATTCTTTATCACATTGTAAATAACATTTTTTAATCAAATTTGGTAAATCAATTTGTTTTATATCATCTTTACTTTGTAAACTTCGAAATTGTGATTGTAACTCCGTATATATTATCGTGGGAAGCGCCTGGCTTATATATTTACTCACATTGGAGCCACCATGACCATCAAATACTCCAAATATATTAATCTTTATCGTGGATTCACCCAAGGTTATTTCAAAAGTTGATTCACAATGAGAATCTTCCATTGTTAATCGATACCCTTGCATTTCACCAATTGCGTATGCTATATTAGATTGATCATCGTTGAACACTATCGTCTTTTCTGTCTCTGGTAATGACAGTAATTGTCCCATTATCTGAATATACTTGATATCAGATTTAATCTTGTAAAGTTGATTAAATTAAATTTAAATTAATGATTGCGGTTTTGAGCTAGACACGACCGTTTTTTTTATTAATTATTTATATAATTCATACAACATCTATACAAGTATATATCAGTATTAGCAGTTACTTAACTCCTTGACAAAGTTCTCACCCCAGTAAGAAGCAGTGTATTTGCTAATATATTTAAACATCTTCTCAAAATTACCCTTTTTCTTCTCGTCAGGCAAAGTTAAACTTTCCAATATGGATTCACTTAATTCTTCAACGTTCCATGGGTTAACGATAATGGCACCGTTCAACGATTGAGCCAGACCTGCAAACTCACTTAAGATCAATGAACCATGTTTTTGTTGCTGTGTAGCGATATATTCATAACTAACTAAATTCATCCCATCTCTAGTGGAAGACACCAAACAGACGTCACTTACCAGATACAACGAGATCAATTCATCAAAGGGGACGGATTTGTGCATGAAATGGATGGGGACGAATTCGACAGTCCCGAATTGACCATTGACACGGCCGACTAATTCGTTAACGTTGGCACGTAATGACTGGTACTCTTGCACGTCACCACGACTTGGCACAGCGACTTGGATCAAGACTACCTTGCCGATCCACTCGGGGTGCTCTTCCAAGAACACTTCGAACAGGTGCAACTTCTGTGGGACACCCTTGATGTAGTCTAATCTGTCGACACCGACGATGATTTTGCAATCTTTGAAGATGGTTTGTAATTGCTCGATACGGCTGATGACCTCTGGTTTCTTCAATCCGTCAACGAATTTGTCAACATCGATACCGATAGGGTAGGCGCTCACGTGGATGTGACGACTTTTGTATTCGATACCGTTGGGTTTAGTTGGCACATTGAGGATTCTTTGCACAGCACTGAGAAAGTGTCTGACGTAATCGTAAGTGTGGAATCCGATCAAGTCGCAACTCAAGACACCAGTGAGGATCTCCAGTCTCACTGGGAGAATTCTGTAAATTTCTGAACTTGGGAATGGCGTGTGGAGGAAGAAGCCAATTTTCACTCCAGTGATACCTTTAGCGTCGATCAATTGTCTGAGCAATTGAGGCAAGAGCATCAAGTGGTAATCGTGCACCCAGACCATGTCATTTGCCTTAACTTGGTCCAGTATCACTTTAGCGAATTGGGTGTTGGCTTCAATATAAGCCAGCCAGCACAGTTCATCAAAGTTCATTTCACCTGGATGGTAATGGAACAAAGGCCACAAGATCGAGTTACTGAAGCCGTTATAATGCAAGTCTGCGACTTCGTCACTTAAATATATCGGGATACATTTAAATTTTGTCATCAAGTCGTTATTGACTTTTGGTTTATCGTCATCGGGTAATTCTAAACCTGGCCATCCGAACCATTTAAATTCTTGCTTCAAACCTTGTAACAGTGTCACTAACCCGCCGGAGGACATCTGGTACTCGTACTCGCCTGTCGCCGCAGACTTCTTGATCGTGACGGGGATCCTATTGCTGACTACTAACACATCTCCTTTACTCATTATATATAACTGTATAACTAACTATATTACTGAATATTACTGTATAACTGTATAACTTGTCATTTAAATTAATTTTCTTAAAGCAACTTAAATTATTACACGACCATATCAAGATACCTATATATGAAGATATATATCGATATCAAGACAGATTATATAGAGTATATAGATTAAACGTCAACTAAATCACCATTTGCAGTTTTATCTTCATCATCCAAAGATCTATCTCTATCATAAAATTCATCTAAAATTTTTGGACTAATTCTATTTAACATCTCCTTTGGATAAATTCTTAATAATGACCAGGCTTGATCTAAACTTTCAAAGATTGATCTATTCTCATAGGCACCTTGATTGATGAATGTCTTTTCGAATTTTTCTAAGAATTCTAACGACAATTTATCTTCGATACCTAAGGCTTCTTCACCAACAACGGCTTTCATCGCAGCGGCGTCTCTACCGATAGCGTATTTGGCGTATAACTGGTTAGAGACATCACCGTGGTCCTTTCTGGTCATACCCTCGCCGATGGCACTTTTCATCAATCTTGACAACGAAGGTAACACGTTGATAGGTGGGTAGACACCCTTGTTGTTCAATTGACGATCGATGGAGATTTGACCCTCGGTGATATAACCAGTTAAATCTGGGATCGGGTGGGTGATATCGTCGTTCGGCATGGTCAAGATGGGGATCTGGGTGATAGATCCGTTTCTGCCTTCGACTCTACCGGCTCTTTCATAGATAGTGGATAAATCAGTGTACATATAACCTGGGTAACCTCTTCTACCTGGCACTTCTTCTCTAGCGGCGGAGACTTCTCTCAAGGCGTCCGCATAGGAGGACATGTCAGTTAAGATGGTCAAGACGTGACGCTCCGTTTGGTACAGTAAATACTCCGCGGTGGTTAACGCCAAACGTGGAGTGATAATTCTTTCGATGGTTGGATCATTAGCTAAATTTAAGAATAAAGCAGTTCTCTCCAAGGACCCATTTTCTTCGAAATCCTGTTTGAAGAATCTTGCGGTTTCTAAATTAACACCCATGGCTGCGAATACGATTGAGAAATTTTCTTCGTGACCGTCGTGAACGTCCTTTGTTGGTCTCACCAACCCTGCTTGTCTACAAATTTGAGCTGCAATCTCGTTATGTGGTAAACCCGATGCAGAGAAGATAGGAATCTTTTGACCTCTAGCGATTGAATTCATAGTGTCTATCAGGGAAATACCAGTGGAAATCATTTCCTCTGGGTAAATTCTCGCATAAGGATTGATTGGGGACCCATTGATATCCAAGTAGTCTTCGGCAAAGACCTTAGGACCGTTATCGGTTGGTCTTCCGGACCCGTCAAAGACCCTACCCAACATATCTTCACTGACAGGTATCTTTAAACTTTCACCAGTGAATTCCACACGGGTCTTCTTGACGTCTATACCGGAGGTACCTTCAAAGACTTGGACGATGGCTCTGTTACCACGGACTTCCAAGACTTGGCCTTGTCTCTGGGTGCCGTCAGGCAAGGTCAAGTTGACAATCTCGTTGAAAGTCGGGAATTTAACGTTTTCTAAAATGACCAATGGTCCATTAGCACCTGCAACGGTGTTATAATTTAAACGTGGTTTTACTTTAAAATTTTGAGTAACAGCCAGTTTATTAATTTCGTCTACTCGGATTAGTACTCTATATCATGCAGGAGACAATCTATCTAACTTACATAGTTCTTGATCGGATAAAACCATTGTAATTGTTGTAATTAATTAATAACTTGGTTGTGTTCAATTTCGCTCATTTTTAATTTTCAACGGCAAAAGCAGCCACTTCTACGTAACGCTATACAGAGATAAGTTCCCAGTCGGTGTTGTCGTTGTGGTACTCCTTGATGTCACTCATGAAGTAGCGGATGAGGGTCATGTACAACTCGTCAATGCTGGGTATTTGTAGATCTTTCGGTGGGATCTCAAATAACTTGTCTACACTGATGTTGTAGTTAATTTCATCTCTCGCTGGTTTGTATTTTTGTAGCACATTGAGGAAATTCCAATTCGTCTCCTGAGGTGTTGTTTGGTATATTAGTTGGCCTATGTCGATTATGTTGTCTGTATGGGATACTTGCAATAGGTCCAGTATCAAGCAGCATACCAGCTTGATGAAATAGTTCAACTCGTATTTATTCAATTGGTATAGGTTCTTGCTTAGATACAAAGGGAAGAACTCTGTCTTGGAACGGATTATAGGTTGAAAGGGTATGAATTGGAAATGGGACTGTTTCGAGTTAATCTTCTCCGTGATGTTGTCATTGGGTATTATTATATCGTAGGTTACCTTTAAGAATTTGTATGAGTATAATTTGATCATGTAGTTCAGTATGTTGTATAAATTAGTGTTGATCACTTGGTATGAGTATTGTAAGTACTGTGTGATGGGTATTATCGGTAGAAATGAGATGTATACGGTGGATTTCAATTTAGTTAAATTGAACATCTCAATCAACTCTTTGGACAATTTAACTTGTAACGACGTTAACTGTTTATGGAGTTGTTGTCCTTGGGCGATGTTATTGGTTATTTCAGTTTGGATATGGGTCTTTGTTTGCTGGTACTTGGTTATATCCGCTACTGATCTTCTTTGTATTTGTAATCTCATCTCTTTATTCAACAGCTCCCTCTCCTGTATCCTCACTTTCATCTGACTGTTCTTCAACGACAACTTATCACATTTGTCCTTATAGATCAACAACGACTTCTTCAATTGCAAGATCTCTATATTCAACAACTGCTGAGCTAGTTTCAAAGTCAACTGATCGTTATCCTTACCTTTCATATAATGATAAGAGTTATGATTGATACAATTCGATAATATCTTATTTATCTCTGATTGGTATTTGTCATTCTGTGTCTCTATATCGATAAGTTGTAGATGGTACCGTAATAGCAGATGATTGATACAATTAGAACATATCAACCCACTGTCTGTGTGGCATATATAACAGTTCATTGTTATTTAACCTATTTAAGTCAAGTTGTCAATGTGAAATTATTATTTGTTAAACTCATCGCAATTATAAATTGAATAACACAGCAGAGATGTCGATAATACCACAACCAAAGTCTTCTACACCGTTGAGGATCGCACTATTAGGCGACTCACGTGTGGGAAAGTCCACTTTCATACAGAACGTAGTCACAAAGAGTTTCACCCAGGTTTACTACCCTACGCTCAAGTCATCACCTACCTTGATTGAATGGTTACCGAGCGATGAGATGGGGAAATTGCTATTGAACGAGTACGCCGGGTTCAAGGAGTTTCTACCGGTGATCGAGAACGACAAGTTGGTGTTGTCGCCCAGGATCATGTCGTCGTTGCAACAGGAGATGAGACTGAGAACCGGTAGTCATCATAGAAGTTCTTCGTCGAAGCAGTTGAAGAAGATAAAGAAGAATACGGTGTATGATATCATATTTGATGACAACTCGGCGATCGATAATGACTCCAAGTACGAGATAACTCCGATATTGTTAGAACTTATTGATACAGCACCTTTTAATCCGAGTCAAATTGTCCCATTCTTAGAGTCATCATTAGACGTGATACTACCACTGGAAATTTTACAAAATTTAGCCAACGAGCCGAGACGTGACCATTCAGCAAAGCCGTTGATCGTGTGCAGTGGCGGTAACGACATGAACGGGAACATCGATGGGTATTTCTTCGTGTACAGTTGTCTTCCCTCGTTGACACCACCTGAATATGGTATTGACGACCATGAGCACCCGGACGCGTTGCAATTGCTCAGAGAGATGAAGAGCGCCATGGAGGGCGCGTGGAGAGAGTACGATAATTACGCGAAGGATAAGGAGATCAGTGGTGAAGGTGATATATTTTCATTTATATATAATGTTAAATCACTTTGGAAGAAACAGAACTTAGCTAACTCGCAAGAGGAGCCAGTGTTGCCACCGATAGTGATCATATGCACGCATTGTGATTCGGAGTTGAAGAGTCCAGTGTTGATTGAGCTGGGGAAGAAGTTGCTGAGGGAGTGGGAATGCGGGTTTGTGGAGTTGGATAATTTGAATGTGGAGGTGGATTTACTGTTAGGCATGTTGGTGAGGGATATCGTTGAGCAGAGGAGCTAACCGTATTAGCAATACCGTTTCAGCATTGCAAATTTACTTTACTCTAAGTCAATATCATATCATATCAATTACAATATTAAATATTAAATAGATTATACTTTTATACTATACTATAATAATACTTTGGATCTATACCTCTTACTTGTATTCATAGCACTGTCTTGTATTCATATCAATTGAGAAGTTGTAGTATTTACGTATATTTTGTATTGTACAATTACGAATTATATAACTTGATTTCGATCTCTACAGTTTAACAATCAGAACATAGATTATAATACAATTATACTATACAGATGTAGATCTCTCTATCCATTACTCACTTGCCATAGCAATGTCTGTTCCATATCAAAATTTCAAATCATAGCAATGATAATATTTCAAAGCGCGGCTAAATTAAATCGGTACCCCGAATTATCAACATAACTAATTTTCCCTCGGTTGAATTAAACAACTTAATTTCCATGAACGATCGTCATCTGCGACATTCAATTGATTCACTCTGAGTAGTTCAATTAAGATTAATTCTTGTAATGGTAAATAATCTAATTCGTTCAGATCAATAAGACTTGAAATTGATAATCGAGACAAAGATTTTTTCAAGACTGATGATGACGATATGGTTTTCCTTAATGAATTTGACGAGCTGCTTTTCATTAACGATGACATCTGTGTAATGGTGTAGTTTTTCTGTAATTTTTGTAAATCTCCGAGTATTTTAGTGATTTTGAAATATTTGTCAATGTTGATTAACTTCTGGTTTAAGAAAGTTTCAGCATTTCTGTGATTGGAATTACCTTCGACTATAAAAGTTAAATCTTGTAAGAATAAATTCAAATATGGCACTATGATGGAATCATCATTTTTCAAATAATTTGTTAATTTCTTACGATAAATCATATAATTCTTATCAGGTTGAATAATCTTGATCAATTTTTCAAATAATTTTTGATAATTCAGTGATAACATCGACCAAATCTTGTGACAACGACTTATAAGGAAACTTTGTAACAGTGTCATTATCGACAGCAAGGAATTAAAATTACGTAAATTGAAACAACTTAATGCTATCTTTAACCATTTATTTAATATTAAGACACGTTGTCTAAGATTGATATCAGGTTGTAATATCGTTTCTAAGACGTACCCACTTAACAAGTTGGTAAACATTATCGATTTTTGCACATTTGGTGATAAATTTAAATGTAATTTCTTCTCTGTGAAATTCTCATTCAATAACTCGTTGATATTGATATTATTAAATAATTCATTCTCAATCAACGTTAACTGTTTACCCAAATCTAATGAATGATACGACAAGATTTGTAATGGGAACTCAGGGAATCTGAATCGCGTGTTCTTCACCAGATACCAATTAACTAATAATTCATTCAATGTGGTGTGTGACCCCCATTTAGGTCCCATTGTCTTACGGTAATTCTGCACGATGTTGTCAATTTCTTGTAATTGGTTACTTGATATCGAGGATGATGAGACACTAGCGAGTGAATTGAGTGATTCGTTGCTTTGGATTAACGTTAATTCGTAATTTTCATCGTCCTCGATTGTCATCGTGGAGAATCTGCTGTCGTTTCTTTCATCGTTGGGTAGTAATACTCGTGGTACTAATTGTTCTGAACTTGTCGTAGTCATTAATGTGGCGATAAGCTTTAATAGTTGTAATGACTCCAAGGGTAACGAATCCGATGCACTCTCGTTCAAGAAATTAATCAATTTAGGTAACAAGGGGAAATTATCTTCGTGGTCCCAATAAGATGAAACCCAAATATTAATCATTTTCAACACTAGTTTCCTTCTATTCTTGATTCTAATCTCCGACGTGGTTTGGATCTCTTTCGAATTTGATTCAAAACGTGTGATTAACCCATCTAATAAATCATTACTCGTTGAGAATATCCTGAAACATAAGAAGAACGTCGAGATGTATAATTGACTAGGCTCATCTAATTCATTAGTCAAGAAATACACTAATCCTCTGAACGATGACCCGATAAGCACACCGTTGTTGTCCTTGACGATCTCGTTCGAAACGTTCTTGATGTAATACGGGTTCTCTTTCAAGTTGATGTCGGTTTTCAATTCGTTCAATTCACCCCGTTTGAACACAGGGTGTAAAGTCATCTCATCCTTGATTAGCATCTCACTTAACAAGTCCACTCCTTCGACGGTGAGCCCGTTCCCGCTGCGGAACATGGAGAATCTCTTTAATGTTCTCGTGTTTGGTGTCCTGATGCTCTTGTGGAGTTGTTCTTGGAACTGTTTGGACTCGAGTAAACCTATCGAAGCTTCCTTGATGAAATCTTTGGAATCGATTTTGATCTTGGTGAAATCTAAGTAGTTATAATCGATTTTCAATCTCAACTTATCACGTGGGATTTTCAATTCTATTTTGATCAATTTGTTTAACTCGATGATGAGATATGAACATGTCCTGATTAGTTTCAGTCCCAGTGGCGTATATGAATATTCTACATCGTTTGTCTGGGGTTTCCTATTGGAATTGATTAATTCCATTGATTCATTATCGAATTGAGTGATCAATTTCAGGAAACTGGTTAATAAGATGTTGTAATCACTCGATGTGATCTTTATGATCTCACTGTAAACGAATTGGAAATCTTGGAATAATTGCTTGATATGATCTCTGATGATTTCTAATAATTTGATCCCGGTGATGTTATTCTCAATCAAATCCATCCGGCCAATGATCATACTGAAATAAGAGTAAAAAATCGTCAGGTCTTCCTTGACACGTTCACGTAATGTTGGGGTGTATTGTAAATACGGGATAGGCTTGTTTTCAAATTTGAATCTGTCGAGGTTTTGTCTTGGTTTGAACACGTTCTCTGATTTCCAGATGTTTAAGAACAGGATCGATTTCACTAGCACTTGGTAGACTAATAATTCTAATAACTCGATCTTGGAGTTATTGATCGTGCCGATGTATTCTCTAGATTTTTGTCGAAGTATATGCCAGTCTTGTAATAACTTCTTACGGACTTCTCTGATAGTTTTCGAGAGGTACACGTTCTCGTTCTTGCTACTTAAGCAGCCAATCTCTTTGAGGAAGTACTTGATACCGATAGTGATCTTGTCTACTGTGGTGTAAGGGAACGAGTAGCCTTTCAATTGACCAGATCTTGATGAGTAAATAGGTCTGCTTTGTCTATTGGAAAGGAAATTACCTGCAGATTTGAATAACAATAATAACGATTGCTTGTCTTCATCGTCAATAGTGGGTTTGAAATAGTTTAAGGGAACCCAACCAGTTTCGATCTTGTATGACAATAATGTAACTTCAGCCCAACCTGACGTTTCGGAGATGTCGTGGATGAATGCGATGTCATCTTTGTGGAACGAGAGACACCGGGCTTGTTCATCTTGAGATAACGTAGTTGCGTCCAAGGGGTGTGTCAGCGTGAGGAATAACCTCGCATAGTTGTCGTCTTCATGATTAGCTAACTCTTGGTCGATGTCTTCGAATTTCCTGTCGTTGGTATCGACGGGTTTCTCAATGGCTTCTTCTTCTTCGACGATATTGTAATGACGTAAGTTTGTGGTACTACGATTCAATAATTTCACTTGTGTGTGTCTCTTGTCGTTCGTGGAGGAGAACGTTGACTCTGTAGGTGACGCTAAACTCTCAGGGACAGAGAATTGATAAGTGGACCGTGAATCAGGGTAGTATGATGAGGTCAGTGACATTATCGAAGGCTTGAAATTCTCAAATATATCTTTATTCAACTCATTAGGTGATTTAATCGGTTTCCTTACTGGTGACAAACGTAATTCACTCCTGGCGTTGACCAGGGTTTGGAAATTCTCGATACGCGCCTCAGAGACGTCTTCGATGTCGTTGGCGGTGTCGATAGGTACTGTGTTGGATGGAGACACGAAATTAAAGTCGTTACTCAGTGCTGGTGGAGGTGGAGGTGGTGATACAGTGGCAGCGTACGCGGTGTAACTTTCTTCATGTATGAGATCGTTATCCATTGAAGTCAAGTCCAGCTGTGTTTCTTTCTTCTTGCCCAAATCACTTAATCTCTTGCTTGATTTTCTCTTTAATTTGAATTTTGATAAGAACTTGGCACTATTAGTTTTCTTCAATACTGGTTCCACCTGAATTGGAGTCAGCGTGTTGCTGCTTGGTTGAGTATTTGCCTGGTTGATTGGAGTTATCAGCGCGGCCAGTACGGTGTTCTCCAGAGGTGACGTAGTAGATGTCGAAGTTGGAGGTGTGGAATTGAACTCGTTTTGTCCCACCAAAGGTGTAGAATCATCGAATTGACTCTTTTGTTTCACCAATGGCGTAGCATCATTATCTTCATTTAAATACCCATCGTTATAGTCTCCATAAAATGAAGAAGACGTAATTCTCGTATTGACTTTATCTGTGAATACCAAAATTTTATTCGATTGTTCATTCAGTGGATCCCAATCTTGTGACTGTTGTATCACTGGTGTATTAATATCTTGTAATAAAGTCTCTGAGTCCTGTGTAGTGTCCTCAGGCAAGGAGGGGATATTCAAAGTTGATTGGAACTCATGTGAAGTCTCAGATAATGAAGAATTCAATGATTGTGCAGAGTAAAAAGTGTTTAACGTTTGCAGTGATTGTGATGGGATAATAGACTGAGTCTTTTTCAATTTCAAAGGGCTCGTATCCTGGATGGGGACAGACAATGGTTGTATCTTGGAGAACCCCATTGAATCGATTGAAGCGGGACTCTGGTCTTGTAGTATTTCTTTTTGCAATTGTGTAATTGGTGTTGTTGCAGGTACTTGCTTGTTTAAATTGGGTGTTTTATTCGCTGCAATATGTTAGTACTATGTGATATATCAAGATGAATATATGTACATACCATCTTGGAAGATGAAGTCATCCTCTGGATGCCCAGGGCTATTCATTATCATTAACCCTTGTTGAGACATGGCTTGTGGTATTTAATGTAACAACTTGTCTAATTGAAATTAATTACGCGTCTTGAGAAAAATGAAATTGTATGGGAGTTTGTATGAGACCATACAACGGTATAGAGATATTGGAGATAGAGAGAGAGATAGAGAGGAAGACATAGACGATATAGACTAGATAGACATGTATACTGATATCATACAGATATCGTAGATATCTCATTATACATATAGTCGTAGATAGTAGCAGTACTAAGTCGTGCACCGGCGGATCAGCCGAACAAAATTGACAGTTGCCGTTAATGCTTATTTGACCAAGTATCGTATATTTTTGAAATATCGATATTAAGAGAGATAGTAACAGATATAGATCGATATAGATATAGATAGAAATGGATCTATCATGTCTTAAAGAGCATTTGAAGTTGCAGCTCAATCAATTGAACTTACCCATGGAGATGCTGCAATTAGTACTTCACACCACCGATTTAGTATTTGATCGACTGTTTCAATATCAACAACAACATAATCAGTTATATGCAGTACCGGACCCTATACCAGTCACGGTACGTGCGAATAGCACTTACAATTTCGATGGAGTTCATAATAACTTGTATGAACTGTTACCGATGGAATTGAGAGAGAAAGTATTAAACTACGTCATTGATATTAATGTCGAATATTATAATCAGTCACACATCGATATGTTATTTATCAAGTCTCGATATAACAGAATGAAAGCGTTACATGAGCAGTTTCCCCGAGATGAGTTAATTACTCAGAAATTGAATTCTAATATCGCTATTGGGTTTAACGATTTGGTGTTGGAAGATATAATACCTGTTGATAAGATAGTACTGAGTGATGGTGAGTACTTCGATACTCCCATTGACTCGATACAGTTGTTTCCTTTGAAGAACGAAGATGTGGATCCGATCCCGATCTTGCAACAGATCGTATCGAAGGAGCCAAATTTACAAAATTGTAAGATATTGGATTTTACTCATTATATTAATTTGAATAAGATTACATTTGAAAATTGTGAATTGAGCAATTTGAAGATAGTGCAGTTCAATAGAACGAGTATTAAAGTGTTAGAGAATTTGGAGAACTTCCCCAATTTACAAATAATTAATTGTTTATCGTGTTCATTGAATGAAGTTAAAGATATGAGTTATTTGACTAAATTGACAAATTTGAATTTATCTGGAAATTTATTGAATTGTATCCCTACAGTGATAAATAAGTTGACTAGTTTGAAAATATTGAGAATTGATGCTAATGAGATCACTAGGATTGAAAATATCTCTAATCTCGTTAATCTTGAATTGCTCGATCTTTGTGATAACAAGATCCAGCAGATTGAAAATTTGAATAATTGTGTGAATTTGAGTCAATTGATCTTGGGAAGGAATCATGATATTATCCAGATCAAAAATCTCGATAATTTGAAGAATTTAATCAAGTTATCACTTGATGGGACATCGATATTGAAAATTGAAAATTTGAATAAATTGAAAAATTTACAATACTTGAATTTGAGTCACACTAATGTGTCAAAGATTGAGAATTTAGACAGTCTTGTCAATTTGAGAGAGTTGTCATTGATGGATTGTCATAATGGTAGTTTCAAGAAGATTGAGAATTTAGACAATTTGATAAATCTTCGTGAATTGAGAATCTCACCGTGTCAAGATATATCGAGGTTAGAGAATTTAGACACGTTGATCAATTTGAACAAGATATCTATTGTACGTCACTCGATCACCAAGATTGACCATTTAGACAAATTGGTCAATTTGCAATCGATAGATCTAAGGTTTGGGTTATTAGAAGATATAACGAATTTGAACCAACTACCTAATTTGAAATCTATAGATGTCAATTTCAACAAGATCCTAAAAGTCGGATACTTGGACAACCTCCAGAGACTCAAATTGTTCAAGATAAACGAGAAGATATATCAATTAAACGAGTTCAGCAACATAACTGCATTTCTTAAGCATTTAGAGAATTTGAAAAATGAAGAATTGGATGAAGATATGGAGTATTTTAATGATATTAGAAGACTGGTTTACAGTGGTGAAACAACTTTGGATTTAATTAATGAATTGCATGTGTGAGTCTGGGATTCATTTCATGTCTTGTATAAGTATCAAATAGATGTACGGATAGTACTGTATACTTCAATATCATATCTTATAGATCACAGATCGTACTGTATACCATTGGTGTCATAAACTATCATATCTCATGTAGATCATAGGGAGAATAAGAGGGATACTGTAGAACTTCCCCATTGGGTAATTTCCCTATTTGGTCTGAGATAAAATTTTTATTAATTAACAAATAATCAATCAATCAATCATATAATTTATAAATAATACAAGGCAAACATGTCAGTAAAACAATCAACAAAACGTTTGGTGAAGTTATTAGAGCAACTACCTAATGACCGTATCCCGCATTTCTCATCTTTCAAAGCGTCCCAGTTAGAGAGGTTTAGAACCATCGCAGGTTTACCCGTGACGAAATCAGATATAAAGACAAATTCCAAGTCACTTACCGATATAGTTGTTGAATCCTTAGTGGCCAAACCTAAGCTGATCGAGTATAAGCAGGAGTTGTACAACACGAAGATCTTGGACCAGCAGTGTTCCTCGGTGCAACATTTGTTGGATGATAAGTATTTAAAGACGTATAAGTTGAGTGATAAGTTATTAAAGCCAAAGGGTAATCCAAATTATTACAATCGTTTGTTTAATGATTTGTCACAAGGTGGACAGAAGAAGGAGAATTTTATTGATGCTTTTAAGATGGTTATAAGTGGGAAATATTAATATTTGTATATAGTTTATTTAGCGAATGAAATGAATGATGATTCGTTATTATCGTTTTGGAAATGTTGTAATTTGCCATCTTTGATTGAATTCATGAAGTGTTGTGATGACTGGATATCGATGAATTCTATGAAACTTAATTTTTTCAACTTGATCAATCTCAGATCGATGAACCCGTTGAATTGGGAGAAATACGAGACTAGATCTTCTTTGGTAATAGTTGAGGACAAATCTTGTAGTAATAGTGTCTTATTAGGCACTTGTGATTTAATCAATTTGATTCTCTTTGTGCTGTGCTCTTCATTATCTGCCTTTCTCTTTTTAGATCTTGTCTTTATATAACTCTCGAATTCATCACTGCTCATCACTGATTTATAGTACAGAATACTATCATCCTTAGCGAACGTGACTTTGATATTACGATCTAACAACTTGACACCGTTTAATTCTCTTTGTGCTTTGACTGCACTGGTGCTAGATTTGAATGTGATGAACAGTTGTCCCTTTAATGGTATCTTAGTCTTGATTATTATATTTATTATATCGCCATATGGGTGGAATATCTTTTGTAAATGTGCTCGTGTGGTGTTTGGAGACGGTTTCTCGTTCAAATTGTTGATGTATAATGTCGCCTTCGTCATTGTATTTGTATTTGTTATATAAAGATTTCTAATTGATAATTTTTTTATATTTTTATCTTTATTATACAATTTATATGAAATATACAGTATCTAGATATGAGGCAACTATTCTGGTAGGTAATTCTCAATGTTGAACCCCAATTGCAAACAGCACTTCTTCACAAAATTAAATTCACAATTAATCTTAAATTTATAATCATTTTTAACCAATAATTTTAACATTATTAAATTATTAAATTCGATATATGTCATTAAATCGATTTTCAACGTGACATTCTCATAATAATCGGTATCCTTATATATCGATTTCAAAATACTTATCATTCTCTCAAACTCAAACCATTTCGCCGAATGGATAATCTTACGCACATTACCATTTCTCACCCTTCTCGCAAACGTTCTCTTCCCAGATCTGATCTCTTTCAATTTACTGAACAAGGTGAAATCCGTTCTGGGGTCGTTGAATGATGCAAGGTATGAGACGACGACTAGTAGTGAGGATAACGGTGTTAATAAGTCTTTGGTGATGGTGTCCTGGTATAGTTGCGTGGTTATTAGTGATTCAGTTAATTGCGGTTTGAAAAGTTTGTAAAGGTCCATGAATTGTAAATTTGGGTCGATTGAGAGTGGATGTGTGAATAATGGCCAGCTTTTAGTGATTGTTGACTCCAATTCATTGATATCTGTTGTATATGAGAAATAAGTATCCACTATCAATTTAATAAAATTTTTACCATTGAATGTGCTTGGTGTTATCTCTTTACGTATTAACGTGTTCACTATATCATTCTGTGATCGGTTAGGGAAGTACACTTTCAATATCCCACTTGTCAATAAACTAATTGGCACCGTGGTGGAATCGATAATGAATATCACACATAAATCCATCGAATTGAATAATTCAAAATAATCACCAATTGATTGTAAATTCTTCAACACTATCACCGAATGGAACTGGTCTGATATGTTAATGAAATCCTGAATATTCTCGAATTTGAATGTCTTGTGGGTGTGTAAATGATATATCTTATTCAATAACAATTTCAAATCCACGATCCCGTTACAATCTATGAAGATGAACTCTCTCCCACACTGTTTGAAACTGTGTAGAAGTCCTTCAGTCTTACCTGTGGATCGGTTCCCATATAATAGGAGATTACAACCGAGATCTGCTTCTATAATACTGATTAACTGATCCATTTCCATTACTCTTATATAATTGAAAAAATGTAAATGATAATTTAATTTAATTAAATATCGACGAGTCTTTATCTATATACTGTAAACAGCGTTGCCATCTTTGCGTGGGAGTTGAGTCCATGGTGTAGATGAAGATGGCATGGATCATCGCCTGGGCACATACTTGTAATGGGACACCTCCGTATCCGGTGCCTAGTCCTGGTATCACTATTAAATCTATGAGTTGATTTGATTTGTTATGTGTAGAGATCGTAGTAAGGATATCCCATGTCCAATCGAACACTAATTCATTCAACTCATTGGAATCTCCTTTGATTCTCCCAGGCACTTTCATCGTGGGGCAGTGTAAGATCTGATCACATTTCAATGTCTCCCAGGGTACACCTTCTCTAGGCATATCGATCAATGTACACCTGGTGCTGTACCCGTTTGTCAATTGGTAAAATCTCTGTTGGAATTGCGACTCCCACAGTTTCCAATCACGGGAGAAGAATTGAGATATCGCTAAGTCGAATCCACCACCCATAAATCCACATGAGTTGCCCAGTGATACTATAGCGCTGCGTGATCCCGTGTGGGAAGGTATACTTGATAATTGACCGTTATGAATTTGAATGTCAATAGGCACATCATTGATCGTTAATGATTGATGGGATTGATATAGTATGCTCAATTCATGAGACCAGTGATGGCAAAGCTGCTCGTTAGTGTCAATTAATATTATCTTAATTTTATTCATCACTATATAAATTTAAATACTTTCAAGAATACTTTGATTAATTGATATTTTTTCATTTGAAAATTCCATTACTTCATCATCTTCATCACTTTCATCCTCTTTTGGCTCGACCATACTGCGCTCGATCTCTTCTTCCACCAGCTTAGCGAGATCGATATTGATATCGCTCTCGTCCTTTTGTGGTTTGTCGTCGTGGGTTAATTTCTCCGCGTCTGAAATGGTTTCTTCTAAGTGTAATTTGAATTTGAAAAATGAGTTTTTGGTAGGTAAGTCATAACCGATTGGGTTATCGTTAATGTTTTGTTCACACTTGTCAATTGAGTCTTTTAAAGATTTCAATATATCTATATCGCAGTGCTGGGTGAATTTTAATTTCAATAATGATGTGATTACAATTTTCTTGAAAAATTTATCATCAACGAACATTTCATGATTGACTAATTCGATTAATTCTAACCCGAATTTCGCATGCACTGTCGAGGACTCAATTTGGTCTTGTGGCTGGTTCACTATATTTGCCGGATCAGTGAAATGGATCATCTGTTCCAAGATCTTTGCAGGTGTTGTCATTTTCAGTTTCAGTTCGTCGTCTAATTCTCCATAATACAGCTGATACGCACGGACAAAAGTGTCACTGGCGATCTTCATGACCTTCTCCTGATGCGATTGATGACTGAATGAGTAGACGGGGATACAGAACGATAATGCTTGTTTGAAAGGTTCATTATCCGAGACGTCAGGACCGAAATATGATAATAATAAAGTCTCGAATAACTCGTTATCGATCAAGATATCCGCTAGGTATAATTTGCATATCCCTATCAGTGTCACAGCTTGTGATTCCTTCTGGGTAGAATCTTTGAGACATTTATATAACAATACTGAAAGTGATAATGAATCCACACCGTTTTCAATATCCAATACACCAGTGGTTCCGTGTACTGAGAGGATATCGAATATCACTTTCAACGCCGTTATTTTCAACGTCTCGTCTTTCTGCGACACGATGAGTCCCATCAGGAACATCTCCTTCCCTGCGAGCTCCTTGTCGATGAGACATACCAAGCCGAGACATTGGATCAGTAATGAACGGATTTGAAGTAATGTGTGGTGTACAGAGGGGTTGATTAATTCAAATAGTAATGATTGAACAGCGAAAAGATCTTTTAATGGTTCAGTGGTTAATTCAAGCATTCTCTTTGTGATAATGAGACATTGTAATGTTGTTTCATTTAGCTTAGTTTCACTTAATTTCAGTTTCTTCAATGGTCTTTCCAGTTCAGCGTCATCGATTTCTTGACCAATATCTGATACCGCGGAATGGAATTCTTCTTCCAAGTCATCTGAATCTCTTATATCTGTGACGACTTCAGTAATCATCTGACAGAAATCACGTTCACTTACTGAGATTTTCCTCAACACTTTTAGTAATTCTTTTATCAATTTATCCGATAGGAAATCATTAATTAATGAACTTCTCAATATTTGAAACATTTCTCTTCTCCCCACTTCATCACTGTAATCGTAATCCTTAGCGACGATGAGTAATTGCTGGATAACGAATTCTAATGATTCTAAATTAGATTCATCTTCATTTTTCAGTATAAATATTTTTTTCAATTTTAAGTATTTTGATAATAAATTGGCTAATTCCATTGATTCTGGGAAATTCTTGTCTAATGAGTTTGTCATTGAATTCTCATTACAGTATTGGAAATAACATCTGATCAAGAATGCACTTTCAGGATTTAAAGATTTCCATAATTCTTCACTAAAACTTATCTTGTTAAAAATTTCAGGTCTGTATTTGAAGAAAACTTTGACGGCGACCTCGGCGATATCACTTTGTATAACGTGTAATCTTCCGATCAATTCCATGAAATCTTCATTACATGTTTGAAACCAATTGAAGGCAAACATCTTCGATGCGGCGTGACACACTGTAGGGTCCCTGTCTTTTAAACCCCAAGTGAGTAATTTTTCACGAATTCTGAAATCAATTGAACGGAAGTCTCCTATGTCTTTCATTATCTTGGTGAATACTAATCTTCTATTTATCACATTAACATCACGAGCTCTCTCTAAGAGGTAATTCAAAGTTATCTTGTTCTTCTCTAATGATAATAATGACAGTTTCCTCACGTCGGCACTTGTATCGTTTTGTATAGCTATCAATAATTTCTCCAGCAGTTCACTTACTTGGTCAGTTTGTTCGCTTTCTTGGAACCTCGAAAGTGATCTCACCGCAGCGGCACGTACCAGTGAGTCTTTATCGTGAAGTCTACCACTAAGTAAATCCATAAGTGTTTCGTATATATCATTACTTATCTCGTCGATTTGGAATAAGAGGTGATTTAATAGTTGAAGACAACGGTACCTCACGTTCTTATTTGATGCCTCTATACCTTTCATTGAATGCATAACCAATTCATCAACAAATCTCGTATATGTATCATCCAGATTTTGCAATACGGTTTGACAATACAGCGAGATGAACTTGATAATTCTGTCACCGACGACTTCACTTTTCTTCAATGTGAGAACTTTATTTAGCATGTTCATCACTGTTCTATTGAATAATTCATCGTTATCTGATTCTGTAGCGGAGTCTTGTAATTGCTTTAAGATGACAATTTGTTTCCTGTGTGATACGATGGAAGTTTGAGAATCCTGAAAGACTTGAGCTATCTGTGTGGGGATTGTTGTGGACATTATATTACAATTTATCTCTACCTCTGTATCTCTATCTGTCTATCAATATCTCTATCTCTACCTCTATACCTCTATCAATATCAAGATCAATATCAAGATCAATGTCTTTGTTTATGATTTTCAAAATATAAACAGAGTTCCTAATGCGGGTAATTGGTTATCGTGCACACGACCACTCTTCTCTACCATTTAGTCCCATCTCAATTTACACGTTTACTAAGGTACTACAGTATTATAAGATGATAAACAGTATCGGTGTATGCATTGAGTGATATCTGTATATCTAGACTCTATATCTATACCATATACATCATATAATTGCTATATCTACATAATTGTACAGGTATAACACATAGTTAAGGGGCGCAATTCAGATTCCATTTCAACTGAAATAACAGCAATCTTTCACTTGAGATATTTAATCATTAGGAATTCCACTTTACATACTTAATTATATTATAATATCAGGTATAATTCAAGATGACAATTAATACAACATTAGAAGGATATGACGTTGTTAGACGTATGTGGGAAAAATATTTTGATGAAGGTCAAAAGAAGTTTATAGCAAAGGAAAGTTGTTCCGGATGCATTGGTAATAAATTCAATGTCTGGTCTGTATCGGTTGCCGTTCAGGCTGTGGTGGATGGTTGTAGAGTCTATCCTAATGAATTGATGCCATTGCTTGACTTGCTGGTCACTTCGTTGTCTTTTTACAAATCCCCACAGTATCATGGGTACTGTGCATCGGAAAATTTCGGTGGTAATAAGGATATCTATTACGATGATGATGCTCAAGTGGCATCACTGATTATCACGCTGTACGAAGTGTCAGGGAATAAGAAGTATCTCGATGAAGGTCGTGATTTGGTGAGATTCTTGATGGGTGGTTACGTTGAGGATAAGTCAAAGAAATGTGGTGGTGGTATGTTGTGGCATATCTCCAAGGATTATGTCAATGCTTGTACCACTGCAGAGTGTGCATTGCTGGCATTGAGAATCGCCAAATTTATCCCCAATGAGTCAAAGGATTATATCGAGTACCTGAAGAAATGTATCAGATGGCAATTGAGTAGATTACAAGATAAAGGTGATAAATGTATACTAGATGGTATTGGTATGAACAGTGATAAGCCAAACACGATGAAATGGACTTACAACACTGGGACAACGTTGTCTGCTGTCTCGATGTTGTATGCCGTGGACCCTAGTGATGAGTGGTTGAAGGCGGCTAACGACTTGGCTAAATGTGCATGTAATCATGGCTCACCATTTTACGACAGAGATTATCCGGATGATAAGAGGTACTGGAGGGATCCATCATATTTTGTTCAATTGATCGTTGAGGGCTTGGCTGATTACCATTTGTACGTGGGTCAAAAGCTGCCAAAGGATTTAGTCGATAAGCTGGCAAAGGAGATCGCTAGACATTTAGTTTATTTCAAAGAGTACGTGTACGATCCACTGGATGGGTTGTACTACCAGTGTTTCCAGATCCAGAGTATTAACGAGGATGTGTATAAGAAGTATAAGGAGAAATTCGGTGGTCATAAGGGTTATTCGCCAAACAAAGAGGAGAGAGGTAAGGATAATAAATGTGTAAAGACATTGATTGGTAGTGGGTCACTGGCGAGGATTTGGTTTCAAGGTGGTAGAGTGGTACCACAAATTGGATAAATTGTGTTTTTTTTTCACTATATAAAACTATATGATAATTTTATTTAATTTGAAAGCTGGTGTTGTAGGTAATAAGAACACAGGTCTCTCTATGACGATGATTTCGTTGTAACCGAAACTGTCACAGAACATTATTGATTTGTAATTTTGGGTGAACCAGTAACAGTTTTCGTCGTCCTGGGTGTCATCGGGTAAGATTCTGTTAATTTCAAATTCTTTTAAATTTTTAAAATTGTCTTCAAGGACAATATCCATCTCCAGCTCGTCTAAGAATTCATTATTCAATGAGTCATCGACGGTGTTAGTGGTCTCGGATATAGTCATCACAACACTACTATTTCTGCGTCTTTTCTTATTCTTAAAAGGTAATTGTTGTTGTTGTGGTAAATTTTGATTTAAATCAAAGAAACAAACCCAATTATCTCCATATAACCAAATTCTATTATCCTTTGAATTATCCTTGAAGAATCCCTGGCATTTGTTGTTCAACTTGAGGAAGCTGATAGGGAGGATCTCGGTGTTTCTCTTACACCACGGTGTGGTGATATCTTGCTTTGATATTCTTTTCTTGTTAGTGTTGAATTCATAAAATTTATTTTCACATGTAATCAATACAAGAGACCCAGTCTTGGTGAAATCGATCTTGATGGGGATCTTGTTCAATTTGATTAATCTGTAACTACCCTTGGTGTCATTCAAATCGATTAAATCGACGGTGCCGGATAATCTCGAGACAGCCAGCATTGTACCGTCATTTGATATCTTAAAATCGTTAATGTTTTGCATATGTGGTTGCAACGACTTGATTTGAATAGGTTCAGGTAACTCGTATTCGATACATTTACTGATTTGTAATGAATCGGTGTCGATCGTATATGGGAATGAGATGATTTCATTTTGTGATGTCACAGCGATTAATTTATCATCGGTGATTTTCAAATGGGTAGCGTTGTGGTTTTCTAAAATTGGTAATTTCAATTTATGTACTTTATAATTAAGACCACCTAATTCTTGAATGGCAAAGCATTTGATATTGACTAAACGGCCAACGAATAAGAATTTACCCTTCTTGTCCATTGTACAACATGTGATATTTTCATCATCTGATAACACTAATTTGGCTATTAATTTCTTAGACTTGTCGAATTCATTTATCTTCCAAATCTTGACTAATTGGTCTTGCCACATCACGACAAATTTTCTCGTCGCGTTGACCAAGACATTAGGATTTTGTAATACGATAGGTAATTTCCTATATGGACCATCATGGAAATTGTTAACCGAATTAATGACAATTGATCTCTCTACACCGCCACTGACTAAGAAATTAGAGCCTTTACTTTCAAATGTCAGTAACAGTCTCACGTCATTGGAGTGTAATAATCTATTAGAAGAATTAACCCATTTCCCTTCGTTGATTAAATTGAAATTGAAAATTTTACGGTCAATACCACCACTGAATATCTTCTCCTGTGTATAGTCGGTAGTCAAACACAACACGTCCACTTGATGTACTTTGAAAGTCTGTTGCAAGACAAAATGTTGTAAATTCCAAAATTTAACACTCCCAGTGGAGTCACCAGTAACTAATTGTTGTCTCTTAGGTAATGCCAACACAGACCAAACCAAAGTACTCTCGGTCTTTGATTTATCTACTCTGAGAGTCGAGACTATTCTCCCCCTTTGCAGCTCCAGATACCCCCATACTCTTACTCTACCGTCAGCGCAACCACCAATGATCAATTCATCATTGACCCAAGTGATACTCAAGACTCTTGAATCTTGTCTTTGCAAGATCATTTCGTGTTCTAAAGACCCAGCACCGCCTGATATGTCCACCACCACCACGCTGCCGTCGTCACAACCGACGCATAATTTATCTCCACGGTCGTTGATCAGCATAGACCATATCACACCGGCGTTACAATCGTAATTAACTAATGGAGTCCCATTTTGTAAATTCCATTCAGTGATCATTGTTGAGCCACCAATGGAGAACAACCGAGGAAGCTCCCCGTCACGGGTGGACCACACTACACCCTCGACGGACCGGCCCTGGGCTCCTTTCAAGGTCTGCTCGTGGACCCAGTCGTACCTTGGGTTCCAAATTTCAATGTCCCCATTGGCTCTACCGACGGCTAATCGAAGATCTAACGGTGTGAATTTCGAGATCGAGTGGTGAGAGAACAGGAGTGTGGTGATCGTGTGTGGGGTATAGTCGACGAATCGACAACGATGGATATCCATTACTCTTTATATATATATATATATATCTATATCTCTTGTATAAAAATTTTTAAGAAGTTAAATAAAAAAATTTTCTTTAGATGAGCTTTGAAATAAATTTAAATAAATTAAAAAATTCTTTGCCATGGCAGTTTAACTATTGATCTATCAGGGTTAGGCAAGATGAACCAGCATACGATCATCGCAGAGAATAGTGAGATGAACACGGGCATCACGACGAATGCACCACTGAACTGAGAGATTAATCCGATTAAGAATGGCCATAACGCTCCACCGGAAGAGCCACCTGAAGTCATTATCGTTAATGAAATGACTTGGATCTTTCTTGGAAGCACCCTTGTAGCGATGGTGATCATCAAGGGGTAAATGGGGCCCACGAATAGACCGGAGATGGAGATTAAAACCAGTTCAGCGATAATGTTCTTAACACCCCAACCTAATGCGACAAACACGACGGAGAATATAGCGAGGATGAATACGCCTCTCTTTGCACCGAACTGTTTGTGTAACCTCTCGACGAAGAAGATTCTCGAGATGGTTAACCCTGCCCAGAACCCCGAGGGGGTGTAACCTAATTTACCACGAGACCCGCCTCTGTAATCAGTTAAGAACGTCTCTTCCCAGCCGGGCAAACTCACCTCGGCGCCTTGGTAAAGGAATACGAATAATGTAAGTAACCAGGTCTTGAGGTTTTTCACTGCGAGTTTAAAGACGCCGGCCTTGGCGATGACGGGTTCTTGTGGTGGTGGCAGTGATAAATCTTCTGATCTGTAATGGGATGCAATGTTTTCGACATCATTAATATCTTCCATCTCTACCGCATCTGTCTCAGTTGTCTCAGTTGTCTCAGTTGTCTCGGACTCTTTTGGCTCAACAACCGAGTCCCTCACATCCCACGGTTTCAAATCCTCGTCTGCACCAACAAAGGCTAACCACATATTAATACAATTAATCACAGCACAACCTAGCAAGATCAAATAAAAATAATGCCATGTTACACCTCTATTAACCATTGACGACGCAATTATAGGTGCCACCGTGGCACCTAACCCATAGGAGCCATGGAACCAACCTAAGTAAGTCGACAGTTTATTGAATTTCGAAAGGTAAATATTCATCTGACTCAAGCATGCAGCGAGGCCAACACCACCGATGAAGAAACCTATGCAGACCCCGTAAAATTTTGTTCCTGAGCTGACTATGGCGTACATCACCATAGTACACGTACAACCACCCGCGATCATCTTTTGCTTACCCAATTTCGAGTCAAGACTGTTACTCAATACAGCTATCAAGATGAACCCTATAGCGTTACTTAGCCAAATCAACGACACGATCGAATAGGAGATGTGGTAGTAGGATTCGATGTACCCTAATAACGCACCGGGAGCACCATCACTCATCCCAGCGGCGAAAATCCAAATACATACAGAGATGACTCTCCATTTATTCTTTGGAGGGTTTTGCAACGTCATTTCAGGGATCTCATTGGATGAGTCAGGCAACGGTAGGAAGGGCTGCTGATCCGGGATCTCCAAGGGGTTTTTCCTCCTGTCGAAATAGATATCATTAGTCAATTCGAAACCAGGCGTGGTCGGTAACGATTCAGGGATCGGTGGTGGGATCAGCGATAACTCATCGAACTCACCTGCGGAGAAAAGTGGTCTTGACACAGAGGTACGTCTGTGGATCGTGTGTGGTGGCGATGTCTCGTACAGACCGTCTAGCTCATCTGTATTGGACATTGTTGATTGTATTAATTGATTTATTGTATGGGTCGTATTGGGTTGTGAATGGCGCAGAATTGAAAGTTGGGGTAGACTATTAATACTGTATGAGATACTGTATCAGATACTGTATCGGATACTACATAGATCATATAGATATATATATATAAAGTTGCTCAATACTCATTTACTCAGTTATATAATTATATAGATAGATCAAAAGATACTATTAACTATATCAGCACCAATAGTTGCACCAGCACCGAAAACCAGGGCATCTTTCAACTGTTTACCAAATCTGCCCAAATGATGATGTTTCTTATGTTGCTCCTGTGGCTGTTGTTGTTGAGGTTGTTCATAATAATTAGTTGAAGGTGGTGGGAATTGTGGTTGTTGTTGTTGTTGTTGTTGTTGTGGTTGTTGGTGATAGACCATTGGGGTTTGTGGAGGAATGTACTGAGAGTTCTGACGTGAAGGGGTGGATAATAATTTGACGTAATTTGAAGGGAATACACCTTCAAGGTTGCCATTTTGACCTTTCCACCAATCTGCATTCAATTTTTCAGTAACCGTTATCTTATCACCTTTTTGTAATCTTAAATCTGATTCTTGTTGTGGTTGGAAATCGTAAATCAGTTCAGCTAATTCGATATTGGATGATATGGTATTATTTGTATAATGTTTCTCCAATGAATCATTTGATATTGATTGTGTATCGTTAATGGAATTTATAGCAGGTTGTCCCGTATATTTATCCGGTAATGTCTTGATTAATTTGTCGTATAATTCTTTGGTGATGACATTAGATTCTTGTAAGAATTCTAACTCGGTCTTGACATTTGTTAATGATCTATTAATTAATGCTTGTGACATCTTTGTATTGTATTAATTTAATTAATTTATAGATGAGATTTGTAAAGTTTTTATCTTGGATTAAACGGATTCACAGAATTGGGGCTGTGGCGGGAATTGACACAGACACGACCGCTGTATACTATACTTATATAGATCATATGATTATACAGTACTACAGTATATCAGAGAATGTCTAAGAACTATTTAGTAGAATACGTGATGTATTATATATTTGATACATCTTATATATTGTATTATATTATACTATATTATAGTATATGATCTATATATCTTATATATCTTGTATCGTATAATTCAGATAGAGTATAGTGTACAAGAGATATGAGCAATTAATTAGGATCTGCCATTGCCGACACGTGTCTGTATCGGTCAAGACAGGGTCTATTAGCACCCGATGCACTACCTAAATATAGAGTATAGTATATAGAGTATAGTATATAGAGTATAGTATATAGAGTATAGAGTATAGGATATAAGGGATAAGGGATAGAGTAGAGTATCGGACATCAATAATGTAATCCATAGATAATCTTATATATTGTAATATAATACAAACATAGGAACGTGTTGTAATTAGATAAGGCGATAGACATAACGGAAGAAGGGTCGTGCACCCCGGGTCCAATATGACATCACTCTGAAGCAAAAGAGGTGTCAATTAGCCCCACTTCAATAAACAAATAATTGAAATTAACAAATTTTGCCACTCTAATTGCTCCTCTTATTATTATGGCAAAGTGGTAAGAGAGATAAGGGAAATAACAGTGAGAGTAATTAATTAATTAATAAAGCGCGTAATAAATATTTAATTACTAATAAAGAGCCTCTTTTATAAATTGTTATAAATACATCTTTTAAAGGGGTTACTTCTATCTATATTTTTCTTTTTTACTAAGTAAAGGGATAGGACATGTCTTATAAACCAGAAGCAATTTATGATGATAACTTAGATACAACAACTTCATATGGCCAATCAACAAATTACGAATCATCTGAAAAACATGTCAATACTGTCATCAATTCGCGTGATTCCTCTTATGATACTGCAAACGAAAATGATTTAGAGGATTATTCTGACATTGATGATAAAAAATTATTTAGAAAAATCGATTTACACGTCGTGCCAATGTTGTCTTTATTATACTTACTTTCATTCTTAGATAGGGGTAATATAGGTAATGCCAAGATTGAAGGTCTCGCAGAGGACTTGAATTTGGTTGGGTCACAGTATAATATCTGTCTTACTGTTTATTTCTTAACGTATGCATTTTGCGAAGTGCCAACAAATATCTTGTTCAAGTATTTTAACAAGCCAAGTGTTTTTTTGCCCACGATTATGATCGCTTGGGGTGTTAATACGATGTGTTTAGGTTTTGTTCAAAGTTATCACGGCTTATTGGTGGCTAGATTGACATTGGGGATTGCAGAGCTGGGTCTTTACCCCGGTGTAGTGTTTTATTTGACCAAATGGTACGTGACAAGTGATTTACAATTACGTCAAACTTTATTTTTCGCATCACTGTCAATGCTGGGTCTGTTTTCTGGTTTGTTGCTGTTTGGTATTAGCAAAATGGATGGTGTTGGCGGGTATGAAGGTTGGAGATGGATCTTTATCTTAGAAGGGATTGCAACTGTCGTCATTGCACTGAGTGCATTTTTCATCCTTTATGATTACCCTGAAACACTGAATTTCTTGACAGATCGTGAAAAATCGTATGTCATTTATAAATTGAAGCACGACAATAATTCTTCAATAAAAGGGTCAGTGGTGATGACTACCCAGGATTCAAATAGTCATAAGAAATATATCAAACAACTGTTTAGCGATTGGCAAATTTATTTGCAACTATTAGCTTATTATGGAGTTTGTGTTCCCTTATATTCAATTTCATTATTTTTACCCACGATTATAAATAATTTAGGTTACACCAGCACGACACTGCAATTATTAACAATACCAATTTACGTTACAGCATGTATTGCTTCGATCACCGTGGCTTTTTTCTCGGATAAGACTGGGTTAAGGTCACCATTTATATTTGCATGTTACTTATTAATGCTTATTGGGTTCATAATGGCAGTGTCTTCTAACCCAGAAACACAACCTGGTGTCATATACGCAGGCGTATATATAGTGGCATTAGGTATATATCCACTGTTCCCCGGTGTAGTGACATGGTGTTCTAATAATTTATCGGGAGAGTATAAGAGAGCAGTGGGTTCACTGTTTCAAATTGGGATGGGGAATTTAAGTGGACTGTACCTGAGTAATTTTTACCGTACACAGGATAGCCCTCATTATATAATGGGACATTGCCTATGTATTGGATTTGTCACTATGGGGACATTACTGCTGACTGGTTTAGTGTTGGGGTACCATAGGAGTAATATACTGAAGCTGAAATACTTGGAGACGAATGACGTTAATGATGATGAATTACTGGAATTAGGTGATAAGAGTCCATATTTTAAATATAGATTGTAATCGATAAGAGATATATATTCTATGTAAAATTCCATATAGGTATTACCTAATTGGGAATTTTAATTAATTACAAGAATTTTTTTTTTAATTAGTATTTACAATTTACCTAATTGAGTAATTCAGCCCTATTTAGGATATTCGGTAATTTAGCCCCGGTACAATGCTGCTCAATTGCTACTTCGTTTACCCTTTAGCATTACGATACCTTGTACCGTATAGCATTGTGCGATACCCTTAACCATCATCACGAAACCACTCTTGATATAGATGGATATAATATTTATATAAGTGTCGGAACAAACGGATAATCATATTATTATATGTCAATTTGACAAGATAAATAAATAAATAATAAACCATCATGTAGGAAAGTATCCGAAGAACGGAAGGTTGGATAAGTATGTAAGTAAGCAGGAAAGGGGCAAATTCATATACAATGTTCTATATTTTATCTATATGGTATTATTAGGGTATGGAATTGACGGTGTGGGTAGAGGAGTGGATTGCGTAGGATTGTGGTACTGGGTATGGAACTGGATTGCGTCGATGGTGAGTGGTGGTGGTGTTGTATTGTATTGTACTGTATTGTGTACAGTACTGGGATATCTTATATTATACAGTTTCCTAAAATGGCATACACCACCCATTAAAAAGAAAAACAATAATAAATAAATAATTTCATCTTTTGCCCTTTCTCTTATAACCGAAACTATTTAAATAAGTTAAAATTCCACTTTTTTTATATTGCTACATTTTATTAATTAATTATTTTAATTGTAATTGAAGTATATTAAAATGGCTTTATCAATTGGAGACGTCGTATTAAGAGTTATTAATTTTGCCTTTTTGGTTATAATTACTGGATTATGTGGTTCGTTGGCTGCTACCACTGTAACACAACATAATCCACAAGTTAATTACTGTCTATTTGTTGGTGCATTTGGATTATTATTTTCATCAATTTACGGTTTATTAGCTTATTTCATTTCATTTTTAGCATGGCCAATATTGTTAACCTTGTTGGATTTCATGAATATGGTGTTCACCTTGGCCGGTGGTGCTTGCTTAGCTACTGCTATAAGAGTTCATTCATGTACAAATGAAACTTATTTAAATAGAAATAAAGTTGCCCAAGGTTCAACAGATAGATGTAGAAAAGCTCAAGCATCGGTGGCATTTTTATTTTTCAGTTTTTTCTTATTCTTGTTAAGTTTAATTTTCCAAATTATTTCTGTATTGAAAAATGGTGCAATGGGTTATTCATCAAGAAAGCGCCCATCAACCGGTGTACCAACTGTTACTCAAGTTTAATGATAAAGGTTTATTTTTAGCATTTATATCTAATTAAAGATATAATATCATTTTGAATATCTGATAATATATTTATCTTACTTTTATTTTTTCTATTTTTGCTATTATTCTTAAAAAATCATTAATAATATACCCTTTTGTTCTTTTAATTATTCAAATTTTAATGAATATTTTCTTTATCTTTATATCTTTTTATATTTTTATATTATATTTTGTTATATTTTGTTTTATTTATAATTCTTATATTATAAATTTTTAAAATATTTGTTTTAATATTCTCAAAGCTTTTTTATCCAATACAATCGTTTCAGCTTTATATTATATATATCGTATCGTATCGTATCGTATCGTATCGTATCGTATCGTATCGTATCGTATCGTATCAACTAATTGACTACCTTAGAGTATTATATTTCATTCAATTTGAAATTGACTAATTATTGCTATCATATTTCATACGATTACACCAATGAAGTCAATTCTATACAATATTAAATTGTATCAATTCAATTGAGTGATATAAGACAGATAGACCACTCAATTCGGTATTTCATATTGGATATTTCATATTTCATTTGGCATAGTGTAAATAATTATTCCTGCCCCTTGTTTATCCTTTACTTTATTCACCATATACAATATACACATTACTATACACTATAAGACAGTATGGTGTACTATAGAATGATGTATAGTGTAGAGGTTACAGTGTTCTGATATATCTAAGATAGTTGATAGAGATAGTCATGTATATGGTAATTTCATATCAATTCCACTTTAATTTGATGTATTATATAAAAGATTATGTCATCAATGCCTTAAAATATCAATTTCATTTAATATATATTATATACAAGATTAACGACCTAAATTCAACAATAACGAATTCTTACCTTCGGAATTATCACCACCATTAGGCAAGTAAGTGACATTTTGTGATTGTGCCAATGTTTGTGCTATATCCTTTGAAGCCTCGATTCTTCTAATTAACAATAACCCATCCCCGGCTTTAGCTAAAGCCTTGGAGATATGGTCAGCGGCTTCAGCTTCACCTTCTGCCCTGATGACACTAGCTTGTCTTTCTTGTTCCAGCTTTTCGACTAAATATTTGGCTCTCTCGGCGTCTTGTTGCAGGATTTGCTTTCTCTCGACTGCCTTAGTGAATTCTTTACCGAAGGTCATATGTGTGATCGAGACGTCTTCTAATTTAATATTAAATTCGTTAGCTCTCGTGGATAACTCTTGTCTAATACGTTGTGATACGATTTCTCTTTGTGTAATCAATTCAGCTGCATCGTATTGAGCCACAATAGATTTCAAAACTTCATTACCTATCGAGGGCAACACCCTTTCATCGTAATCTAAACCTAAATGCTGATAAATAGCAGGCAAGGCATCGATTTCAGGTCTGTGTAATACACGCAAAGTTAGACTAACTTGTTGTAAATCCTTTGAACCAGTGACGGTGGCGATATTACGTGGTCTAGTCCTGATATCGTACACGATCAGTTTCTGTAACCAGGGAATAAGGAAATGGGTTCCCTCGCCGATAACTGATTGCTTGACACCATCGAAACGATCAAATATCACCGCACGGGAGCCACCACGGACATCGTACATGACGTATGGCAAACATGCGATCGTTATACCTGCTGGCACAGCAATTTCTATACGAATTCAATTAGTCTCTATATTCAGTACTCTCATTCTACATCATATACATACTTGCTAAGAAATCAAATGCTCTAGTTGACATGATTGGTGAATTGTTAAGTAATAGATTAAAAAAACTTCATAGTGGCGAATAAATTAATTTTTAATTGAGAAAGATGTTTGGGCGGGACTACACGACTTTTCTATATAAGACAATTAATTAACTTATTTACTCATCATCATCATCATCATTTTCAATTAATCCACTTGATTTAATCAATTCTTTAATTTCTAATGGTGTATAAATTTTCTCTACAATGTTACCCTTTGAATCCTTAGTAATTGTAGCGAATTCGATCTTATCACTTGTTAATTTTGATGAATCCATTGTCTTATTCAAGACTTTTAACAGTAATAATTTCAGTTCACTTATTGATAAATTATCTTTATAATCTTGTTTTAATAACGTTTGCAGTGAGGTGTTATTAGCTCCAATGCTTGTCAGTTTCCAACCACTGTAATTACCACTTGGATTCGAGGTATATAATTGGAACTGGAATTTGTCATCGTAACCGGCGTATAAGAACGAGACACCAAATGGCCTTAAACCTCCATGCTGGGTGTAACCTTGTTTAATATCACATATTCTACGAACCAATTGTTCACATGGTATATCTTCATTATAAGTTTTAAGAAATTGTTGTGCTGTGATACGGGCATGATTCACCAAGATTGATGCATCTGCATTCATCCCTGCCACTGAACAAATCATGTTACTTCGTTGTGTTAGTATTCATATAATATCAATATCAGTATAATTTATCACTTACTCATTCAAGATGTACATTTTTTCAGCTGATGTATCTTGTTCTAATAATTTTGATGTAACTTTCTTTTCAGCAGCTAATACGACACCTTCATCTGATAATATTCCAATTGCTGTTCCAGCATGTGATATTGCTTCTAATGCGTATTCAACCTGTATATTCATATATTTGTTAATAAATTGCCACCATTATTATAATATACAATTGTCCCATGTGGGATAAGAACTATGATGTATAAATTACATACTTGGTATAATCTTCCCTCGGGAGAGAAAATCGTGGTTCTACTATCGTATCTTCTTGACATTGTACTCTAGTATTATATTATCCTTATGTGATGATTGATATTATGGATAACAAGAAAGTGTTGATTCTTAAAATTAATTTTCTACAAAAAGAGTCGTGTCTGCAATATCAATTGTCTTAACTATGTAAAACTCAGTAACAAGGACAAGACCCTAACTGTAAGGTATTAAGATGAATTATGGTGTACCTGTGAGACTGATACCTTTGAATGATGGATGGTTTATAATAGTGACATCGTTGGGCAGGAAGTATTATTATAATCGTCAAACTGGTGAGAATTCGTGGGTAATTGATCTGGGTGTTGAATTGGATAAAGATGATTTATTATTAATCATTGCATGGTGTAGAGGTTTGAGATTGACAAATGATGATTATCAGTATTTGAATGAGAAGTACTTGAGTGGAGTGAGTTTAGAGGGAGTAGATAGTGTAGGGAGTGAAGTAGAAGTACCCATTGAAGAGAGTGAAAAGGATATTGACGATACAGAGGATACAGAGGATATAGAAAACATAGAGGATAAGAAGGGTGGGTTAATTACAGAATATACGTCATCAGATGATGATTCCGATGACGAAGTGCCCAATAATGATATACAATCTGAAGGTGATTCCACCAATATAAGTGATTCATCAGTAGAAGGAGGAGGAGTGGATTTTGATATAGATTCAGGAGAAGGAGTTGTAGAGTCATCAGATGAAGGAGGAGGTGTTGACTTCGATATTGATAACGATGACACATCAAATCAAGTAGGCAATCACAACGAATTCAAATCATTATTTGATGATTATAAATTAAATCCAATGGGATCATTTGAATTACAAGTGAGTAAATTAATTAATGATCCAAGATTTTTCGATATTGATGATATGAAAGAGAAGAAACTGTTATTTGATGAATGGGCTAAAGAGAAGTTGAATGAAACTGTACTGAAAGATGATTCATATGATGATTTATATGATAGTTATCCAATTTTAGAGATAATTGATTATTTGAATTTAAAATATGAATCCCTAGATAAGAAATTGTTTTTATTTGAATTTAAGAAGAAATTTAATGATGAATTGAAAAGGTTTAATAAGAGTGAATTTGATAAAGTTTATAAGAAATTTATCATTTACCATTTTGAATATGACAAATTAAAATTAATTTCAAATTTATCTCAATTCGTTACTGGGAAATCTATTATAAAATCATCAAACTACTATGACTTAATTAAAGAGATAAATCTCATCAATAACGATAAGTTTATGAATTATTTACAATTTCAATGTTTATCCAATAACGATAAATATAAAATTTTAATCGAAATTACATCATAGTCGTGCACCCACAGATCAAACACGCCTAAAGCGGTAATCCTCGCTAGATCGTGTTAGTTAAATTCTATTTATATCTGTAACATACAATTGCGAGTTTGTTATACTTCTACAAAAAGGAGTGTGTATTTAAGAGTGTATTGTATAATAGATATAGTCTCCTATATCCTATATGACACTCTATTTTCTATATCTTATAATATTATATAAAATCATATACAATATCTTATGTAATCTCACAACAATAAGCTTAAGAGAAAATTTTTAACCGAAATCTTTAAATCTTTTCATTTCACACGACGTGATTTGAAGATTTTAATCGTGTCTATTATTAATATTTATATTTATATTCATATATTAATATATAGATATATTATAGATAGATCATAGATTATAAAGACAATAGATCAACAACATTCATTTTATAGATAAACTTATCTGATCAATAAGATCAAACTTGGCATTTATATTGTTCTTTAAAGTAATAATCTCTTGGTGTTTTTTCTTCCCTTTTAGTTCCATTTGAGATTTAAAATTAGATATACATAAGAGTAATGGTTTCAAGAAATTTGACACATGGTGGATCACCAATTATAAATGATAATGAATTAGAGAATGATAATGAATCGTTGAATTCCTCATCAACGACAAATTTAATTTCAAATCCATTTAATAATAACGATGATGATAATTATAAAATTGATGAATTTGAGTATTCAACAGATTCATCAACACCAAACAGAAAATTCGATGCAGAGAACGATAAATCCTATTACGATAGGTACTCGTCGAATTCCCGTATCGTCTCCCAAGATGGGTCACATCTTTCATTATTAAGTGGTGCTACATCGGGGAACCCATTTATTATGGATAGCGATTTCTCACCATTTGGCGGATACCCACTGACTAGTTTTCCCTTGCATATTGAAGAAGAAGAACCTGATGATTATTTGCATAACCCTGACCCGATACTGGACCTGGAATACGATAAGAATAGGTTCTTGTCAGATTTGAAAAATATGGATTGGAGAAGTGCTGGTGGCTTAGCCGGATTGTTGTTGGTTGTATGTGGTATCATTGCTGTCTTTGTCATATTGCCCGTATTGACTTACACCGGTGTAACCCATCATCATCATCCAGTAAATCATAAATCACATAACAGTCATCATACTACATATAAATACCAGACCACGACGTTATTGACCGATTACATTTACCCTGTGTTATCCGCTATAAGAAGAGACCTTATCGATCCAGACACCCCGGAAGATGCAATGACGAGAACCGCAAGAGATGGGTCGGAATGGCAATTGGTTTTCAGTGATGAATTTAACGTTGAAGGTAGAACTTTTTACGATGGTGATGATCAGTTCTGGTATGGTGCCGATTTCAACTATGCTTCTACTCAGGATTTGGAATGGTATGACCCTGATCTGATCACGACATCGAATGGTTCATTGCAGTTAAGATTAGACGCTATAAAGCAACATAATTTGTATTACCGTTCCGGTATGATACACTCTTGGAACCGGTTGTGTTTCACTCAGGGGATCATGGAAGTGAGTGTGCGTTTACCTCATTTGGGTAACGTCACTGGGTTGTGGCCAGGGTTGTGGTCGTTGGGTAATTTGGGTAGATCCGGGTATAGAGCCACGACAGATGGTGTTTGGCCTTACTCGTATGAACTGTGTGACGCTGGTATCACTGCGAATCAGTCGTCTCCAGATGGGATCTCGTATTTGCCGGGGCAGAGATTGAATTCTTGTACCTGTGAGGGTGAAGAGCATCCTAATCGTGGTGTTGGACGTGGTGCCCCAGAGATTGATATCTTAGAAGGTGAAGTCGACACAAAATTGGGTGTTGGTGTGCTGTCGCAGTCGTTGCAAGTACTGCCTATGGATATTTGGTATTTCCCCGACGCTAATTTCATCGAGTTGCATAATAAGTCAGTCTCCTCAATGAACACTTACACTGGTGGTCCTTTCCAACAGGCTGTGTCACTGACAACTACTTTGAATACTAAATGGTACCAAAAGGGTGACTTCCTGGAGGGTGAGGGAGAGTTCCAGAAATACTCATTCGAGTATTTGAACGATAACGATGACGGGTATATACGTTGGTTCGTTGGTGATGAACCAACTATGACACTTCACGCCTATGCGTTAGCACCTAACGGTAATATCGACTGGAGAAGAATCTCTAAAGAGCCTATGTCGATGGTGTTGAACTTGGGTATTTCGACAAGTTGGGCCTACATCGATTGGCCAGGGTTAAGTTTCCCCTCTATAATGGAAATCGATCATGTTAGAATATACCAACCCGAGGATCAAATCTCCGTGACGTGTGACCCGGAGGATTACCCTACGTACGACTACATCCAGGACCACTTGGTGCTGTACGAGGACTACAATGTCACGTCTTGGGAAGGTGCTGGTTATTCGTACCCAAGAAATAACTTGACTGGATGTTAAATAGATAAGTAGAATCCTGGTCGTGTCCCACGGCACCAATTGTATGACTCAATAAAATTTTAATTTTCACTAAAAATTTTTTTTTTTTGTAAATTGTCATTTTTCATCAGATATTGATTTCAAATATATTTATTGACATTTTACATTTAAATCTATAAATTTGCTTTATAAATATATTATAATAATATAAGATAGTATAGTATTATATTTATTTACTTTAATTTATTATAAGGATGCTTTCAAGATCTATAAATACAAATATACGCAGATGCCCAAAATTAATCTTGACTAAGTCATCGAGATGTCTTAGTTATTCGATACTGCGTTATAGTGGGAACGCAGGTGTCGCCGCCAATACTGTGAGGAGACCAGCACCGGCCCCGGCTTTCAATAAGGAGCTTGACCTTACGTCAGAGAAATTAATCCATTCAAACCAACAAAAGATGGATGATTCATTTATTGGTTTAACTGGTGGGCAAATTTTTCATGAAATGATGTTAAGACATGACGTTGATACCGTATTTGGTTACCCAGGTGGTGCCATCTTACCTGTTTACGACGCCATTTACAACTCACCAAATTTTAAATTCGTCTTACCACGTCATGAACAAGGTGCTGGTCATATGGCTGAAGGTTACGCTAGGGCCTCGGGTAAACCCGGTGTCGTGCTTGTCACTTCGGGGCCAGGTGCCACTAACGTTGTCACACCAATGGCTGATGCCTTGGCGGATGGTGTTCCATTAGTTGTCTTCACTGGACAAGTAGCCACTTCCGTGATTGGTACTGATCTGTTCCAAGAAGCTGATGTCGTTGGTATTTCAAGATCATGTACTAAATGGAATGTCATGGTTAAAAATGTACTGGAATTACCAAGACGTATAAACGAGCTGTTCGAGATCGCCACTACCGGAAGACCAGGTCCTGTGCTCGTTGATTTACCAAAGGATGTCACTTCAGCTATCTTGAGAGAGGCTATACCAATAAAGACAACTTTACCTTCTGATACTTTAAAGGATATCACTAAATCTGCTGTAAAGGAATTCACTTTGGAAAGTATCGAGAGAGCTGCAGATTTGTTGAATAAACTGCAAAAACCAATCTTGTACGTCGGTGCAGGTATTTTGAATTCACCAGATGGTCCTGCTAAAGTTAAAGAATTATCTGACAAGGCACAAATCCCAGTGACAACAACTTTACAAGCCTTAGGTGCATTTGATCAAAATGACTCCAAGTCTTTGGATATGTTAGGTATGCATGGATCATGTTTTGCTAATATGGCAATGCAAAATGCTGATTGTATAATCGCCTTAGGTGCTAGATTTGATGATCGTGTCACATCAAATGTAACAAAATTTGCACCAGAAGCCAAATTAGCCGCTTTAGAACAAAGAGGTGGTATCATACATTTTGAAATCAGTCCTAAGAATATAAATAAAGTTGTCGAAGCCACTGAACTGATTGAAGGTGACGTTACACAAAATTTAGAAACTTTTATCCCATTAATCAATACCGTTAATGAGAGACCTGAATGGAAACAACAAATTGATGATTGGAAACTGCAATATCCATATAATTATCAAAGAGAAACTCCTGGTTCCAAAATCAAACCTCAGACTTTAATTGGTGAAATCTCTAAGCAATCATCAAAATTGAATAGAGAAGTCATTGTCACTACCGGTGTTGGACAACATCAAATGTGGACCGCTCAACACTTCACATGGACCAAGCCAAGAACTTTCATCAGTTCAGGTGGATTGGGTACTATGGGTTACGGATTGCCGCTGCTGATTGGTGCCCAAGTCGCTAAGCCAGATGCATGCGTTATCGATATCGACGGTGATGCCTCGTTCAATATGACCTTAACTGAGTTGTCAAGTGCTGTGCAGGCCGGTGCCCCAGTGAAGATCTGTGTCTTGAACAATGAAGAGCAAGGTATGGTCACCCAATGGCAATCGTTATTCTACGAGGATCGTTACTCACATACACATCAATCTAACCCTGATTTTGTCAAATTAGCCGAGTCAATGGGATTGAAACTGATCAAATTGGAGAAACAAGAAGATATGACTAGTGCTGTGAGTGAGTTCTTGAATTACAACAAGGGACCAATCTTGATGGAAGTTGTCATTGAACAAAAAGTTCCAGTATTGCCAATGGTGCCAGGTGGTAAACCATTAGATGAATTTATATCATTCGATGAAGAAGTAGAGAGAAAGCAAAATGAATTAAGAACAAAGAGAACAAATGGTTTACATTGAGTTTTTGTATAGGTTAGATTTAAAAGTTGTTTTGACATTATATATTCATATGACCGTTGTAGATTATCTAGAAAATTTCCACAGTTTGTATAAAAAGTGGAGTGCCGATTTGAAAAAGATATTTTATCCAAAATATCAAATGAACCCCGAAATTATACAATATCAAGGAAATATACACAATGAGTTCAGTATTCGAATCCCATATATCCCCCGTTCTCTCCTCTGCGGTAGACGTTTCCAAGGATATCAAAGACAGGATCCCGTTCCTGATCGCTGGCGTTGCCGATAAGGAAAAGATATTGTATATAGACAGTTATGGCGTAAAAGATTTAACTGACCCAAATTCCACCGTGGATAACGACACGAAATTTTATTATTTCTCGACGTCGAAAGCTATCACTACGACGCTGTTGATTATTCTGATCGATAAAGGCTTGATCAAGTCAATTGACGACCCTGTGGAGGATTACGTTCCGGAGATAAAAGATTTACAAGTACTCACTGGATTCAAAGGCGATGAACCCGTATATGAGCCAGCGAAGAGTAAAGTGACATTAAAACAATTAGTCACGCACACTTCAGGGTTCGCTTATGCGTTCATGAGTCCTGATATTCTGAAATGGAGCGAATTGAACCATTTTAATCTCTCAAGGTGTGAGTGGTCACAGGTACTTACGCCATTATCGTTCCAGCCTGGTACTACGTGGTGTTACAGTACTGGTTTGGAGTGGGCAGGGATGGTTGTGCAGAGAGCCAGTGGCATGACGTTGGATGAGTTCATGAAGGTGCATATCTTTGAGCCGTTGAAGATGACGAATACGTCATTTGTTAGGACCGATAAGGATATGGAAGTGCAGGCGAAGACCCACGCGAGGGACCCAGTCACTGGCGAGTTGACTCCGAGTCCAGAGTTGTTCCCACAAGTGCCAGAGTTCCAGTGTGGGGGTATGGGGTTGTTTGGTACTTGTGGTGATTATTTGAAATTTCTACAAATATTCATAAATGAGGGGAAATCACCACTGGGTGAACAAATCTTGAATGTTGAGTTGATGAATGAGTTGATGTTGAAAGATCAGGTCGGTGAAGAGGTGAATAAGGATATCTTGCAAGGAATGTTTAACGAATCTGAGTTGGATCCTGAAAAGCCAAGACCGGTTTTCTCATATACTTGTGGTTTTAAATTGACTAATGTCCCATTACCGTCAGGAAGAGGATCGCCTTCATTTTCATGGAACGGGCTGGCTAATACTTTTTACTGGATCGATTATGAGAGGAAAGTGGTTTGTTATTTCGCATCGTCGATAACTCCATTTGGTGATGATGTTTGTATTAAGACGTTAAATCAGTTTGAGAAGGGCGTTTATGCAGCTTTAGATAGTTATAAATAATATAATTTATTAAATATATTTGAAAATATGTTGACTTAAGTACGTACATCAGGTTCATCTTTACCTAAATATTCTTTGAATTTTAATAATGATAAGACTAATTTAATATCATCTGATAAATATTCATTAACATTTAATAAATATTTGGAATCATCATTACAATGTTTTTCCAAATATAAACGTACAGTGGCACCTGATGATCCGGTTCCTGATAATCTAACGATAAATCTTAAACCTGAACTTAATTTCACGTATAAACCTTGGTTCTTTGAGACTGAGCCATCAAGATCAGTGTATTGGAAATTACCAGCCTCGGTGACTATAGCTGAGTCGGTTAAATTTTTACCAACAAAATCTGATGAATCAACTAATGATTGTAAATTATCAACTAATTTCTGAGCACTCTCTGACGAGACATTTTCAAAATCATATCTTGTAAAGAAAGTACGTCCATAAATTTTCCAAAAATCTTGTTGTACAACAGCGATTGAAGCGCCACCTTTAATATCATGTTTGGAGTCATAATAAGCCAAGATATTTAGCCATGCAATAATTGCCCAAACACCATCTTTTTCTCTAATATGATCAGAACCGGTACCAAAACTTTCTTCACCACAAATACTTAATTTCTTTGCATCAAATAATGCACAGAAAAATTTCCAACCGGTAGGTACTTCATAACAATTCAAATTTTTCAGCTTAGCAACTAAATCAATAGCCCCACTTGTAGGCATTGATCTAGCTAAACCGTACACACCAGTCTTGCGGAAATATGGAATCAGTTCCAGTGCATGATGAGCGATAATGGCAACAGAATCACCTGGACTAACGAAACAACCAGCTCCATAGATCATATTTCTATCACCATCACCATCACTAGCGGCACCAAATGCGACATCGTTCAGATCAACTTTCGTCACTAAATCATGAGCATAAGTTAAATTTGGATCAGGGTGCATACCACCAAAATCAGGTTGAGGAACAAAATTTTGAATACTTGACAAAGGTAAACCTAATTCATCGATAAAGATTGCTTTACCGTAAGAGCCAGTAACACCGTTCATTGCATCAAACAAGATTTTGAACCCCTCTGGGACTCTTTTATCAAGGAATGATTTAATCAATGGGAAATCAAAGATCTCTTTCATCAAATTAACATAATCCAGTGTTGAGTCAATAATTTGCACAGTTAAAGGACCGTATTGTGTAGTACCAATTGGGGATAATGCTACTTTACCTAAATCTGGGATAATCTTGTACTCTTTCAAAGACAATGATTCCTCGTAAATCTTATTAGTCACGGATTCAGGCAGTGGACCACCATTACTCAAATTATATTTGATACCGAAATCGGCGTTTGGGCCACCTGGATTATGTGAAGCGGTTAAGATGATCCCACCGGTGACGTTATTCAGTCTTATAATATGACTCAGAGCCGGTGTTGACAATAACCCATTTTCACCAACGATCAATTTCGTGACACCATTAGCGGCACCTATTTGAGCGATCAATTGTATCACCTCGGGGTTATAGTATCTACCATCACCACCGATAACTAAAGTCAGTCCTTGTGATTCAATTGATTGGAAGATCAGTTGTGAGAAATTTTCAGTGTAGTGCTCGGATTGGAACACTTTAACTTTCTTACGAAGACCGGAAGTACCAGGTTTCTGATCTTTGAATGGAGTTGTTGTAACTGAAATTGAATTCATCTGTTTGGTATTGTTAGTAAATTGAGCAGCAATAATAGGAAATAATTATCGGACTCCTTTAGTGATCCTGGGTGTAATATATAAGAAATCTCGGATTGAATTGGCATGATCATATTGAGAATTCCTATAACTATACCCCTCATTGCTTGTAAACTTACTTTTAGTAATAATTTATCCAATGAATTGAATATAAGAGAGGTTATTACTTGATGGGCTAAATCATTACAAAAGAAGAGGATGGAAATTTTTTTTAAAATTTTCTTTGTTTTGATTTTGTCGTTGCTGAATTTTAAAAGCGCGTTCCAAAGGGAATTGTAACATAGAATATTGTAGAATAATATTAGATATTTATATTTAATTGTAGTGATTGACAACTTCATTGATAGCAACGGCTATGTCCTTGACGTTGGACTCGTTGATTCCGGCCATGGAGATTCTGCCACTCGAGGCCATGTATACTCCGTGAAGATGTTCTAATCTCTGGGTCTCATCTGGGGTTAACCCGGTAAAGGAGAACATCCCTTCTTGTTTGATGATGTGGTCCCAGTTACCTGGAGTTTGTAATTCGACTAAATTGTCTCTTAATAAATGACGCATCTTGATAATACGAGAACTCATCTTGCGTAAATCTTGTTCCCATTCCAGTTTCAAATCTGGGGTATTTAAGATTTTGCTAACGATTTTAGCCCCATACAGTGGCGGATTTGAAAATTCAGTTCTTATAAATTTCTGTAATTGTGACAAGATTGATTGCTTTAATGCTGTGTCATTCTGTGGTACTACGACATGGAAACAACCGACTCTTTCGCCGTATAACCCGAAATTTTTCAGAAATGATTGACATATAAGCATAGGGATAGATAATTCACCAGCGGTACGCACTACCCATGAATCAGTCACCAAAGAGCCGGAATTAAACCCCTGGTAGGCACTGTCAAAGATAGGTAAATGATTCTTAGCGATTATAGCGTCCAAGATCATATGCCATTGTTCATGTGTCGGGTCCATACCTGTAGGATTATGAGCACATGTATGCAATAAGAACACAGACCCCATTGGCGCGGTGTTGATCAGTGATAACATACCATTGATATCCAATTCCTTGAGGTACTGATTCCAGTAAGGGTACTTGACCACTGGTAAATTTTGTTGTTTAAAAATTTGTAAATGATTCCCCCATGTAGGACCTGATACATAGATAGTAGGTAAATCACCGTTAACATCTTTCAAAAACTTGCCAATAAACCGCGACAGCATATGTAATGCCCCAGTACCTGACAAGCTCTGCACAGACACAACTTTATCCTCAGCGATCAGCTTTGATTCATCACCCAAGATCAATTTAGCCAGCAGCGATGTCAACGATGAGTCTCCAGCGATGGGTAAATATTCATGATTATAATTCGGATCCTGTTGCACCGCTAACTCCAGCTTATGGACACTGGGCAAGATCCAATTCTTACCTTCGTCGTCTCTATAGGCACCGATACCTAAATTAACCTTGCCTGACCTAGTATCTTGAGTGAACCTTTTCTGTAAATCGAATAGGGCATCTGGTGGTAATTTTGGTATATTGTCGATGTTGAAGAGTTTCGACAAGTTAAAATTCAGCAGTGGTGGCGTGATACGTCTTTTCAAAGTACTGCTTATACTACTGAGCATTATAAATGGGTGATTGAAGTGGTTAAATGAGTAATTGCATTGTGGAGATGTGACACTCTTTTTATATTGCAGTGGCTACCTCTTCCCCTCTTTACAATTTTTTTTTTTTAATTTTTTTCAAATTTTCTTTTCCCTGTGATTTATTAAGAGAAGTTATACAAAGTCTATAGATATGTCTATACAACGACTCTAGACCAAGGATGATCTTTGATACCGTATTGCAATTCGGCAATCCATTCGGCAACTTGCTCAGTTAAGGCACCGATAGTCTTACCTGGGGCTAAAGGTACTGGGATATCGTTATCGTGCCATCCGATATTCTTTATTGGAGAAACGACGGCGGCGGTACCTGAACCGAACAGTTCGACTAATTTACCATTCTTAGCGGCGTCTTCAACTTCGTAAATGGTGCAGTATCTTTCACTGACTTCCCACTCTTTAGGGTCTAATTTCTCTTTGCAAAGTTCAATGATAGAATCTCTAGTGACACCTTCCAAGATGGTACCATCTAATGGAGCAGTGACTAACTCTTTCTTACCGTTATCCTTTTCGAAGACGAAGAAGACGTTCATAGTACCGACTTCAGTGATAAATTTTTCATCGCCGAATAACCATAAATTTTGTTGATAACCCTTAGCAGCGGCTTGTCTTTGTGGTAAGATACATGGAGCATAATTGGCACCAAGTTTTCTGTTACCACATCCACCTGGCCAAGCTCTTGTAGCGAAATCAGTGGCTAATAAGCTAACAGGTTTGAAACCGGTGGAGTAGTATGGACCAACTGGCGAACAGATACAGTATAACAAAGCTTTATTTGGAGTTCCAACACCTAATCCCAGATCGGTACCAATTAAAGTTGGTCTCAAGTATAATGAGTAGCCTTTACCTTCTGGGATAAAAGATTCATCAAGTTTTAATAACTCATTAATACATTTGATAAATTCTTCACCTTCAAAAGTTGGTAAACAAATTCTTTCAGCGGATTTATTCATTCTATCCATATTCTTATCTGGTCTAAACATTCTTATTTGACCTTTGTGATCTTTATACAGTTTTAAACCTTCAAATAATTCAAAAGCGTAATGTAATACACAAGCAGATGGATCCATTGCGAATGGTCCATAAGGTTTAATCTCAGGAGCGTGCCAACCTGTGGTGGAATCCCATTCGATGGTCAACATGTGATCGGTGAATGATTTACCAAAGACTAAATCTTCTTTAGCTAATTTAGCCTTTGGTTGTGTTGTCTTTGTAATTGTTAATTTTGAACTATCTAATGGTGAAACCATTCTTAAATTTGATATATTTCTTTTTGAGACTCTTGTTAGTAAATTCAATAATCTCATCTCTATAAAATGTAATATCTATAATAAACTTACCAATTTATATATAATAATTTTATAATTGAATTGTTGAATTATCGTTGGCAAATTCTCACTTTGTTTTCTTTTTTTGCGCTTTGTGACGAAATTGACAAAAATCAACTGACTCATATGATTCGTATAGGATAAAGATACACTTGGAATTAAGTTAGGATATTGTATTGGCTCTTTCCGGGTGAAATAGTCATTATCCATTACTCATCCATTTTGACTCATACTTTGTTATTTTGTATACTATACTCTAAACTCAATTAAATATAACTTGTATAGGTGAAAACTTCGGTTATAAATGGCTAACTCAGGCCCTGTACCGGGGAAAGAATAATCTTATCTTGTGGTTTGATGTATACATTTCTTTATTGTACATGATAACTTTACTATACATATGTCTATCTATATAACTTACAAATGTTGTTTTTCGAATTCTCTTTGTTTGATAATGGCAGCTTTCACTTCATCATCAACACAATCGGCGAAAATATCATCTTCTAAATCCAGCAATCCCATTATTTTTTTCTTTAAATCGCCGTTCATCACTGTATCTATTTCTAAATTATCTGCAAGATTTGACTTGGCCCATTGTACTGAGCTGGGTTGAGTTTGTTGTGGTAAGAATTTAACATTCGTATATGGATCCTTGATGAATTTTGGTCTTGAAGTATAATAAAAATGATTAAAATGCACTGTTGATGTAGCGATATTATAAATCCAATTTTCAGGTGTTGAACGAATGAATTTCTTGAAATCGATGGATGCAGTTTCCTTTGCGGCCAGATGTTGTTCACCACGCGTTGTAGTTGATAATCCGGACAACTCATTATTCCCCACTGTAGAGCCACCTGGGTGGTATTCACGTGGAGGCACGGCAAGTTCACCATTGACACCACCGTCCAGCACCAGTTGTGCCTCGTAGTAATCGTCAATGACCTGTTTACCGTCTTTGATTATCGTGGCACCGAATTCTCTGAACAGTGACTTGGCAGTGATAAGACCAATTGTACGCAGCTTATATGATAATGGCATTATACCACGCTCTACCAAGTCCAGTTTCTGCTTATCGGTAGTGATATATTTATATAAATCACGATGTTTTTGAAAGAAAAGGTACGAGTCACGAAACCCCATCAACCGTGCCAGCTCTGTAGATAACATATAAAGACGGTTCTGCTTGCCGTGTACAGTGAATGCCTTGATACGATATTGTCTCCCGCCTTGTAATACACCGTCTTTGTCTATTTTTAAATCACCTTTCTCATCTGAGGGTAAGTTGTATTCGTCATCGACTACTTCGTAATCGCTAGTTTCCTTACCGTTGGGTTTAAGTCTCTTGTTATCTTCTATTGGTTGTGATCTACTTCTCTTTTTGGAGTCTCCATCTTCGTCGTCTTCTTCGTCGTCATCTTCCTCCGGTTCATTATCGTTCTCCTCATCACCATTCTCCTCTTCCACATCTTCTTCGACATCGTCTTCCACGTCTTCGACGTCATCATCATCGATTAAACTCTTATCCAGTTCATCTTTATAATCAACATCTTTTTCATCATCCACCATCTCTATATTCACCAGCATTGAACGTCTGGATCTTCTTGGTGAGACGGGACTCGTGTCCACAGAGTGGTTACGTAACGATCTTCTACGTGATGACATCCTTAATTGTATAGTAATGTCAATATATATAGTTTGATAGATAAATTTATAAAAGTTGTTGATTTCGTGATTTGTTTTTCAAAATTTAAATTTGTTAGAGAATTTGATAAATTGTGCACTACGTATAAAAGGGGGTTTAATAAATAATGATATTAAAGCATATAAAGTACATTAAAAAAGTCAATTGAAAGTTGTGGGTATTAAACAGTAGATCCAGTTCTTGGATTTTCTAAACCTGAGTGTTCATAAGACTGTTTAGAGTTATCTGCGGAGAGACTTGCATGTTCCAATTGATATTTTTCATCATTCAAATCACCTTGTGATTGTGTGATATTTTTCGGTAAACGATCAGGTCTATAAAATCTCAAATCAACACGTCCTACCAAGTATAAGACATTGACTATCGTCTCGAGGACTCCCCAGATGGTGTACATGACAACAGGCTCGAAAATCCATGATTGTGTCAGATAGGTCATATTGAGGAAAGTGCAAATACATCTGAAAATACCGCCAATTAAGATGAAAAGTGATGTGATGGCGATCAAGATTAAACTGAAATTAACTTTCAAATTATTTGGTGATTGAGAAACTGGCTTTTCGACGCTGTTATAGAAATGTGTTGATGAGGCGATTATCCTGATTGAGTTTCTTGCATTTTGATCTCTTGCGACAAATGTTCTTTCCAGTTCTTGTGCAGCACCATGTGGTGGGAAGTAGAATGGTGAAAAAGATTCAATCCACCATGGTTGATATACTGTTGTGGTGGTGGATTTTGTTTGCTTGAATGCATATGCAATACATGTTAATGCCAATGCTTGCACTGAGTAAAGACAAACCAATACACTTGAAACTTTTTGAACATTTTTGCACATGTTATAATGTGATTCCGAAAGGAAGTACAAGTATGGAACTAACGATGAAATGATTGTCATAACCACCACTGCAGTGACGATAGTGTAAATAGTAATCATCAACAGCCAAAAGAATTTACATGAACCAAAAACTGGATGTCTCCAAGTGAAAATTCTCTGTGCTAAGATCAAATTGAAACTTGCTAAGAAAATTGTAGGCAATACTAAGAAAATTTCTGACACCATACCACTTTTCAAATGTAAGATATTCTTTGACCAAACAATTCTTAACAGGAATCCAAGCCAACGCATAAGACTATAAAATGCAAACCCTAATGAGAGCCAAAATTTATGACCCCTTGAAAAATCCTTAATAAAGATATATGAATGTGCTAGAAAGAAAATGACAAACACAGCAGTGAATACGGCACTTGGTGCAATATCTGCAGTGGTAGGGTATGATCCAAATAGCGCAAGTTGTAAACCCTGCACATAATCGATCAAGTAATCTGGGATTTCACCTTGAAGTAAATCCGAAGCTCTTTGTTGTAAGATGGCGATACCGGTACCGTCAGCGGCACCATTTGTCATTTGTCTTAAAAGACCTATTAATTGGGACATTATTTATCTTTTACCAATAGTAATAAAGAATAAAGTAATTAGAAGGGGTGTTTTGTAGAAAAATAAATTGCTTCAAATTTGAAAATGACAAGGTAGAGGAGAATTTATATATGGTAAAATATAAAGCATAGTACAGATATAAATTTTTTTATAAAAGAGGAGTATTTTGAATATGAAATTCTTATTATAAGGTTGTTTACCAATTATGTGTATGTTTTGTCTTGTAGTTGAAGAACAAGAGGCAACTGGGAGTGGGATTTGGATCATGTGCTTTGTGCTTTGTGTTGGGGATCATGTGGATGATCACCCTTTTTCCTCCTTTCCCCAATGCGGTAGTTGGGGGCGGCGCAGTGCACTCACTCCTCTTTTTGTTTTCTTTGAGTAAGGAAATACAAACAGGGGCTGTTTGGACATGTTATGTGTAAAAGCTCAACAAAGAGACAAAAGGAGTTTGAGAAGGATCTTTTTAAGGACAAAGGAGTGAAAGTGTTGAGTATGTCAGAAGGTGACAAGGAGAAAGTCACTGCTGATTCGATCATTCTGGGTGCCTATGAAGGTAGGGATCCACAAGTGCAGCGGGCCGACTACAGATTAGATGATATAGAGGAGTTACGGGATTATCAGTTGGGTATAAGGACTTCATATGAGAAGCTGTTACAATTTAAGAGAACTGATATTCCACAGTATATCAGGTACGCCAAATGGGAATGGGAGTTACATAATTACGCCAGGGCAAGGTCTATATTCGAGAGAGCCTTGGGAGTGGACCATTCAAATATTAAATTATGGCTTAGTTATATTCATTTGGAGATTGAATCATCAAATTTGAATCATGCAAGAAATTTATTAGAGAGGACATTACTGTTATTGCCTAGAGTGGATAAATTTTATTATGAATATATACTGTTAGAGTTGAATTTGAAAAATTTTAACAATGTGAAGGAAATTTATCAGAGATGGATTAATTGGAAACCTACAAGTCATATCTATGGGTTATATATCAAATTTTTGATTAAATATAAAGATTATGATCAACTGAGAGTGGTTTATGAGGATTTAATTAAACTCATACCGAATGAAGAGAACTTCTTAGCGTTTATTGGTTTTGAAATCAAGTATGGTACTACGACAACAGTACGACAATTATTTGAAATGATTATAGAAAATTTGATCAGAATTGATAAAATTGATGAATATCTGGATATTATAATAAAATATCTGGATTTTGAAATTGAACAATCAAATATTGATAAACTGAGATTAATTTATAAATTTGCCCTATCAAAGACAACAAAAATTTATAAGTCATATACAGATTTTGAAAAAATTTATGGAGATAAGAGTGATATCGAGTATAGCGTGTTGGTGAAGAGGAAATTGCAATATGAGCAACAGCAGGATTTGGATTTAGATGATTGGTGGTCATATTTTGATGTATTGGAAAAATTAGGTGAATTGAATAAATCTGTTTTCCAAAAGAGTCTTGACAAATTACCAATATGTGAAGTTATTTGGTTAAGATATTTATATTATCTTGAACTAACTGAAAAGGATATTGAAACAACACGGTCAGAATATAAGAAATATATTAAATTAAATTCACAAGAATCATGGATTAAATTTGCAGAATTCGAGATACGTCAAGGTGATCTTACACAACTGAGGAAAATCCTTGGAATAGCGATGGGTAAATTAGCAGGTGCTAGTTTAGTGCTAGACCGATATGTGGATTTAGAAATTAAATTAAGACAATTTGATAGAGTGAGAAAGATAATGGAATCATATTTAAGTAAAAATTCAATGGAATTTAATGTATGGATTAAATTTATTGAGTTTGAGACTAAATTAGGTGAAATCTCGAGACTGGAACTGATTTGGGAGATAATATTGAAATTGTTTAAAGATAATGTAAGATATTTATGTTATAAGAAATATTTGAATTTCTTACATGAGAACTTATTATATGAAAAGACAAGAGTTTTGTATGAGAGATTGTTGGAAGTGACTAATTGGGATGTCAATGTATATATCGCATACCTGATGAATGAACTATTAATCCCCACTGATGAGCAACTTGCAAAGATTCATAATGGAGAAATAGATGAATTTGATATCACAGATACACAAATAACTAAACTGCAACAAGTATTCACCCAAGGTTTAAAAAAATTCCAACCCGATGAAGAGAAATTGAATTCATTATTTGAGAATTATAAAGGATTTATCGCCGGTTATAAACCAACAGAATATGATGAAATAGTGAGGAAAGGACCAGTGGAGAAAATGGAAAATTCATTTATGGATAATGCAAGGAAATGGATGTTACAACAAGAACAAAAAGGATAATTTATAGATGTATTAAATGTATATATTTTCATGAAGTTTTATGATTATATCGTAGTGGAAACTGGGATCTTGTAGTGATAATGTCGGTAGTGAGACGAGATTGTCATGTTGGAATATCCCCGGTATACCAATTAATTTTGAATTTGACATCTTTAATTTGATCTTTTTTTTGAAAATGTTACAGTTGGCGAAATCGGTTTTGTCTATAATTTTTATTGTGGTGTTTCGGATGATTGGCGTGTTGATGATGAATCTGTTGTCGAATAGGAACTCGGGTTGTGATAATGGGGCGGATATTACTGATCTAGGTGGTTCACGTCGTATCTTGATCGTGACTGTACCGTTGTGATTATTCCATTCCCATAATGAACCAAGCATGTTGAATTTAGATTTTTTAGAGTCACGGATTTTATCGAATAATGGTATATTATGTGAGAAAGTGTAGTGGTAATTGGGTAGATGTGATATTTGGTAATTAATGCACCATAAGAATCTGTTCATGAGGAATTTGTTATCGATGTTAGTGAACCAATTTGAATTTAAGTCGATTTTGATCTCTGTTGTGGAGATGATGAGGTTGTGTGATTGGAGTAATGATTGTTTTAATTGTGCTAATCTCATTTCTAAGAATTGATTCATTTTCTCGACTTTGTTAATTAATTCGATTATCGTATCGGGATTTATTATATCATCTTTGAGTAGTTTCCTTATTTGATTACGCTTGGTTAAATGTGGATCTGTATTTGTGACATCTTCAAACCATTTCACTTTCTTCTCATTACAGAAATCGTATAATTCATTCTTGTTGAATTGTAATAATGGTCTTATCACTTTTATTGGCTTGTTATTTGAATAAATAGTCGATACTGGTGTCATACAACGTAACCCGAATATCGTAGAATTTTGTAATAATCTAATTATGAAAGTCTCAATTTGATCATCAAGAGTATGTCCCATTGCGATAATAGGGATATCATTCTCAATACAATAATTTAACATCTTTGAATACCTTGCAGATCTCGCTATGGATTCAAAATTTGTCACTGATTGTATAGGGTTAGGTAGTTGCCAATCTATAGTGAGTATTTCATGTTTAATACCGGGTGCTTTTGTTTGAAGTATCTGGTGAATCGAGTGTGCCTCTTTTTGACTATCGGGGCGGTAATTATGATCAACAGTTAAAGCTGTGATGGGTACCGTGTGAGAATCGTTGAATAGCTTAGTGAGAGACATAGAGTCCACACCACCACTTAATGCAATAGCTATACGATTACCATGGACCAAATCGGGTATCAACTTGTTGAATCTTTGTTGCAAAGATGTCATCCATTTAATCTATCCACACACATGTTCTTGACATCTGTGCTATGCTTGAGATTCTTGTAAACGAAAAAACAATGCAACGGTCGTGCAAGATGTGCTAGAAATAAGTATACTCTGGTTATAATAGAGATATATGGGCACACTTAAAATTGTATAGAGATGTCGCTATTAAATGGAGATATCATGCATTTTTGATAAATAGTCTCAATTAGCTCAAATGAGGTTGCCATGTCTCGTAATGAATATCACTGTATTGAATAGATATATCATATACAGGTTACGGGGAAAACGAGGGCGGCAGCGAAAACCCCAGATTCTTAACAGTTGGACTCTACACCAATGGGACATCTGATGTGGCTGCTAGTATGTCTTATCATACATAATTCACTCAACACAAGTGGGAATTCCAACAGCGCTGTGGGGGAGAAATTACCGGATTGGGACAGCTCATAAAAGGCAGAGAGAGAAAATTTTTTTGTTTCTGGAGCAAAGACCAGAACGTTTTTGTTTGTTGTAAATAGTTTAGAGATTGGTTCAGCTTATCTGATAAGCAATTGAGAATTTCTCTATAGGCATATTGAAATAATCTATATGTATAGTATTTAAACTATATATATATAGACTATATATATATATAAAGAATGTCTCTAGATACAAAGACATCGGTCATGACAACACATGATCAGCAAGATCATTCCCCTACGTTGGCAAATAATGATGAACAACAACAACAACAACAACAACAACAAGATTCAAAGATTAAAAGTGCAGATTTACCAAGACCTTATAAATGTCCCATGTGTGATAAACTGTTTCATAGATTAGAACATCAAACGAGACATATTAGAACGCATACTGGGGAGAAACCTCACCAGTGTAATTACCCCGGTTGCTTTAAGAAATTCTCAAGATCTGATGAATTGACTAGACATGCTCGTATACATACTAATCCTAATTCGAGAAAGAGACAACAGGAGAAGAAATTACAGGCTTTACAACAGCTGCTGCAACTGCAACAACTGCAACATCATCAACTGCAACATCAACTGCAACAACTGCAACAACTGGGTGGTGGGGTAATACCCATGAATTCAATCTTGACCACTACGCCAATATCACCAAACACGAATATGACACCAACTATAATAACACCGAGTTCATTTGCCTCGTCGTTGAATACTTCATCTTCATCAGGTTCGATTATTAATGGTGTATCAAGTAAGAAAGCACAAAAGATTAAACCTAAAAAGGAGATCAAGAGACAAATTAAATCTGAACCAAATTCGCCACCACATCCACCACAACAAATTTTCATGGATTCAAGACAGTTGAGTAAACAACAACAGTTCTCCAAATCATCAATGGATATAAATTTATTAGCTACACTGGCATCAGAAGAATTGAAAAAATTTCAACAACAACCAAAATTGAAAAATTTTTCAAAGATAACATCAAATTCAATAGATAATGAAATGCAAAGTGTTAGATCCTTGCCCTCATTATCATCATATTTCAATTCACATCAACCCCCACCACCTCCGGGAAGTTCTCCATTAGCTTACCCTGTGCCACCATTAATTCATCATCCGATAGTACCACGAAATTTGAATTCGTTATCTTCATTACAAAGGATGACTCCATTGAAGCTGAATGACCAATTATCACGTTCCTCATCATCGACAAATTTCGATAATGAATCACATTTTTTGAAAAAATCAAGACCAAATTCACCAATTTTATACCCACATAATTCAAGTAGTTTTATAAATCAACAAAAATTACATGTGCCTGTGAGTACATCATCGAACTCGTCTTCGACTAATAATATCTCGTCACTATTATCTTCGTCGTCGACGAGAGATTCATCGGCACTGTTACATTTACTCGGGTTAGGATTACAACATAGAACCCCAGAATCGACACCGTTACAAACACCACTGGTCTCACCTAGATTACAAGCCGTGAACTCGATGACGAATTTGTATACGCCGGTCGCGTCGACGACGAATATCGCCAGTGCGAATAATAACGTCTCGTTACCTCCATTGAGAAGTTTAAAATTTGGTGTTGATTTAGATTTGAACGATGGTGACACTGCAATGGGTGATGATGACGATGATGATGACGATGAGGTTGTTAGGAAAAATAAAGGGAATTTCTTCTTATAGGGCTTTTTTATTATTGTTAGTAGGTTTGTATTATAAAGAGTTTTTATAGCTTTACTTGTAATTTATATCTTTAAGGAATTGGTGTCGTGTGTGAGATATCAATAATTTTGAAATCTCTTTTTTCAATTCGATATTGTAATTATCACAATTTACCCCCTGTTTAAAATATTCAAACATATCCGCTACTTATCCACCGAGATGATCAATATCTTGAATCTCCTTCTCATCACCTTGCTGGTCCATTCGTTCACTTATGCAACCACCACCACGACTCCTACTTTGGTCTATAGAGTATGTTATACCATTATTTTTCCTATTCTCTTACCCCCTTTTCAAATGAAGTTTGATGAATTACTAACCAGAAACACATAGACCAACCCGGATTTCGACTGTACTGACTGTGAGCTCATCACTACACCACTGTACACTGGTGCTACAGATACTACCACCACGTCAGAGGAGATCACCACTCCTGTCGAAACCCCTGAAACTACTTCCACAACTTCAACAACTCCCACTACAACAAGTACAACTAGTTCGACTAGTACGAGTAGCACTTCTAGTTCAAGTACTATTTTTGTGACTGCTACGAGTGCTACTGCTGAGACTACACTGGCTGCTGATACTACTACGACTATTGCAAGAGTCACTACAATTTCATCGACCCCTGTTACTACAACTTCAACAACACCTGCCCCAACTTCAACTGAGATCAATCCAATTGGAACATTGATATCAACTAGTTTCAGTACTTACACTACTGGTATCGAGACTGTCTCTACCACGGTTCTGTTAATTGTTTTCAGTTCCACATCTACTGTAACATCAGTGTCAACATCATTAATCATTTCGACTATCACTACAAGTTATCCAACCATTATCACCACGGCATGGGATACTGAGATTCTTTATATCCCACAAACGAGCGTGGCTCATTATGGTAATTCGAGTTCCATATCCACATGGTATTCACAAACTGAGACTATTGATTACACGTTATTAACAAATGATATTGAAAGTATTATTGAAGAAACACAAACTTCATTACAAACTTTTTTAAGTACAATTATTTACAGATCAACTTATTTACTTCTTGAAACTGTTATGACTTCAATTCCTGAAACTTTAACAAATACTTATTTAATTACTGAACCTTCTATAGATACCACAAGTTCAATTGCAACTACTCTGCCACCAACGTCCACATCAAGATCTACACCTGTTTATCTCACTACGCCTGAACCAATAGTTAGAGTCACATCGACTAATATTATAGCTACAAGTACAGTTACATTCACAGCTGAGCCTACTCTATGTGTGGCCACAGCTGATATTGGAGCAGAAGGTGTATTTTCAATTTTCAGTGGTGATGCCACTAATGTGGGTGTTAATTGGATCTTAGTTGCCATCTGTCAATTACTTTTCATTATGTGGTAATTTTTACTCAATTTATTCTTTATTATTTCTATATACCATTTTTCGATTCTAAAAATTCTACATTTTATTATTCTATATTATTTTATTAAAAAAGAGAGTCCTTTACTTTATTTATTATATCTAATGTAGTTGTTATGGTTTTCAATACATAATAGTCAGCCGTTTGTAAAGTAAATAAATTTTCATTTTCGTCATTCAATGAAGAGAAAAAACAAAACATTTACTAATTTTGACATTTCATTTGGCAATTGCACGTGAGCACACACCAGATATTATAAAGAACTGAACATTAAATTGATTGGTTATTGGATGATGACTTGGACTAAAATATCTCTCCACCTTTCAATGACCGATAAATTATATAAATACATAACTTGATCTCTCTTGTATTTGAATTAAAAATTATATTATTAAGGAATAACTTATATAATGCCAGCATCTCATTTCGATACTTTACAAGTCCACGTTGGACAAGAACCAGAAAATAGAGGTCACCCAGCTAGAGCGCCACCTATCTATGCCACGTCGTCTTATGTCTTTGAAGACTCCAAAGAAGGTGCTCAGTTATTCGGTTTAGAAAAGCCAGGATGGATTTATTCAAGAATTATGAACCCTACCACTGATGTCTTCGAGAAGAGAATTGCCGCTTTAGAACATGGTGCCGCCGCTGTAGCTACCTCTTCGGGTCAAGCTGCCCAGTTCTTGGCTATTGCAGGTTTGACTGGTACTCCAGGTGATAACATCGTATCAACTTCGTTCCTTTACGGTGGTACTTATAATCAATTCAAAGTTGCATTTAAGAGATTAGGTATCACTGTTAAATTCGCCCAAGGTGATGACCTCAAGAGTATTGCCGCTTTGATCGATGATCATACCAAGCTGATTTATTTGGAAAGTATAGGTAATCCAAAGTATAATATCCCAGATTTTGAACTGATTACCAAATTGGCACATGAAAATGGTATCCCAGTTGTTGTCGATAACACATTTGGGGCCGGTGGGTACTTGTGTAGACCTATTGACCACGGCGCAGATATCGTTGTTCACTCACTGACTAAATGGATCGGTGGTCACGGTACCACTATTGCCGGTGTCGTTATAGATAGTGGGAAATTCCCATGGAAGAAATGGCCACAAAAATTCCCACAATTCTCACAACCAAGTGAAGGTTACCATGGATTAGTCTTGAATGAGCTGTTTGACAATTTGGCTTTTATCGGACATGTCCGTGTTGAGTTGTTAAGAGATTTAGGACCATGTTTGAATCCATTTGGTTCATTTTTGTTATTACAAGGTTTAGAGACATTGTCATTAAGAGTGGAAAGACAAGCTTCGAATGCATTGAAATTGGCTCAATTCTTAGAGAGTTCTAAATATGTGTCATGGGTTTCTTACCCTGGTTTGAAAAGTCATCCATATCATGATAACGCTGAGAAATATTTACATAACGGGTACGGTGCAGTGTTATCATTTGGTGTTAAGCAGTTCCATAAGCTGACACTGGACCCATTCCAAGAAAGTGGCCCTAAAGTTGTTGATGGCTTGAAATTAGCTTCTAATTTGGCTAACGTTGGTGACTCGAAGACATTGGTGATAACACCATGGTTTACTACACATCAACAATTATCTGACGATGAAAAAATCGCTAGTGGTGTCACTAAGGATTTGATTAGAGTCAGTCTTGGTATTGAATTTATTGATGATATTATTAACGATTTTGAGAAGGCTTTTGAAAATGCTTTTGTTGGTGATGAAAAATTATAACTTGTTATTTATTAATTATATATATATATTAATTAGATAATACACTTATTGCTTTATATATTTGAGTCAAATCGGTGTCTAATTGATCTTATCTAGTTCAGTCTTATCCATATCATCTAGAATATCTTATCTAGTTTTTCAAATTAGTAATTTACATCATTTACAAAAATAAGGATCACCCCTTTTTTTGAAATGGTTTCTTCAATTACATCAGCAAGAGTCTTACAGTACGCCATGGCCATAATCGTCCTTGGAGTGTCTGGAAAACTAACTAAAGGACACAGTTCATTGACTAGCTTGGTCGATGATTGGAACGACAGTGCACTGGATTCACAGGGGGTTTTAGAGATTGATACAAATAAGAAAACTTCGGTGATTTCATTACTGAGTTCACTGATCAATCTTGTCTCTCACCCTGTGTTGTCCGTCACCCCTAGCTTGTTCAGTTTCGGGTACGAGAAGCAATTGGCAGATGGAGCCTCATTGAGTTTCACCACGATGGAGAAGACGTATCTTGGCTCAATGACTAGTGTTGAGGGAGGGTTGAATGTATTGTACTTTGCGAGTGCCGTGTACCAGACACTGTTGTTCGGGAATTATCATTGTGGTGACACATTGGATTTATTGACTCAGTATAACTTGACAGGGGATAACTCTGATAATGAAGTCTTGAGTAATTTTTTCAATGTTATCGAGCAAGGTGAGAGTTATTTGAATGAGACGTTGCAAAGTGAGAATTTGACTTCGAGCGAGTTGCAAAGTCGGTTGTTGTTACTGTTATCGTCTGATTGTCAATTGAAGAAAGCTTCTATTCTGATCAATTTCATTCAATGGGTGGTTTATATCTACACGTCGTCTTCGATGGCCGTGTCAGGGTACCTGTTATACGCAGCGTATAAGGAGTCACTTAATTCAACGTCGAGTGGTGATTCATTTGTGTTGTCGTATTTTAAGAATTTACAAATACCTAAATTGAGAAAATTACTGGATAAGAATGATACAAGTGATACCTCTGATAAGGAAGAGCATGATACAGAATCTCATGGAGCCGAATCTTAAGATCATAACTGATCTTTATAGTTATCGTTATCGTTATATTAATACTTCGTATGGTTATAGATATATATTTGTATTTCAATATGGTTAATCGATGTAAGATATCGGTTGTAATTTATATGCGCCGTACTTGTGTAATTACTTTGAAGTATCCTATATTGATCACAGCAGGGTGAGATCGTGAGTGGTGTCTGCGTGGGTAAGGTAGATGGTGTCTGATTTGTAGTATGTGGTTTGTGGTGTGTAAGATGAAGATGTAAGTAGATATCGGTTATCTGAATGCAACTTTACTAAAACCAAAGGGGTGATTTAAATAATAAATCAATTAGAGAACACAATCATACAAGAGATGATTAAAAAATTCATTTATTAATAAAATAAATTAATAATTATAATTAAAGTAAATATTAAAAATAATTTAGTAAATAGTTGTAAATAATAATAATAATAATAATAATAATAATGATAATAATGATAATAATAATAAATAGCAGAAAGAAGATAGACAATCAATTGAATAAAAAACCATTTTGATGATGGTGATGTCTTTAGATAATTAATAAGTTTTTTAATAAAACTCCTTTATATATATATGATAAAACCCCAAAAGCGATAATAAATCTATAAAATGACCTTGTATTACAAACAAATTATTTTTCACCATGTTTAAAACAACATCTTCTTCCATACCTACATTCACCAAATTTAGTCCAATTGGCACAATCTTTAGTTTTCCAATTACTTGGTCTCTTTACGAATTTTAATTCATCTTCACCATGAGCAAATTGACATTTGGATCCGTATGGGCACGATTGCTTTTTCATAAATTGTTGACATAATTCTGTCTTGTATAATTCTGGATTTAAATTTGATTGTGATGATGATGATTTACCATTTTGCGATAAATTTTCTGATTGATTTAAATTATTATTATTTGAATTTGGTTTCGATTTCGTGATTGAAATATTCATCGAATCATCTATTGTTGGTGATGTTAGAAGTGAAAGATTTTCCTCTGTTAATGGGAATTTTTGTTGTTGTTGTTGTTGTTGTTGTTGTTGTAAGATTTGTAAATCAATTGTTGAATTTAAATTTGGTTGAATATTTTGTAACAGTAACTGTTGTTGTTGTAACTGTTGTTGTAATAAAAATTGTTGTTGAATTAATAATTGTTGTTGCTCTAAAGTTAATCCAATAGTTTGTTGTTGTTGCTGTTGTTGTTGTTGTTGAGTGAAACCAAAATTACTATTTGTTTGACTAAACAGTGAATTACTAAAATTTGTCATTGGTGTAACTGATCTTTGATTTAAAGGTAATAAAGTATTTGAAATACTTGAATCATCCCATAAATTATTCGGTAACAATTTAGACATGTCGCTATATGAACTCTGAGTCACTGGTGTCGTGGACGTGGTCGACGAAGCTAAAGGGGAAGCCAAATTTAAAAAACTATCTTGACGCTGTTGAATTTGTTGTTGTTGTGGCAAATGCTCATCTTGAACAAAATGAGTCTTGGACAGTTGTTGTGACTGTGGTATAGAAAACGCCGGCATGTTAGGTAATGTGGCAATAGATTCTTGATTATACCAGCTCATACTATATGATACTCTATAGTAGAATAATACAATATATGATGATAATATATATAAGATAATACCCAAGTGATGGCAGGGAAAATTTTTTGTTCTGTTTGAGATTTCTTAAATTTCTTTGACCTGTAATTGATATGTTAATATATAATAATGTATATATATATATATATATAGATATCAGAGTATGGTTAAGAGATGAGAGTGTAAGATATGATAGACAGGATAAATAAATAGAGGTCCCTTATTAATATATATATATTTATATATCAATATATATATATATACACATAGTGTCCCTGATTTCGGATTAATTGTGTTGGAGTTTGCCCTTTACTAACCGTAGCACTCTGTAGATCACGTGACCGCGTGTTTTGTAATTAGATTCTGACGCCGTTATCTTCTGGTACATGTGAACACAGTGGGTATATCCAGCAGTGCTACCGTTCCCCTCTTGTTATTGGCATGGTGTTGTAGTGACTGTATTGTACTGTATAGCTGATAGTGTATAGAGTGTATAGAGAGCAGTGTAGAGAGAGTACAGAGTATACAGAGTGTTTCATATAGAATACAGAGAGTACTTCATATACAATTATCAATTTGATCAAATTGCAGTGCAGATCTGGATATTGAATTTGCCCATGTTGACTAAACAACATATATATTGTAAATTGCTCTGAACATGAGAATATAATTTTTTAATTCGCTTGTATTTCATCGCATTCTTCGGTAATTGATATATATCACTGAGATACCGGTCTATTACATGAATTTAATACCCCATATAATGAGATTATTATTATTATTATTATTATTTAACTTATTACAGTACCGTAAATCGGATATCTTATAGATATTACTTTTTTACTCTTATATGATCAATTGATCAATCAATGATATAGATACATTTACAAATAGAATATATATATATATAAATCATATAGATATCTCGATATCTCGTTACGAGATATCTCGATAGACAACTATTAGAACAGCCTCAGATTGTATAAACATCGTTATAAGGTGGTGAAAGGCCACGATGTTATCCACATCGCCCGTAAATAAATACGAGTCGTATCCTTATAATTCAATAAAACACAAGTTCTTAAATCATTATAAATAAATACTAACTGTAATGGATGAATTAACTCTAGCCTATCTTCATCGACTGGTATAGTTGTAAAGAATTAAAAGTTAAATGAAAAGTTTTCATTTGATTTTTTTTATAGTGAGAGAATTGTTACGCCAGACACGACTCTTCCACTCTCTTCTTTTCGTTGAGGGCTTTTGAAAAATTTTAATATGTAGATAAACTCAAGTCAAGTCAGGTAGATATATATACACACATATAGTCATGAGTGGTAATGAGTCGTGGGAGGAGTTGGCTGGCCATTGGAGTAGCGACGTGGCCAGTTCCTCCATCACGAGGAGAGTTGGTGTTTTAAATAATGTATCATTATTAATACCAAATTTAAACCATGATGATTTAAAATTAATTTCAATTAAATTATTGAAAACTTTTAATTATTATCAGGATTCCAAGTCAAGATTACTGGTTACTAAATTATTGATTCAAATTGCCCATGTTGAACCCAGTTTCTTACAAAAATTCACCAATTTCATATTAGAAATTGCCAAATCTGAAAAATCAATTGCAATTACTGATCTTTTAACTTTATTCGAATGGTGTAACGAATTCAATAAGATATCATGTTCACAAAATTTAATCCTTTCACAACTGCTCTTATTAGAGAAATGTCTATTGTACTCAATTAAACAAGACGATCCAGAGCTGGTGATAGTGACCTTGTGTGAGTCAGATAAGCATAGGAGACGTGTCACAGAGAGTTGTCTTGCTCAATTAAGATCTTCGATCGTGGCTTGTATGCAAAAGGATGTCTCGATGTGCTCTGTATATATCGATTCCATCATCGATTTGAAATTATCAGTCTCGGCAAAATTGTCAATTTTAGGGGTTCTCGCTGATGCCAGTGTTGAGTCATTACCGCAAAATCCTGCATTTAATGATAAATTGACACAGGAGAAGGATAAAGTTATAGATTTTTATATTAAAGAAGTGTTAAGTGCGAAACAGGTACATCAATTCAGTTTAATCATTTTCCAAAAATTTATTATAAATTTTATGAATTTGAATGATTTTGAAAAATTATTACCATCATTGGAGAAATCAAGCTTGAGATCTTCGGAGTTCACATTTGGTCATTTGACACCTGTATTGTTCCAGGGGTTGGATGAATTGGAATTATCTGGTTTGCTATGTGAGAAAAAGACTCTTGTAACACAGTTAATTTCATCATTGAAAGCTTCTAAAATCATTACCAGAAATGGTGCATTATTGACATTGAAATCGATACTATCTAATAACTGTTCCAATGCATCAGTGGATAATTTACTTATGATCCATAATGACATTTTCAAATCTTTGAAAATGGTATCACTGCTGGACCAAAAGCAATTATACGGACAAATCTTTGCCACAGTGCCAAGATCAGAACCAGTTTCGACTCAGATATGTCAAGATTTGATGTCGTTGATTAGTAAAGATCAGAATGAAATCACATTAAGATCTTACCTTGACTCATTCTGTGTGCATTTTTTCTATTTAATCGATAACGGTGTTGATACGACCAAATTACAAGACTCGGTATTGAAAGGATTGAATGAGAAGAAATTGAATTTGAAAAAGACTTGGTTCATATCAATTGGAGATTCAATTTTGAAATCTGAAATTTTCAACACCGAGTTATTAGAATTTCTTTATAAATTTGTACCGATTTGTATCGCCAATATTAACGATACGATAGCTAACCCATTACTGATCGTCACCGGTAAGGGTATCGAGTCTGCATATGTCAGTTTGGCCGTGATAAGGCATGTCCTGCAACAGGCACAAATCGACGACGGTGATGTATTTGTCAATCTGGTCAAAGACGGTGAAAAGCCATCGATTATTTCTAATCATAGAGTTTATAGTAAATTAGTCACTGATGATGAGAAAATGTGGTTCGCTGACGCTGTATTCGCGTGCATTGACCAGCTCGAAAGTGGTGATCCGTTGGTGTATTTGACCACGTCAAAGACTGTGTCGCTGACTTTGAAGAAACAGTTTTTGAGTCAATTACAAAAAGCTACCAAGTTGAATCAAAAATCCGTTGGTGATTTGGTGATTGAGTCATTGACTAGTTCGGTGCTCGATAATACATCTGACGAAATAGATTTACACTCTGTGCCTGCTTTGATCAATGTAATCACCCAGTGTGGTGAGTCACAAGATGTCACGATGGAACATATTTGTAAATTGATCGTCGTGTGTCATTTGATTAGCATAAAGGGTAATTGGATCGGTGTTGCCCAAAGAGCCAAGATTGATCCAGGTGTGATCGTTAATAAGTTCGGTGATGAGTTGTTTAGTGATTTGAGTGAAATGTTGTTACGTCATGATTTAAGTATTTATCAGTCGGTGGTGGATTCGATGAACACTATCGCTTTCATCAGTCCTGAATTGATCGCTCCTAAATTGAGCGAGTTGATCCTGAGTGATATTGAAGAGTCTAGAGTCTCCGAGGTAGATGAGACGCAGATCCTGATTTGGAAAGCCGCCGATGACGCCAAGGAACCCGTTGTGGATGTCTTGAGCAACGGCAAGAAACTGGAAGTGAGCAAGAACTCTAAGGATTACGAGACGAAGAAATGGGAAGATAGTGTGCGTAAGGATCTCGCGAAGAAGAAACACACGGTGAAGAAGTTGACTAAAGATGAGCAAGTCTTGGTTGATCTGCAATTGCAATTGGAGAGAGAGACTAGATCGAAGATGCAAGACGATTATAGTCATTTAGTACGTGGTATCTCGATGATCAAAGGTCTTGGAGAGAATCACGCTGTGGAGAACGGTAAGAAGATCTGGTTCCCAGTGGCGGTTAATTCTTTGTTAAGTATTTTGAAATTCTCATCGACTTCATTGTTTCTCTCACTGTTGCCTGCTGACACGTTTTTGTTATTGTCTGACTCGTTATCTGATCGTCTCGAGTCGACAAAGATCTTCCTCGGTGTCGCTACGTTGCGTTCATTGGGTGTCACTGTCGCTGAGAATTACATGTTAGAGCCATTGACCGATATGATCTTGAGAGTTTTTTTCAAGATTAAATTCTTAAGTGTTCAGAGACCCTTGGATGGCATATCGTTGATATATATCTTGCCTTTGTTGACCGATGTATTGAAGAAGGGTAAGATTGTCGCTATAAAGAATTCAAAGACTCCAATAGTGAAGAAGGAATTCGTCGAAGAAGACCCTGAAGAGGAGAAATTGATCTTGGCTATGGAGATCGTTTCGACTCACTCAGAGGAATTCCAAGATGACACTATCCCAAGACGTGATATCTTGGATGTGTTATTAAGTTTGTTGCTGTTACCTGCCAAGCTGAAATTAGCTAAAGAGTGTCTCACGATGATGTGTCAACAGATCTCAGTTAATATATCATCTGACGATTTGGCACTTATCTTGGATGCATGTATCAAGCCTGAGACGTTTGTCAGAACCACTGTTTTGGAAATCATCGATTCTGAATTCGAATTGAACTCGATTTCGTATTCAAGTGAGATCTGGATCGCTGTTCATGATAACGAGCCAGCTAATGCCGAAATTGCAGCTACTATTTGGGAAGAGAATGAATTCAAATTGGATAACACTAGTCCTCACAAGTTGATCGAATTTTTGGGTGCCACTGACGGTGGTATTAGATTGTCTGTCGCTAAGGCTATCGCTAGCGCTGTGACCCATTTGGCACAAACCAGTGACACCATCTTTGATCAAACTTTGGATGAATTGTTACTGTTGTACGACGCTAAGGCCAAACCACCTCCTCCAGTGTTAGATCTGTTCGGATTGGTTATCAAGACTTCTACAGAGCAGAGAGATCCTTGGGAAGAGAGAAGTGGTGTCGCTTTGGCGTTGAAGAATCTTGCTCATCTTTTCCAAAGTGAAAGCTCTATTGATAAATTCTTCCATTTCTTAACCGACGATGCTGCTCTTGGTGATAAGGAATCCATCGTACGTCAAGAATTACAAGAAGCCGGTGTAGCTATCATTGACCAACACGGTTACGAATATATCGAGACTTTGATCCCAGTATTCGAGAAAGTGTTGAGTGCTAAGGATGAGGGTTCAAAGACTCAGGATAATATCAGAGAAAGTGTTATTATTCTTTATGGTACATTAGCACGTCACTTGAAGCCAAACGATGAAAGAATCGAGAGAGTCGTCAATAAGTTGGTTAAGACTCTTGACACTCCTTCAGAGGATGTTCAATTTGCTGTATCTGAATGTCTTGCTCCTTTAGTGAAATTATTCGAACCTCGTAAATACTTCGATGACTTGTTTAAGAAATTATTCGAGAGTTCAACTTTAGCTATTAGACGTGGTGCCGCTTATGGTATTGCCGGTTTAGTGAAGGGTGCTGGAATTGCCTCTTTGGCCAATTATGATATCATACGTAACTTGGTCGAGGCTTCTGAGGACAAGAAAGATCCAAAACGTAGAGAAGGTGTCTCGTTTGCCATTGAATGTTTATCACAAAGTTTGGGTAAATTCTTCGAACCATACGTCATTGAAGTCTTACCTATTATTTTAAAACAATTGGGTGATAGTAACGCCGAGGTTCGTGAAGCTACCGATTACGCCGCTAGAGTCATTATGAAAAACACAAGTTCCTTCGGTGTTAAGCAATTGATTCCATTGGCTATCAATAACTTGGATGATATTCTGTGGAGAACTAAGAGAGGTTCAGTGGACTTGTTAGGTTCTATGGCCTACTTGGATCCGGCTCAATTATCATCATCTTTGTCCACTATTGTTCCTGAAATTGTCGCTGTCTTGAACGATTCTCATAAGGAAGTACGTAAATCTGCCGATCTGGCTTTGAAAAGATTCGGTGAAGTCATTAGAAATCCAGAAATTCAATCAGTGGTTCCAACTTTGATTAAGGCTATTGGAGATCCAACCAAATATACAGATGATGCATTAGATGCATTGATCGAGACACAGTTCGTCCATTATATCGATGGACCATCTTTAGCTCTTATCATCCACGTTATTCATCGTGGTATGCATGATAGATCAGCTTCCACTAAGAGAAAAGCTTGTCAAATTGTGGGTAATATGTCAATTCTTGTTGACAGTAAGGATTTGATGCCATACTTACCTGAATTAGTTTCAGAATTGGAAGTCTCAATGGTTGATCCAGTTCCAGCCACAAGAGCCACCGCTGCTAGAGCCTTAGGTTCATTGGTTGAGAAATTGGGAGAAGATAGATTCCCAGATCTTATCCCTCGTCTTTTGAGAACCTTGCAAGATGAGGATAAAGTTGCTGATCGTCTCGGCTCTGCACAAGCTCTTTCAGAGATTATCAGTGCCTTGGGTACCTCCAAATTGGAAGAATTATTACCAACTATCTTGTCAAATGCTTCTAGTCGTCGTGCAGATATTCGTGCAGGTTTTATGCCATTATTACTTTTCCTTCCTGTTTGTTTCGGTATGCAATTCTCTCAATATTTGGATAGAGTTATTCCAGTAATTCTTGAAGGTTTAGCTGCTGAAGAAGAAGTTCGTGAAACTGCATTGAAGGCCGCTAGATTGATCGTTAAGAACTACGCTACTAAGGCTGTTGATTTGTTATTACCAGAATTAGAACGTGGATTGTCAGATATGAACTACCGTATTCGTCTTTCATCTGTGGAACTTACTGGAGAATTGTTATTCCAAATTACTGGTATTACTGGTAAATTGGAGCTGTCAGAAGAACAAATCGAACACAACAGTGTCGGTCTGTCTCTTATCGAGATTCTTGGTCAAGAAAGAAGAGATCGTGTATTGGCATTATTATTCGTTTGTCGTCAAGATGTCAGTGGATTGGTACGTAACGCTACAGTTGATATCTGGAAAGCTCTTGTTGCCAATACACCAAGAACTGTCAAGGAAATCTTACCAACACTTACCACTATCATTGTTCGTCGTCTTGCCTCTTCTGATGAAGATCAACGTGTTATTGCTGCTCAAACCTTGGGTGAATTGGTTCGTCGTGTTGGTGGTAATGCATTACCTGCATTGTTACCTACCTTGGAATCAGAATTGGTTTCAAGTGATGCAGATGCTAAACAAGGTATTTGTATTGCTGTTAGAGAACTTATTGAGTCTTCACCAGTTGATTCAGTTAAGGAATATCAAGAATCATTTGTTAACATTGTTCGTGATGCCCTTGTTGATTCTAGTGAAGATGTTAGAGAAGCTGCTGCATCAGCCTTCGATATCTTACAAGATGTTATTGGTGATGCCGCTGTCGATGAGATAATTCCACAGTTGTTGAATATGTTGAGTTCTGATGATTCTGAAAATGCCTTGCTGGCCTTGCAAGATATCATGTCTACCAAATCTGATGTTATTTTCCCAATTCTTATTCCTTCATTGATTTCACCTCCAATCGATGCATTCAAAGCTCGTGCCTTGGCTTCATTAGCTGAAGTGGCAGGAAGTGCCTTGTATAAGCGTTTATCTACCATCATTAACGCTTTCATTGATAGGTTACTTACTGTTAACGATGAAAATGATGAGATCAAGGAATCATTTGATAGAGTATTATTATCTGTTAATAACGATGAAGGTTTACACCCATTATTACAACAACTATTAGCATTGATCAAACACGAAGATCCAAACAAACGTGCTATCATTTTCGAAAGATTGGCTCCATTTTTCAAAGGTACTCATCTCGACTACAACATCTATACACAAGACATTGTTACTCAATGTATTATGTCATTAGATGATAAGGATCAATCAATTGTCGTTGCATCATTCAATGCCTTGACCGAGTTAGTCAAGAGACAAACTAAAGAACATTTGGAGAAATTAGTCAAACCTGCTCGTCAAGCTTTGTCAATGACCGGTTCTTCTGGTTCAGATTTGGCTGGTTTCGCATTACCAAGAGGACCAAACTGTATCTTGCCAATTTTCCTTCATGGTTTGATGTATGGTACTACTGAACAGAGAGAGGCCTCTGCATTGGGTATTGCAGATATTGTTGAAAAGACTCCGGCAGGTAATTTGAAACCATTCGTTACCGTTATTGTGGGTCCATTGATCAGAGTCATTGGTGAAAGATTCTCTGGTGACGTCAAGCTGGCTATCTTGTATGCATTGAATGTCTTATTTGGTAAGATTCCACAATTATTACGTCCTTTCATTCCTCAATTGCAAAGAACTTTTGTCAAGTCACTTTCTGATCCTTCTAATGAGACATTGAGATCTCGTGCTGCTAGAGCATTAGGAACTTTGATCGAGTTCCAACCTAGAGTGGATCCATTAGTCGCTGAATTAGTAGGTGGTGCCAAACAAGCTACCGAGGGTGGTGTAAGAACTGCAATGTTGAAGCTGTTGTTAGAAGTTGTTGACAAGGCCGGTACAAAGATGAATGAGGCATCTAAGAACAGTGTTATGAACTTGGTTGAAGAAGAAATGTCTAACGCCGATGAAAAGATGGCTGTCGCATATGCTAGATTAGTTGGTAGTTTGTCAAAGATCTTGTCTCACGATGAGCTGACTCATATGTTGAGGGCAAGAGTCTTAGGTGCTGAATTGACCAATGGTGATTCAGGAAAATTTGCCGTCTTGACATTGAATGCCTTCTTAAGAGATTCTCCATCTCATGTATTTGAGACTGGTTTGGTCTCTGATATTGGTAAATTCATCATCTCATGTTGTGAATTTGAATCCGCGTATATCAGTGATAATGGTGTTCTCGCAGCAAGTAAATTCTTACTTTTGCACAATGAGCAAAAATCACCATTCTCTGAATCAGCGCTGTCGCAATTTGAGATCCCAGATGATATTATTGAGCTGATTGTGAAATCGCTTTCTACCACGATGATCAAGCCTCAAAGTACTTCACTTGACACAAGAAGAATGTCTTTGGTATCTATTAGAACCATTGCAAGATTCAAATTTGAAGAGATCATCAAACCTAATATTGATATCATTGCACCTTCAGTATTTGCTTGTGTCAGAGATGTCATTATTCCAATCAAGTTAGCTGCTGAAAAAGCGTTCTTGGCTATATTTGACTTTGTTGAAGATGAGAAATTAGAATTTTTCAATTCTTGGTTCGAAAAATTATCTTCTTCAACTACTACAACTACTATTACTGGACAAACACTTCAAGTAAGATCTATTGGTGATTATTCAAGAAGAGTCGCTGTCAGATTGGCAAAGGTAGAAAGAGATAGAATTGCCGCTGGTGGTGATAAGGAAGCTATGTTCAGTGATAGATATGAAGATGAAACTGAGATTTGGGCAGTTGGAGGTGTTGATTTAAGTAAAAATTGAATAGAATATAGCGAATTTAAGTGTATTACACAAAGTATTTATTAATAAAACAAAGTATTAATTATTATTATTAAAGAGTAGATTACTTTTGGATAAATTTTGAAATTTTAGGTTGATATATGAAACTCTTGACGATATCAAACTTTTGATGAAACAAAAATTATTAAAACAAAGATGAATGATGAAATTGAAGTAATATCACATAAGCGATAGCAAAGCAAAGAAATTAGTTATAAGTAAAAATACAAAAATGGTCTTTAAGATTCATTAAAACTTTTTTGACATTCCAATTATGGTTTATGTCATTGAATCGTATCTTTTTAAAAGAATCGTTAAATCGTGTGGATTGTCCTATGAGGTTACGTAAGCTCTTCAGCATCTATTATTTGTAGTGAATTTCAGGGGTATCTTTTATTATCTGTGCATTAATTTCACTCATTGTCTATCCTGAGGTGGGTGTTGATAGGGTCCATTTGGATATTGTTGACCTGAAGAACTTCCCTGTTGTGCTTGCTGTTGTTGTTGCTGTTGTTGCGGTTGTGGTTGAAATTGTCTATAGTAATTATAATACTGTTGAACGTATTCTTGTTGTTGGGGCAGTAAAGACAGATATTGTTGTGTATATTGTGGCTGTTGTTGTTGTTGTTGCTGCTGCTGTTGGGGTCTCTGTTGATATAAAGGATGATACGAGGATCCACCAGTGTTGTACTGGAGATATTGCTGTTGTGGTTGCATTTGAGAAGAATAATAAGGCCCACCTTGTTGATATTGACCGTATGGTACGTTGTACGGCGAAGGTGATATCTGTTGCTGTGATTCCTTGTCCTCTCTCTTAATCTTAGAAGTTCTCTTCTTCCTTGGTTTCATACCTTCATCGTCATTAGAAGTTGCTGTCATATCTTGAAGAGCTTTACTATGACTCAGTACATTTTCCAGGTAAAAAGTCTTGATGTCCCTTACAAATAAAGGATATAACAAATCTATCACATCTTCGCTGGTGGCTAATTGCATTGCTCTATCAAATGGGATCCATACACCTTTCAAATTCATAGCACCAATTTTCACCACATATCTGGTCTTTTCACTTTTCAAAATTCCATCACGTCTACCTCTTGTCATACCGACCAGATTCAACAATTTGGTACCGTTGATGAAATCCGTGTCTTCTCGACGTGATACCAGTACACCACGCACTTCTACTTGATAACATATAGTATTCTCATCTTCCCAGAAAGTGGTGGAACATTTGCTCTCTGTGGGCCGAAGTTCTAATGCATTATTATTACTTTCATGCGCTGTGACACCGACAGAAGCCATGTAACTGCTACCTATGGGAGGCAAAGATGTAGTCATACTGTTATATGGATTAGAACTTGTCACCTTATTGTTATTAACTTCCTGTTGTTGATGTTGCTGTCGATGTTGATGCTGACTCGTGATCAGCGTTGACGGAAAAGACAGATTATTCCCCGCTTGTTGGTACAGGAAGTTTGAACTTGACGAAGACACTGGCACACCGGCAGATAAAGGGTATGGGTTGGGATAGTAGGCTTGCTGTTGGTGCTGTTGTTGATCCAGTTGCTGGTGCTGATATTGATGCTGAGATGACGAAGAAGAAGAAAATGGAAATTGCGCACGACCTTGGTCATAGCTGTGTGAGAGTGTTTGTTGATGAGGTGGTAAGTGAGGGAGGTGCTGTGGTGGCGGATACCTGTGCAGCAGCAGCTGCTGTTGCTGTTGTTGTTGTTGTTGTTGTTGAGTATCTCCTGGACCGTTTTCCACGGTACCTGGTGGAGGAGTATGCGTACTCGACATGTGTTATGTGAGTCTGAATGTAAAGTGGTAAAGCAAAAGTGTTAAAACAAGTTTGGGTAAACGTGAAAATAAAAGTAAAACGGTATGTGGTCTAAACAGAACTAGCTATATTAGAAAATAGTTATTTTGTGGGTATTCTTGAACTAATTTCACATTATTTCATCTTGTTGTTATGTTTTTATTGTGTTATTATTGAAGGCCGCCTTGCAATTTAAGTGCCTCTGCCGCTGCTGCTAATTATATATATTGAATAGAACCATATACATATTTATACATAAACTGTAAACAATGTCTGGGTCGAGTATTTGAACGTCTGACAAATACATACAAATATCTCTATCACCTTACTTCCTTTTCAACAATCCAGTAAATTTGGAAGGACCTTTTAATTTTTCATCAACGCTTTCACCAGTCACCGTCGGAGAAATGCTTCCATCTGCCACCACCAGTTTCTTAGTGCGTTGAGGAGTCGTCAGCGCAACAGTCGGGACACTGCTACTACTGCTGCCGATACTAGCTTTGCTTGGTATTGATTTGGCAGAGTCGAATGTTGCAACTTTCTCAAGTGTGTTCAATGACAGTATCTGGCTAGCGTTACTAAGTTGGGATGGCAGCCTTACTTGACTACTGTTAACTGACGCAGATAAGGGTAAGGACGAAACTGATCCAGCCAGTTCCGTTGAATGACTGCTATCCGCGTTAGATAAAACCGAAGAAATGGAACCTCTTTTTTCAAAACGAGAACTACTCAGCGAGCTACCACTGATATCAAATTTACCAAACATATTTCTCGATTTTTGCTGTGAGAGTCTTGGTGTGAGTGACGCGGATATTGGATCCAGTGCATTTTGACCCATCAGCTTCAAGATTTCTCTCTTTTCAATTTCGAAATTTTGTGAGATATCAAATATATTGGCAGCCCTCACAATCAACTTCATATCACCTGCCAATGCAGCGATCTCATATATGAAATCAAGAATGATATCCGTGCACGCTGGAGCATTCACCGCTGTCAACTCTCCCAATGTAGGCCATGTGCTGTCTCCAACTTGTGAAAATTGATAAGTCTTTGTACTTGCAGCTGATCCGGAAGGTTTCTTCCCGTTGCTATGTATGCTTGAACTAGCGTTTTGACTTTCACTCAACCGTTTCATTGGTGTTGCTGATGCTGTTGTTGTGGATCCTTCTCTAGACATACCTTCTTCCATAGGCAGTTTTGGTACTAAACCTATACCAACACCGATTCCATCAGATGATGAGTTATCCGAGTTGTTATGTTCTTCTTCACCGTTACTGCTGACGTTGATTGCATCGTCTTCTGACTTATAACGTGGATCACCTTCTTCGATTTCCTCCTCCTCCTTTGCCGGTGCAGGTACTTGCTGCAGTTGTTGCTCTTGAGAAGACATTGGTGAGAAATCTTTAGCTCTCGAAGATGAACCAGATGAGAAAGAATCCAGACTTTTCTTTCTCTTACCGCTATCGACACTTTCCTTTCTATATTTGGATTTACTGATTCTTTTCAAGATACTGGTATCGATGACACCATCATTAAATTTAGAAAGAAAATCGGCAAATCCTTCTAAACATGTCACTCTTAATGGATTGATCCTGTCTGGAGGTTCGCCGATCTTTACCATGTGGTCAATATGCTGCTGAGTGAGATCATTGGCTTCTGCGATGATTTGATTTTCTTTGTTACCTATGATAGAATACAAAACTTCTAAAACTAAATCGTAAAGTAATGGTAATTCATAAAATTTCGATATCAAAATTATATCTAATGTAGTTGGAACGATAGGCCATTTACTGCCAACCTGTCCAGTGGATAAGAACTCCAGTAACGCCTTAACGGTTGGTGTCGTGAAGGGAAGATAAATGGCCCTTGGTAATAATAATGGTTCCATCTTTGATGAGTTCAGCTCAAGTTGCAGTGAAATGAATTTCGTCGATGGTGGTTTATTAGAAACGAATGAATTATTTACTGTAGATCCGGAGCTTCTTGTATTTACTATCGATGATGTTTCATCGTTACCGAATCCTAATGAACCTTTAGAGTTGACTCTTGACTTGGCACCAGTACTGCTGCTGCTAGTGGTCAGCTCTTTCAAATGGCTCTCCTTCTTGTCTAATTGTGAAAATGGCTGTAATCCACCAGATATAGAGCCTCTTGGAGATGAAGACGCTGATGGGGTACGTAATGGATTTGCTGCTGATTTTTGTTGTGGTTGTTGTGGTTTTGGTAATACAGGTGCCGGTTCCGAGGGTTGTGGTTTCAGTGCAGGTATCTGTTTCGTTAAGTCTATACTGCTGCTGGATTCCATCAAAGATGATGTTGAGGCAACACTTAATTTTCTTGATGATTCACTTGAGGGAGTCGTCACTGCCGGTTTCAAGAACAGTTGATCCGAGCTTGTTGTGTCTTGGAATGGGATTCTAAAAGTTGGCTGTTCCAGAGAATCTCTCTCTTTCACGGATGCAGTTTCAGATTTAGTATCTTCCAGTGGCGGATATACTTCAGTGTTCACTGCAGCTTTCTCGAAATTATCAACGGCACGGACGTAGCCTTTAGCGATCAACATCTCGAAACAACGTCCCCAACGTTTACGACAAAGCATTGATGGTATCGGTGTAGTGTCACCATCGGCACTGAGGAATTCGAATTCTGAGATAGAGTAACCGAATCTCTCGAAAGCGTTCTTACCCAATGTCACAGCGTAAGGTGGGAATGCCGATTTGATCGAAGTCATCTGCACTTGTGGAGCCATGTACCTGGAGTACTCGATGAAACTTTTCTTGTTGTACGCTGGTTGATTTTGGTATTTTGTCTGTTGTTGCTGTTGTTGTTGTTGTTGTTGTTGCAGATCATTGAAATAGTATACTGAGCTACCTGAAGCATTGATGAATGGTAACGACACGGTCATGTACAAATTGAAATACTGGACACTTGGTGATGTCTCATGCATTTCCGCGTCACCCAATAACACGATTCTATGATGCGATGCCCAAACGTAACCTCTTGTTATCTTATGACTATACAAATCGTGATCACAACATGATTTCAATTTAGACCACTTCCCACTTGGCTTATGGTAAAGGTAGATCGAGATGTGGTGTTGGTCCTTGTCGAATCCCATCAGAATCAAATGGTCACCGAAGTAGCCAACGTTGGTGTAGGATAAATCATTAGGTACACTGACTTTCTTTGTGTAATTATCTAGTTTCACAGGCAATCTCTTCCCCAACGAGTTCAGATCCAAATTGAATTCGATCAATGGGTTCTGGTGATTCCTTGTTGGGTTAGATCCTAACTTCGTGTATCCTATCAATGAACGAGTTGCCGGCTCAGTGGTATGGTCACTGAACACGGTGAATGCACTATCGGAGGAACTCGTGAACACCACTTTCTTTTGAGTCTTTTCTGTCTTATTGGGTAATTTAATACGTATGTCTTCAATTGGTAATATCTTTTTAACATCACCGATCCATATCTTATCTGTTAAATCAAAGAAATCAAATTCTGGTACTTTAGCGTCATTCTTCGTTTTACCACCGACAATGAGTAAACCTTGATGATTACTCTTATTAAAAGACGAAGGGTAATCGAAAAACACCATCGAGTGGCCAAAACGGCCTTTATTAGATGAATTCCCCTCACAGAGACAAGTCCAAGTCTCATCACATAAATTGAACATCCATAAATCCGAGACTGGTTCGAATTCATTGACAAGATTCAAGACTAATCCTCCAGAAAGGTATAACTTGTCTTCATTACCGACTATCGTGTGGAATATACGTGGTTTGGGTCTTATCAGAGCTTGATCATTTTCATTTTTTTGTCTTCTTGTCCATCTCCTCTCTGTAATAACTAACTCAAATAATTCATTTGATATTAATGAGTCAAATTTGGTGTCCACTGGTAATTCCTTATGTAAATACAGTAGACTCACTTCAGGTAAATTCAATCCCAATGTTAATCCACCATGGGCAAATATTCTACTATATATAATACATGTAGCAGCACCAGTTCTTACTTTTAAATTTAATCTATCATCCAGATTATCAATAGGGTACGAAAGACTATAACATTTGTTCGCTGTCGGGTTTAATGGTGCCATTGTGCCTTGTATCTATGGGATGACAACACAAGATTGACTCGATCGAGTACAGTGAAGTTGTTATTCTATCTAACAATTAATGTAATTTGGCTAAAGGTGGAAAATTGTAAATGACACTTTGTATTCTTTTTCCAATTCACGAAACAAAAAAAGGCGTGTCTTGTGGATCAATTTACTCTGACACCCCTAATCATCATTTGGATACTACAGTTGGTATAAATGGATTAATAGTATTGATTAGTTAGATCTATATAATAAATAAAAGAATTGTGTATAAATATTACTCTAATCAGTGGTGTTATCTTCTTTGTTACTAGAATCATCTTTCGTCCCACTAGATTTCTCTCCATCTGACGAGTCCTCAGTCTTGCTCCAATTGATCAATACAACACAAACCGTGGTCTTGCAAGAACGCAGTCAACACGAATGACACCAGCGTGGTGGGGAACCACAAGTAGAAGATATTTTTAATTGATGACATTAAGTATGATTTAAATAATTCTTGTTCTTGCGGTGAGGCAATTGATGAGATATCAATCTTCGAATATAAATTGGCTCTGATATACGCCTTGGTCAGCAGTGATAACTGTGAGTCTGCATTCAATCTCTGTACTAAAGTGTTGGAATAAATTAATGAACATACAGCTAACCCAATTGCACCACCTAATGATCTGATAACATTTCTTGTCGATATCACCACTGAACGTTCACTCAATTTGGCATGACTTTGAGCAGCGACCATTGTCGGTTGGAAGATACCACCATTACCGACACCTATCAACACCAAGATCATAGCACAACCTCCAGCGTTGGTATCGGGGGTCCATAATAATAGTAACCCAGTAGATAATGTGCTCACTACGTATGCGACTCTCACCACATGGATGAAGTGCCCAGTACGAGATATGATTAACCCTGTGATGACACTGCATACCAGCTGAGTAAGCAAGATCAGCATGGTGAAACATGACGTGATCAAGGTGCTCCAACCACGGACCAATTCGAAATAGTAGGAGAAGAAATATGGCATTGGGAAGAAACATGAACCAAAGAAGAAACTTTGCACTAAGATGATGGAAAGAGATCTATTCTTGAAAATACTTAATGGGATCATTGGTAATTTGGCGAATTTCCATTCGACGAAGATGAATATTATCAAGCAGCAACCACCGACCACGAGCATCGCTATCACTAAAGGACTGTCCCACGCATAAGTGTTACCACCACCGTTGATGGGGATCAAAAACAAGATCAATCCAGCGGTACTGAAGAAGAAACCGACAAAATCTATATTTTTGAATTTTTCCATCTTTGAGATGGGGGCCTGGGAACCGGGAACGATATAGTATATGCAGATGGCACCGACCATGAAGAAAGGAACTAACATGTGGTAGAAATTTCTCCATGAAGAGTGGATAATGAAAGCTGAACAGATGAATGGCCCAAGAGTATTACCGAGCCCGACAAAGGCACCCAATATACCTTGGTACTTCCCCCTCTGTTGCAAAGTGGTGATATCAGACACTATCACCATGGATAAACTCTGAATACCACCTTGTCCGACACCGCATATACCACGGAACACGTATAACATTACACCATTAGTAGAGAATCCGCAAATTAAATCTGCAATGGATAATAGCACAAGTGATGCGATAAGTGTTGATTTTCTCCCAAAGATATCACTGAATCTTCCAAAAAGCACTTGAAACACAGTGTTGGCGATCAAATTAGAGGTGCCTCGCCCAAGATATAGTTTGCTCTGCGTTAAGTGATTTAGCTATATCGGGTAACGCTACCGTGATACCGCTTTGGTCGACGAAACCGAAGAAGATCAGTGTAGACATTCCAAGTAACACGGTGACTAATTTTCGGCCACTGAGGATATTTAAATGAGAATCACTTAATTTCTCTTCGATGTTTTCCTTGGTGACTTTATCTGGTACGGGATCTTTCTCTGGATCTGAGTTGTCTAAGTGTGCTTGACTCATTGTATGGATTGATTGTCTCTGTGTGAGAGAGTTAGTTATAACTGGGGAATTCATCTCTTATTTATATATCAGCTCGAACGGATATTGTGGAGGTAATAACTGAATTGGGTATATATCCGGAATATTAAAGATATTTATAAGCTTAGCCGTTGATGAAAACCGTTGGATCTAAGCAATATATTTGTCACTTGAGATACTTGCAGCACTGGGTGTGTGATAAGCGGTATCGATGTTATCTGAGACGGTTATGGGATCTAATATATATGTGACGATTAGAGTAGAGTGTATCGTCTAGAGTAAAGAGTAAAATATCTTTTGATGGTCAATTAAGGTGCGGTCGTGTGATATGAATTATCCGAGTCGATTACAAGTTGGTGATGGAGTTACGGGAGTTTGAGCCGCGTCCGGTTCAGGAGAGCCTGTAACGGAGTACCCACTCCACATAAGTCTATAGCAATCTAACAGTGTAGAGGTTTTATATCTCTTCCATAAGCTATAGTGCAAACTGTTCAATTGTTAAATTTGACATCTCTTGGCAACGCTGTGAGATAGCGCCTCAGTGTGAATTCTGCCGTATGTTCTTGTTTATTGAATATGGTGTGTTTATATAGTCGGAGGTTGATGTTTAGTCATTTATAGTATATACTACTACGGAGGCTACAGATGGAGAATGGGTAAGTGATCTGTTATAGTACGGTATCTCATCTGGGTACTAAATGATAATAGATTAATAATACAACGTATATTAGTTGTACTTACGCAATTAAATTGATGTTGACTTTATAAATAGTTATTTACGCAATTACGTCGATATTGACTGGATAAATATTTATATACTCATACTAGTACTTGAGTATCATACTACCATCATATCGCTATCATACGATGAGGATATCATGATATAAACAGTACAGACCATATAGACCATAGAGGTCGTCCGAAATTTGATACTCCACACACGACTCTTCTGTTGTTTACAAAATGAAAAATGTCAAGATGCGATAGATCAGAGGAAGTAACAACCAGTGAGCAATGGTATTACAAGATATCTCGTTGAACTTGATCAATGTCGCTGACCAGATCTTAAAGAGTGCCGATGAGACAAAGACCACCTCAGACAAACCATTGCAATTCGTTAAGAATGGTCGTAAATACAAACTTGTCAACAATGATAAATTTGAAATAATTAAAGAGAGTAATAAGTATTTGATTGTCGCTACGGATTTCAATAATTTCCATAAGCAGTGCTCGTTGATCTCGAGTTATTACATATTGAGTAATATCGATAACGTTATTGAGAATTACCCAGAGCTTTGTCTATCGATAATGGGAGCAGCTAGGGAGTTAGAATTGAATAAATGGTATGATTTAGATACTTGTGTCACTACAGTGCAAGGCTCCTCATATGAGATCCCGGAGCATATTACTTCCCAGGCATTGAAGATCGCTTCGAGGATCACTAAGCAGCATATAAATATCGGATTATTGATCTTGTGTTCATCAAAGATCAATTTCTTCCATACTGACCACATGGCATCGAAGAGAATCGAGGGGAAATGTCTTAAAGACATAGTGATCAATTACTTCGGCACGGAGGCGATTGTGTCGGATGAATGTTATAATGCGATACGATGTTTCAGCCACTGGGGGTCAACGAAGGGGATCTTGTACAAGTTGAACCTACGTGGGTTGTGGGTCGATGATGATCTTGTGAGGAAATTTTCGAGTTTCCCCACTGTACCCGTGTTCCTTCGGGATAGTATCTATGAACGGTACCCGCTGGGGACGTCGAAGTACTCTCTTTGTAAGAAAGCGGTGACGATGATCGCGGAAAGTTGGATAGGCCCATTGGTGCCACTTGACTGTGAGGTGTTAGAGCCTGTTATGGTCCTGTGTCGTGATATCGAGCAGGATCCGTGTCTGTATCACTTAAGACTGATCCCGAAGAAGTTGTCTAGGGCTCCAAAAGAGTTGTCAGAGTTGCCCGATACGATGCCGTTGTTGGTGGTGTGTAGTGCGATAGTGCACGGTGCTAATGGGCTAGTGGCTAAGCAATTGACGATGGCTCCGAGGTTCCCCAAGAGGAGCGTTGTCAAGGACCATGAATTGTTCAAATTGACCAGGGAGTTGCTGTTGCAATTGAGCAATTGGCAGAAAACTGGAGGTGATGAGCTCGGTTTTATTCGAAAGATGAATAATTCGTCATCGAATTTTAAAGACGTTGTGTATAAGACTTTTACTAAATATCAATTAAATTAATTCTTTATTTATACAAAATTACTCAGATGTGACTTCATCAGTTTTAGAATCTTCACTTACATCTTCCTTTTCCAGCTTGTCTTCTTCATCCAACTCATCCAACTCCTCCTCGTGCTCGATATAATTGATTGGATCATACCTAGAACGGGCGTTATCTCTCTTAATGGCTTCACTTGTCGTTGGCTCCCTGATACTCAACTCGATTCTATCCACCGTATTTTCCTTCACTATCGTGGCCAATGCGGGTGTGATACGTCTTCTCTTCAAGTCGATCTTACCGTTGATTGGAGCAAAGAATGCAGTGTTGGAATTGGAGTCAAAATTTATTGCTAATTCCTTCTCATTCTCAAATCTCTTAAAGATCATATCGTAATCGCGTACACGATTGAATTCGTATTTCGTTGACGATTCATCCAAGATAGAGGTATTATCGATAGGAATATTTTCACTAGTGTCGTCCATTGTCTTTTTCACTGTAGCAGATGTAGCGTTTGATGTAGTGAATAATGAGACCCATTCTTCGCCCTGCTCGGTGTTTACTGGTCTGAAGATAGAAGTTTGGAAATACTCGGGTAATTGCTCAGATTGTGATAAGTGACGTGATATCGAGGCACTACCGTTGAATTTTAAACTTATGAAATTCTTGTCAATTAATGAAACATCGGGAAGAAAATTCCATAATTTTTTAGCTTTTAATTTCTTCTTTGTAGGATGTGAAATCTCCAGTAAATCACATTCTTCCAATTCTTGTGCCTTCTCAAATGTTAACTCCACAGCACGTACCTGTGCCAAAGCGTTAGTTTCTTCCTCTAACAGTCTCTTTCTCTCTATTATCGAGTGGGCAGAACTTGCCAGAGACGCACTTGGCAGTTGCTGCTGCTGTTGCTGTTGTTGTTGTTGTGATCTTTGAGCGATATATTGAGTTCTACGAAGGAAACTCACCGGTTGTGATTTCACTGTGTTGGCGTATTGTGGATCGATCATTAATAACAGATCATCAGGATGTAATTGGAATCCATTTTTACGTCCCATCAAGAGATTTTCATCATTTTGTTCAATTAATCCAGGTGTCAACAACAAATTCAATGGCATACCTAAATCTTTATCCAATGGTAATAAATTCTTGAAATTTTCTTTTCTAAATAAATTACTCAATATACCTGAATCAGATAATGAACTCTTTGGATCAAACGTCGTGTATCGAAGTAACTTCGGTGGACATGGCGGTGGTGGTAAATCGTTCTGATACCTCACTTTGCATATATAATCTTGTCTCAAAGATTGAATATCTGACATCTTTATATCCTATTAATTCTGATCAACATATCAATTTATGTAGATAATTTACATTTTCAAAATGAATTTGGAAAAATTCGTTCGACGATTTTTTGAGCTTTCTATACACGACATGCTTTACATACTCTATAAATCATTATTGAGTTCACGTAACTGGTGTCTAGTATCTCTCTTAGAGATGGTTTTAGAATTGACGACTTCTTCACTGTATGAGATCTGTGTTGACGGTTCCGTCGAGTCAGGGATTTGCAGGTTCAATGTAGTGAACGATTTATTTAATTGAGATTCTTGTGCTTTACCTATAATTCTCCCCCAATTTTTCTTATGCCTCAGTGGTGGTTCCAATGTTGGTGTTATAGTTGTGGTGGTATGTCTTGTTATAGTGTCCTTAGGCGCGAATATACACCATTGATAATCTAATAACGGAGGTAGTTTACCTGAATTCATCATTTCCATTAAATACGCAGTGGATACTATAGGTATTGACCATTTCTTGCATGCGTTTATCTTGTTTTTAGTTGATACAACACCGGATTTACCAGCCTCGGGGACACTTATGAGTTCATGATGAGGGTAAGTGAATAATTTCGGGGAATTTTCGGTGTTGAGCCCAATAATGGCGAGATTCACAACGAGTAAATCTCTCTTTGCAGTGAGTGTATCACAGTACTGACAACCTAACCTAGTGATTAATTTCGTGATGTGTAGTAATTCTATCCCAGAGAACCCGGTGATGCATATTTGTAAATTGAGTGGTGGTGGTGTAGGTGGGAATGGGATGCCCCACTGGTCGAGTTTTATCTCGTTGTAATGGAGACATCTCTCTATGAACCACTCCGTTACTGTTGGTATATTGGGTGTAGTTATTTCAGATGATGACATTGTCGAAGGTATGAGTAAATGTGTTTGTTCATTAAGATCATCTGTAGATTCGATAGTGGTATGATCACCACTGTGCGAGTGGATAACTTTTATTAATTTATGTAATTGATCAGGGTTGTCGAATCCATATATGGCGAAATGACAATCCAGAAATAAAGTCGACTGAGGCGTCACTCTTTGCGGCATCAGTTTCACAAGTTCATCCTGCACCGGAGCGTTAACGTCCCACGAAGTGTCGCGAGATTTCGTCATTGAAGGTGGCTTAACATTACCCATTATGTTATTCCACAATTGAGTATCTCTCTTGGCGACTTTAACTGTTCTCTCCTGGTCTTCAGTGATATGTCTCTTTTGATCTTGTCTCTTGATCTCGTCGAGTGCATCCCAGCAATCGCAAGCACCCACGCCGATCTCCTGAATATCTTGGGAGATTTCATAGTACTGAAATTCCATGGCGGCACCTCTCCTTATAGAATCTTTAATCCAAATTGGATGCACCACTGGGATCCCCCATTCTATCAGCTTATCGTACCTCTTACCTGATTTCTCCGTGGTGATGACACATGTGTTGTTAATAGTGAGTGAATCGGTCAAGTTACCCAGATGTTCCCTTATTGAATTCACTATGGGTTTCTTATCGTGAGATATACGCGAAACACATATATTTAACCCATCAAATATTGGTAATTTTTGTAAATCCGTGATCAAGACATCCTTGCCCAACATCCAATTATCGTACAAACTGTATATCAGCTTCGGTCTCACGAATCTGATATCCAGTCTATGTTTAACACAATATTTATACTTATCTGTATCTCTATCACCAACGATCAACACGTCTACATCGCTCATCAAATGACTGAAATGGTCCCCGCCCATCAGCTTGATCTTCGACACGAGCTCCATCCGGATCTCTGAGGGCACCGAGGTGGAACAGAACTTGACCCCTTTCAATGGTAAGCTGGTCATAGTGATACCCTTGAATCAATTATAATTACAATTGAATTGAATTGAATTTTGAAAAGTAACTAAAGTGGTTTCCCAAAGCGGTAATAAACTGGGGCTGTCTCTGTTTTTCATTTTTCAAAAAAATTTTCGTCAATCAATAAAGATATAAAGTATATATGAAGATATATTGGGGGAGGTGATAAGTTAGTAACTAGAGTGTCATTTATGAGATATAGCATATAATAGATCAATTAGAGATAATAAATTATAATATATATAACAACTAAGATTAAATACAGTATAAATATCATGTTCAGAGCACATAGAAGTTTATTCAAAGTAATAGACAGATCATTCAGTACTGGTATCATAAATCATCAATCAATATGTCCAGCGGGCACGGTATTAAATCTCAAAGTGAAGAAATCCGGTAAGGAGCCAGTACTGTTATCCGATGAAGAATACCCGGAATGGTTATGGACTTTATTGGATAAAGATTTCCAAAGACTGAAATTAGAGCAGGATCCAATAAGAATGGCAAAGAAACTGTTAAGAAAACAGAATATCGCAAAGATTAAATTAAACAATTTCACTCTGAAATTAAATGGTTAAACTTGTATATAATTGTATAATTGAATATAAATGATAAGTAAAGCGTCGTGTATAAAGCCACCAAATCCTGAGTAGTAAATTTTAAAAAATAAATTGTTTTGAAGATCATTGAGGTTTTGTTTAATTATACTGAATTGATCTAATTATAATGTTAAGGAAATTATCGTATCATCCAGTGTTTCATGGATCTAGTTTAGCGACTAAATCAACGGATAAACCACGTAATTTAAGTAAAATTGTATCACGTGGAGATGATGAATTATTTATCGCTAATGGTAAATGTATAAGATGTTGTGATGTCTCGTATAAAGAGGATAGTTATAAGATATTGAAATTGGATGGCATCACTGGAGACATCCAATGCATCAAGATCAACGACTCCGGGACGTTGTTGGCCATATACGATGGTTCTAAATTAATTGTATCTTCATTACCGACACCTGGTTTTATGGAAAATTTATCATCAGAGTCAATACCAGTTAAAAAATTCTGTATAGGTCTGGGTTATTTTAAAAGTATTGAGATATTGGATTTCATTTGGAACCCCATTGCGAGATTTGACTCTGAGTTGGTCATCTTGTCGTCAAATAATTATATCACAACATGGGATTTAACAATAGGTACAGAGTTAGCATCAACAGAGATAAATCTCTCCGCTGATGGATTCGGTTTAGACACTACAGTGGTGGACCCAGTGTCGATCACATTTGGATCACTGTCACAAACTAATCCATCGTTGTGTCTCACATTATATATACTCAGTGTAGATGGTGATATTTACGCTGTTTACCCCTTCACGCCATCATGTCTTGCCGTATCACAAGAATTTGTTAATAAATTATTTGATGAAACCACATTGGCATTGAATAATTCCACAACGAAGAGAATTCTGTTACTTCAACAGTTGAAATACGTTTCTTGTTTGCTTAAGGATATCTCCAAGCTGCAAAAGGAAGTTAAATTGGATATGGACGGTAATGTCACACAATTATACCACATTATACCTCCAACGATGCAACAGCAGGTTAAAATACAAGGCTTGTTCAGAATAGCGCCATTCCCTGATGTATTGTACAATTATGAAAGTTGTCAAATTGATCATGTCCCCTGTGGCGGTTCTGAGGTGATCATCACTAGTTGGACTAATGGGAGTGTTCTTATGTTATTCCAAGATCAAGATTTGGTGATGAGATGGAAACTACAGTCTAGTGAGGACGACGTGGAAGGTGATGACGACGAGGAGTTGACGTTGTCCTCGTTACAATATATCGCATTGACTCAAAATCAACCAGATCTTATCAGATTAGTTGGACTGAACCCAGCATTGGCGCCATATCAGTATTTCGTTGTCTTGAACGATTCCAAATTGATTAAAATTGATTTCTCTAATTGGGGGAAATTACTTAACGATTCCGTAGAGTCAAACAGTCCAGAATTATTAGTTGACGCATTGGATAAAGGTGCCGAATTGACGTTATTGTCAAAGGAGTTAGAGCAAGAAGGAATGTGCATTATCGGAAGTGAGGACAAGGCGTATATTGTGAAATTGGGGAGAGTCAATGTAGATGTCATTGAAATTGAAACTGTTAAAGAAGCGACGACAAGTGATGACTTGACTTTGAAAAGCGCAGTTTTGCAAATGCAAAGGAAGAAGGAGTTACTGAAGACCACAGATTATGAAAATTTGTTAGGTTCACCATATAGTGAATTGACAGCGACACTTAATGAACTGAAAAAGAAAGTGCCCTTGCCTCCACTCCAGACGAATGTCAAACTGCCTATATCTGTCTCAGACGAGAAATGTTTGAAAGATGTATTGGAGTTGACTAAATATGTGGTGCATGAGAGGATGGGATCGTTGAATAAATTCGGTATAGCGTTGCAATTCCGAGTATGGTCACAATTAAGAGAATTAAGATCACAAGTATCTAAATTAAATGATGAATTCAGTGATGAGAAATTGGAGGGTTATAATGAGAAGAATGAGCTGTTGAATGAGAGGTTGCTGAAGTTGATCACTAAGCAGAGTACTGCTAATGAGAGATTAGATGGGTTATTATCGAAAATTGATCAGTTACAGAGACAACAAAAGCTGCAAACGAAAAACGCTGTTCTTTCTAAGCAAGAGCAAAATTGGGTACAGCAGATTGATAAATTCGAATTCACAATAAAGTCATTAGAATCCAAGTATCAAGGTAATCAACAACAATTACATTATATAAAGAATTTTGTCTATACAAATGGTATTTCATATGCGACAAAATCAGGTAAAATTGATTTCAAGAAATTCAAGAAGATGCTATTAGATGAACAGAAGTTGCTTGATCATATCAGCAAATACGAAATCACAGAAGTTGATGAATTAATTTCCAAATTATCTATATAATATATATAACGTAATAACAAAAACGATATATCCGACCTCAATCAAAAATCTGTTACTCTACCGTTGAAAGACCAGTCTCCATGTCTCAAGGGTTCCTGTTTAGGACCACCGATCTCACCAGTGACAGGATTCACATCACCTTCGAATTCAGGTTTAGTCTTGAAATATTCTGGAGAGAACCCGCCAATATCGTCTTTCAAATTAGGTTGAGCCAACTCAGCAGTATCCGACACCGACAGATTATACTCGTCGATCGCAGCCTGCGAGTTCGCTGTCTTCTGGAGTCTCTCGAACTCGGCTTGTTCGTCATCTGGTAATTTAGGTGGACCCATGTGTTGGGACATGAACATATTGGTTCCCTGTTTGCCTTGCTGTGGGAGTGATGTGGCTTGGAATTTCGGTTTGTTTTGGATCAAGCGTGTGTAGCTGAATGATCTTATGAATGTGCGTTGTGACATCTTTGAGTGACTATATCTTGAATAATATCTGGGAATTTATGAGATAGATCTCTTACTTTTTACAAATAAATTTAATTAAATTGATCTTTACCTGATATGATTTAAAATCACATTTTAAGATTTTTTTTATTTTTTGCTGCGAAATTTTTCAAAAGTTGAACAAGAGAAGATTATCAGTGATAAGTGTCACTAACGCGTTATAAGAAGGGTAGAGGATGCTTGTGTCTTGGAGAAGATGGTCAGTGCTACTAGTGCTAGTTCTTATACAAGTGTCGGGTTTTTTGCTCTTCATTAGAGGTTTCTTCCCGAGTAAAGTAGTGCTACCTGGTATGGCTACATCGAAACCAGTAAACAAAGCTGTATACGATAAAGTGATAGTGATGGTAGTGGACGCGATGAGAAGTGATTTCATGTTCTCTGAAGACTCGAAGATGAGTTTCGTGCATCAATTGATCAATGAAGGTCACGCTTTAGGGTTTACGGCGTTCAGTAATCCCCCTACGGTGACTTTACCAAGGTTGAAAGGTATCACTACAGGGTCAACACCGAATTTCTTAGATGCGATATTGAATATCGCCGAGGACGATACTTCGTCAACTTTGGGTGATCAGGATAGTTGGGTCAGACAATTGCATGGTTCAGGAAGGAAAATACACATGTTTGGTGATGATACTTGGATCAAATTGTTCCCACAATATTTTGATAAATTTGAAGGTACTAGTTCATTTTACGTTTCAGATTTCACCGAAGTGGATAATAACGTCACAAGGCATATCACTGAAGAATTACGAGACGACTCGTGGGATTGTTTGATCTTGCATTATTTAGGATTGGATCATATTGGACACAAGGGGGGACCAACGTCACCTAATATGCCCCTTAAACAGGCAGAGATGGACTCAATAATTGAGAGATTATATACAGAGTATGTCAAGAAAAATCCCAAGACTCTATTGGTTGTCTTAGGGGACCACGGAATGAACGAAGTTGGTAACCATGGGGGTTCATCTATTGGAGAGACAAGTGCTGCACTTTTAGCAATCACCAGTAAGAAAATCGAAGCCAAGAAGCTGCCCTTACCGGTGAATGACCAGTTTTCGTATTATAACAAAGTTCAACAAATTGATTTAGTGCCGACTTTGGCTCTGCTCTTGAATTTTCCCATTCCTAAAAACAATTTAGGAATCTTCATTGAGGATTTCAAATTTCTCTATCAAGACAAAGACTATGCTGAGATCTTGATGAATAACGCTATGCAAATGAAGCAATTGGTGGAGTACTCTTTTGGTAAGGAATTTGTCGAAAATGCTATAAGTGATGAATCAGAATTTGGAAATTTTTGTCAATTTTGGTTTCAACTGGTTAAGTCCCAGAAGATTGATGACTTTAAGTTGTTTTTACAAAGGGCCCAATCTAAATTAGCAGAGTCTGCTACGAATTATGATTATGAATTCATCAAATACGGGTTAGCTTTATTCGCTGTGGGTCTTGTCCTGTTTACGTGGTTCTTCATCAAGGAATCTTACAAATCAGGAAACATCAATTTCGGCTTGGGGTTCATCCTGGCAGCTTCGTTGTTGGCCATTTCCAATTTCGGTTCATCTCTCGTGGAAGAAGAGTACCAAGTCTGGTGGTGGATCTTTACGATATTTTTCGCTCTGTTGATCATCTATTTGAAACCGAATTATGTTGTATTGAATTTCATGGTGATTTTGGGTCTTCTTAGAGCTGTCAGAGGTTGGAATAATTCAGGACAGAAATTCAATTTAGTCACCAATTTCAAAATTGGTGCCTATTTGGAAGATGAAGGTTGGAACTTACATTTAATACCTTTATTCTATTTCATGTACTTATTCTTCATGTTCAAGAGCAGTGGTTATTTCTCACTTTTGCAAGATGTGAAAGTTGTACTGTTTGTACCTATATTCACATTAGTCGGGTTCAGCTTAATGGCCAAGCTCATTTCCATTTACGTCGAGGATGAAACCACCAATGCCACGAGATTTAACCCATTATTGTTAGCTATAGTCAATTGGCCAAAGGATTTCTTACAAGTGAATGATTTCAAGAAATGTTTGAATCCAATATTTATGGTTTTTTATTACGTGTTTGCCCTGGTCATCGTTGCTCGTCTCGTGTGGTCTATATCTCAATACCAAACCGAGTTACATAGACGGACTTTCTTCAGTGATATCACCAACACGGTGCTGATCTTCTTGTTCAACCAAAGTTCTCCTCGCAACGTGCTCATATTTGCTGTTTTTCTCGGTATTAGGTATCTCTTTGGACGTCTCATTAAATTCAATCTCGAACGTTCAAAAACTGCCAACATTTTTGAAATTTCATTGATCTTGACTTCTTTCAATATCCTTATTCAAAATTTATCATTTTTCAGTATGGGTAACACGAACTCACTATCTACGGTGGATTTAACTAATGCATTCAATGGGTTATCCGATTACGATTTGATCGCATGTGGATTACTAACATTCAGTTCAAACTGGGCTGGACCAATTTTTTGGTCTTTGAGTTATTTAATATTGATCTTAGAAAATGCCAGTTTCTTGAAAAATTATAAATATGATTTATTATATTACAAGATGTTGATCAGTATGACGTTGTATTCGATAGTTGGCATAGGACTATTGGTCAGTTGTGTTATGCTAAGGTTCCATTTATTTATCTGGACAGTATTCAGTCCAAAGCTTTTGTATTTTGGTAGTTGGTACATCTTTATGAACTTAGGTGTTGATTCTTTATTAGCTTTTATCTTGATCATATTCTACTGAAATTATATATAAAAGAAAATTGTTTTAGAATAAATATATAAACCTACTGTAATAATTGATCTCTATAGTGAGGTTGATTATTAATAAATTTAGCAGCTCTTCTATCGTTAATATCATTAGCCTTAATTTGTCTCTTCCAAGTTCTCTTCTTCAATGCCAATTCCTTCTTGTCAAATGTCTTTGTAGCCATACGTCTAGTCTCTGCAGCCACCACGGTACCTTGACCTTCAGACAAGACTCTTTCAGGAAGTACACTTTGACGGTAGTAACGCATTAATGATCTGTGACCTAATACAGCACCTGAAGGTAAATGCAATTCGTAACCGGTATCGTAAAGAAGATCTTGTGGAGCTTCTTCTTCGTCATCATCATCTTCTTCTTCTTCGCTCCCTGAGACATCTTCCCAATCATCTGTATCAGCAGTGTCGACTTCACTAGCACGGACAATCTTGGCTGGTGGTGGAGCAGCGGAGTCATCATATGTGGAACGGAAATCATAAAATTCAGAGATTTCCAATTTCTCATTATTGGTCTCATATGGGATCCTGCAATGACGCTTGGAGATCATGTGTGCCCTCACTGCTTCAAGAGAACGCCCTTGGTAGTTACAACAAAGACAAACATTACCCAAGACGATTTTCTCTGCTAAATAGGCAACTAATCCGTGCTTGTCAACCAAGTATTTCTGTTCGGGTATATAGAAACCATAAGTCTTGAACATATGTGTAAGACAGTCATCAAATGTGTTGAATGATTTCCCTGAGAAGAGACATGTGTTCTCTGGAATTTTCTGATAATTGGCTATCTTAAGATCCATCAATTGTTCTGCTGTGAGCTCTACATCTTTATCTTGTGCATCTTCAGTAGTGGCTTCGGAAACAGCTTCTACTGTCTCCTCAGTAGCTGGCTCTATCACATTATCTTCACTTGTCTCTTCCGATTTATTCTCAGCTCCTGCTGATCTCTGTATTGATCCTCTTACTTGCTCTAAAAGCAGTCTTCTCTTCTCGGCGATGGCTTCCTTCTCTCTTCTTCTCTGTTCCTTCTTTGTGACTGTCTTCTGTACATCAGATTCGGCTTTACCACCTTTCCTTCCCCTCTGCTTCTCTTTCAACTGGGCTGCTGCTGCCTCTTCTCTCAGTTGAATGCTTGATACTTTAGTATTGAAGGCTTCTTCTGAGATAGATGGCAAGTCTGCTACTCTTCTCTTCAAGTTATATCTGTGCCACTCTGATCTCATGTGTTCGTGTTGGTCTGGAGATGTCTGGAAGACCACCCCGCAGGCATTACAAGTATATGAACTACTCATTCTCAATGGTATCTATAGTATCTTACTTGTTTATATGATAAACACCTCTATCTATCTCTAGATAAAAAATTTTTTTTTTTTTGTGAAATTTTTTTTTTTTAAAAATTTGAGCGATGGGCTTCTTAGTAGGTTTTGATGATGATTTATATATTCTATACAAAATTTAAAACTATCATCTCTTTTGCTTGAAAGTGGAGGTCTTACCGGAGTTGATTCTGGCCACTTTCTTTGGAGCTGCTGGACCTTCAGATTCCTTGGAATATGGATCAAAGGATCTCTTCTTAGGTCTCTTCTTTGATCTATCTTTGCCTGATGATGGGTCAGATAAAATTGGTTTAGCAGAGTTATAATCGAATGCTTCCACTGGCGACTCTTCCTTTTGAGCACGTTTTCTTGACTGGTTACCCTTGTTGCTCTTTCTCAATACGATAACTTCATTTGGATCGATAATCTTCTCTGGTTCCATTTCAATGGCTGGTACCTCGTTTGGTTCAGATGTTGGAGATGGTGCTGTTGGAATCTCAGCTGCTGGGATGATGATGTTCTCCTTACCAACTTCGGCAAAGTTATCAGTAGCCAACTTCAAACGTGTCAGTAATGTGGCCACGTCGTAGCTTACGACTCTGCCATCACGGTAGGCAATGGCGAATGTCTTCTTTGAGTTATCGATATTGTCATCGGCAATGAATCCACCATGTCTCTTGATCAATGATTCGTCCTTTTTATCAAGATCCTTCGTCTTCTCCTTGAGTAAAGTGAAAGTTTGATGTAAACTTCTGATGTATTGAGAATCCACTTCAGATTCTTCTGGTGATTTTTCATAAGCATCATGTACTGTAGACATCAATCTGACATCTTCATCATCTGATCTTTGCACAGCGGCCAGAATTATGCTAGCGATTTCTTTGGAACTGATACGGACATAGTCTGGGATGAAATTACCTGTGGTTAACACACCATGGGCATCGGTAGGAGCACTAGCAGCTAAAGATGCAAGCAATTGATTTGGCATCACATATCTCACTGATTCATCGTTCTCTCTAGCGATTCTATCTCTCCAATTATACAAGTCAATCAAGATATTTCTCTTGCTCTCTGGTAAGTTATATTGAAACATCAAGGGTCTCCAAGGCTCCAATTTTTCGTTCAATAGACTCACCACTGAACTTGTTGGGATATTAGGTCTGAATTTTGTGTATTCAAATCTTCTCTTGGCGACTTTTCTAGATTCATGTAGCACTTCTTTCAATTTATCCTCGTGTAATAATTGATTTCTTAATTGATCAAAAATGTTTAATAAGAAATGAGTATCTGATCTAGCATATGACATCATGGCATCTGGTAATGGACGTATCCTCCAATCGGCCAACTGATACTTCTTTGAAGTTTTAAAATGAGCAAATCTTTCTAATAAATAAGCTAAACTATGCTTAGGGAATCCTAATAATCTTGACGCGTGATAAGTGTCAAAGAGACTCACAATATACAAGCCAAGATCACGTTGAAGCCATACTATATCCATGAATGCACCGTGGAACACTTTAATTATCTGAGGATTGGTGAAAACTGTGTTTAATTCAGTTAAATCATCTCTCAATGCCAACGTGTCAACGATCCAATCCTTTTCACGATTACTTATTTGCATGAGACACACTATCCCGTAGTAAGTTCTGTAATCATGATGTTCTAAATCGACTGCAATCTCATTGGCGTCTTCTAATTCAGATATCATTTGTTGTAATGAATCTAAATTGTCCACCCAAATTGGATGGGTTTCATGCCAATTTTGTGAAGGTATTGGTTCAGCCAGAACAAGGATGGATTCAGGGTACTCTTGTTGATCGATCTCTGTCTCGTATGGTTGTGGATGATGGCTCGGTACTTCAGCTGTTGCCTCTGTTAATTGGATTGATTCTTCAAGTGGTTTTAAAGCATTAGGTTTGTTGGTGAGTTTCGGTACAAATGGACCAGATTCTGAATTATCTATTGGTTTCTTGAATTTCAACTGAGGTTTCTCGATTCTCTTTGATGGTTGCCTTGGCTGTGCTTGCGATGATGAGTCTTCTAAATATGTCATTTGTGACGTTGATGATTGTCCCTTCTTGGTGGAATCTGAAGATCTCTTATAATCGTCATAAGTGATATCGGATTTCTCAAACAAGCCATCCAAGACATCTCCAACATCTTTCCATGAGTTTTTGATCATGTCAGCATCAATATCAGGAGAATCATTAGAGTCTTCACTGATATTATGTACCAAACGCTTGATCATATCTAAAATTCTATCTGAACATTGATCCAGCTCTGAAGAGATTTCCTTGTCCAAGGACTTGTAGAAATTCACATCTTGTCCAGCAAGTCCAACAGACCGTCTGACAGTGTTCATTATCTTAGGAAGTATCTCCTCCACCAGTTGTGATTGTGGTGTAGACATCTGATGTTTGAATATTCTTACTGAATCTTCTCTTCTCTATAAAAGACCTCTCTGCTTAAAAAAAATTTTGTTTTTTTTTTTTCCAGAATTTTTAGGGGCTGTCTGGAAATGGGCCTGAAGCTTACCAAATGGCTGATGTACACTGCTTGAAGACCAATTTTCCTGGAAAACAGCTAGAATCTTTATAAAAGCTTCAAACAAGGGATCCGAATGTTTCTATGAGAGTTATACCGTACTTTTACAACTCATTGCAGACATTTTTTTGAACTTACTGTCAATAATTATACTTTATTACATATATATTATATATGACAAAATTGAACTCAAATTAGTAAATCTATATTTTCAACCGATACTGCACATGTTACAAAGCTGTAAAAAACTGCACAGAAAGCCTACAGTATTCTCTAAGACTATATCTCATCATATCAAACCAAGCGATAGGGCCTCATAAGGCCAATTTCTCTAAATGGACCAAAAGTTTACACGGCCAATATAGGTGCTACCATGAGATCTCTCAACAAATTTTCAACAAGGATGCAATTGATTGAGAACAGATGAGAGAGATATGGTGCATATCAGTTAGATAGGCTCATCAGAAACCTCAAAGGTGTTTCAAATGGTACTCATAAATTGCGATATGTCGTCCACTTTTCAGCAAAACTTCATGACAAAGTCACTAATTTGAATGAAATCAAGCTAGATCTTTCTCTGCTTCGATCTATCTTGTGATTATAAAGCTATTTAGAGGGTAATAATAGGATATTTCACACTTTTTTGTTGCTGATTTGAAATAATTTTCAAAATTTTTCTTGATTTTACTACTTTTCAGTGAAATAATTTCAAATCTTCAAGAAATAAAGAACCCTAAAACTCATAGGAAGACAGAACGATGTCTAATCACTTCAAGAATCTCAGAATTCAACTGAATATGACAAATTTTTCAATTTTTTTAGGCTTTTGACCAAAATCAGACTTAATAACCCGGTGATTTTCTTCACTTCCCTGAAAGATAGCGAAAGAAAAGGACAATTTGAAACCAATACTGAAGATTCGAACCTCGCATTCACTAATATTTTGTGATCTTCTCTTAATCGCGATTCATGAAGAGGAAATGCCAAAAAAATCGTCAAGAAGTTGAAAAAGAAAATCATAAATTTTCTTAGATCCTTAATCTTTTTTGCTGAAAATGAAGAATAACATTATTTCGAAGACGCTGAATCTGAATTTCACCTCTAAGCATAAATATTTTGAAAAGAAACAATTGTTTTCACCAATAAAACCTCATTTTTTTTCCATCTTCAATCAAATATGAAATTAAAAAAGCTACAGAAGCTCAGGAGTCTGAAATTAGTGTCGCTGTAGAGATTTAGAAAAAATTACATCGAAGCATTCTTTTTCTTGTGGTTGATTGTGACCGAGTGCGTATCATAAAAGCGATAATGATTATATCACTCATTTCTAAATGCTATCAACTATATCGTTAGACACTTCAATTGAGATTTGAGATCGTCATTTTTGCAGAAAAAAAATTAATTTATTTAACAATTTTGGAATTTCTTCAAATTTATAGTGATTTTTTAATTTTCTCATTAAAATCTTGGGATCTTTATAAATTAAATTGATAATTGTCTCACAATGTTATTCAAGGATTCTAGATATCAACAAAATATATTATTTATATTTAAAATTGATCTAAACGTTGCAATAAAAATAATTTTAAAAAAGTAGAATTTTCTATAAAAACTAAAATAAGTTGATAAATTGACAAAAAAGTAGAAAAGCAAAATAATGAAAAAAAAAGCAGACGCCAAAAAGCGACATGAATATTAGGTTGTAAATAATCTCGGGTTACCACTCCAAAATTTTTTCTAGTGATAGGGCTAGAAATAAGCCAGAAAAATTTAAAACTAATTTTCAATCAATTAGAGAGCTTTTAAATTTAATTTGTTGGAATGTTAGAGAAAATTTCCTGCTGTATAAAAAGCATATTACAGGCACAATAAAATTCGAAATAGTTCTCAGATAGATAAATTATATCACAGAGCCTTTATTTTATTTTTGCTTTATGGTTAATAATAGTAATGTTTTTCTGAAAAATTAAAATTTCTCATCTCTTTTTAGACAATCTACCTGCAGCATGACATTTTTGATGTAAATATTATTTGTTAATTTGATTCCTCCTTAAAAATTTTTATTTGATTTGATATTTATTTCACATATTTAACAAAAAAAAAACATTACATGCCAGGAAAGATATATGCTTTTTACCCACAAAAGCTCCGCATGATTTCTTAAAAATGTTTTTTTCTGTTAATGTCATAAATTGAAACGAAATACAAAAAAAAATTACATGAAACAATTTTTTATTCATTCCTCATTCCTCAAGCTTTGATGGGTGTTATCCATTGTATCTATACGATTCAAACTATAGTACTTGGAACCAGAAAACCTTTTGTTTAACTTTGGTAAGACCTTATACGAAATTATATTTTTTAAAAAAAAAAAAATAAAAAAGAGAATAATATTTTATTTCGGAGTACAAAATGATTAATTTAAACATCAGTAAGCAATACAAAAGGCATCCTACGAAGAATATGTACAAAATGAATTTTACTATAAGAGTCCATTGAGTAAAGTTTAAAAAGAAAATGAGATTGAGCTTCTATAATTCATTCTTTTTTTGTAATCAAGTTGTGTATAAGAAAAAATAGTTTAATAAGAGAATGCCACCAGAAGAGCAAGTATTGAGTTCGAAGGTATTGTTTTACGGAGTTTTTTTCAAAATAAGAAGCTAAGGTCTCTGTACCATTCAAATGATTTTTAATCACCTTGTTTTACATCTTATTGAACATTAGATTCATTACTAAATATCATTTGTAGGAAACAAATACAAGTAGCATCAAAATAAATTTATTTTTGATAATATTGAGTAATTTTTGATCAAAAAAATTAAACCTAAAAAATCTTGTCGTTTCATTTTAGGAAATGGTAAAATAAAACTAATACGTATTCTTGAATTGTAACTTGTCTTGAGAGAATGGTTGATGACATTGTTAATTATTTCACTTAAAATCTTATTCTTTATTATATATATTTTATATAACTTTCTGAATACTTTATAAAAACTTACTCTGAAAGGAGGGATTCTTCGGTCCTTTTATATTGATTTAGAGCACCTTAATCCTTGACAACTTTTCCCATAAACATCGCATAGATATTCCTTTATTCGTTATCTACTTCGCCACAATCTTCTTATCTATCCGCTATCTCTTTCGCCGAAATCTTTCGGCGGTAGATTGCTTATCATTGCTTATCAATCCGAGGTTCAGCGGCGGTGTATTCTTCATCAATATTAAGAATATTATAACATGAATACACCGAAGCTTAAGATCATATCTTCTAAGCTTAACGTCAAAATATCACAGCAAAATATCAAAAAATTATTTCACAGCAAAATATCAATTGCGCAGGAAAAGTATTCTCAACACCCTCTCTTGATCTAAATTCATCCATCAGAATAATATAACTCATACAACAGAATACCATAAACACAAACAAAGTAAGAATAATATACTCAATACTTAAAACGCAAACAAGAGTAAGAGTCGTGTACTCAATACTCAAAATCACCAAATAAAAAAATCTCAAAAAAAAATTTGGCGATCAAAAATTAAAAATTTCACACACTGTTAAGCGCAAATACCAGCTAAGTCTCTTAGATATACAAAGGTTGCAGCATCAAGAGCTTTAGTAAATATATCAGCAATCATCTCTTTAGTACCTAAATGCTTTATTTCAATATCACCTTCTGTAACACACTGTCTGATGTAATGTTCTCTTAATCTAATGTGTTTCGTTCTCTTGTGAAATGTAGGATGATTTGCTAATTGAATAGCTCCTTGATTATCTTCATGAATTATGACTTTATTCAATAAATCCAATTTCATCAACGATAAAACCTGTCTAAGCCACGTTGCTTCTTTTGCCAGTTCAGTAAGACCCATGTATTCAGCTTCAGTAGCACTTAAAGCTATAGTGTGTAATTTTCTACTAGCCCAACTAATTGCACCTCCAGCAAGTTTAAACATATAACCACAGGTGGACTTACTATCTTTCTTGTTTCCTGCCCAGTCTGAATCTGAATAACCAATTAATTGATTAACACCAATATGCTTGTAATATATTCCATGAGATATGGATCCTTTCAAATATCTTAATACTCTTTTGGCAGCCTTCATATGTACTTCACGTGGATCCTTCAAATATCTTGACAAGGTGCTAACACTATAAGCTAGATCCATCCTAACTGTATTTGACAGATACAATAATTTACCAACTAAGCTTCTGTATTTGGTGGCATCAGTTGGATCTGATTTTTCATAATCATCAAGATTCAAACCACTTATAGTTGGTGATTTATCAGCGTTACAATCCATCATCTTTGCTTCTGTTAGAATATCACTAATGTAATCCTTCAAATTTATTCTAATACCACTCGAGTTTTGATGAATGTTTAACCCTAAAAATTTTGTAACATTACCTAAGTCTTTCATTTTAAATTCTTTATTAAGGATACTTTTGACATTCAGTAATTCTATATCAGATGGAGCAGCAATCAATAAATCATCAACATATAAACCAACTAAAATCACACCTTGTTTAGATGACTTATAATACAATCCTAGTTCCAGTTCGTTTCTAACAAAACCTGATTTTTGTAACACGTCGTTGATCCTATCATTCCAGCATAATGGTGCTTGTTTTAATCCATATAATGATTTCTTCAAATACCAAACATGATCCGGTTTTGACTCATCAATATATCCTTCAGGTTGATTCATGTAAATCTCTTCATTGAGTTCACCATTTAAAAAGGCAGTTGAAACATCCATTTGATGAACCTTAAGTTTGTATTCAGCGCCAAGAGCTAACAACAACCGAACACTTTCAAATCGAATAACTGGAGCAAATGTCTCTGTATAATCAATTCCTTGTTCCTGCTTAAAACCTTGCAGTACAAGTCTAGCTTTGTATAAATGATTTCCTTTATCATTCTTCTTAAGAGCAAATACCCAACGACATCCTATAGCTCTTCTATTAGGTGGCAACTTAGTTAACTCATACGTGTGATTCTCCTTTTGAGAATTTATTTCCTTATCACATGCTTCTTTCCATAACGCTTTCTCATCTGATCTCATCAGCATCTTGAAAGTACTTGGTACATTATTAATTCTTGAAATGGCTGACATAAAACACGTTGCAGCATAGTTAATCGAATTTGCAAGTCTATTTATAACGGCCTTGCTGTTATCTCCAGTGTCAGCTTTCTCAGCGTCATCTATTGTATAGTTCTCTGATTTCTCAGTAATAAGTCTTCTTTCCTTATAAGTAATTTCATTGGTACCATCTCCATTGGCAACATATCTGGCTGGAATTTCTCTGTCTTCTGATTCCTTAAATCTCTTGATTTCCCTCTCTGAGTCTGATTCCCTTTCTGAATCAGGAGACAAGTCTTCAATGCTCAGAGGAGCTGTCAGAGTAGGAATGAGTTCGCCAGCGTTGCGATAAACTTTTCGATAAATGGTATGAATCTCTTTCCCTTTGTGAGTACGTTTAGAAGCATTAATATACTGATAGTTATCAGGATCGTGGAAATAATTAGTGTCTTTGGAAGAATGGTTGGAAGAATTAAAGTTGCTGGATGATTCCGACCCAGATGGTGGAGAGTAATCTTCATCTGTGGAAGAATAATCTTCTAATTCAACATGATGAGGAACAAACAGCGGATCTGGAGCATTAGACGCAGCGGAATCATCGACAGATTCGTTGAAGATATCAATATCCGAATCAGCATCTGCAGGATCCTGAACGGGATTAAAAGCAGATTCTTCATGTGAATCATTGTCTGATAAGGCAACATCACTAGTATCATACCTCGAGGTATTGTCATCAGAGAGACTACCATGTGGTCCCAATGATGGAAGACTATGAATAGGATTAGCAGCAACACCACCAACTGGAGCATGACCTGAACTAATTTGATAATCTTTCAGCGCCTCTTTAGCAGTGGAAAATGGGAACGTCTCCTCATCAAATTTGACTTGATCAGACACGAAAATCTGACGTTTGGTTAAGTCAAATAGTCTATAAGCCTGATGGTTTGGATCATAACCAAGCATTACTGCTTTAATTGTTGTATTATCAAATTTGCCATCTCTAAGTTCCGGTGGTACTAACAGATACCCAAGACACCCAAACACCCGAAGATGATTCATCTCTGGGAGAATTCTTCTCCATTTCTCAAATGGAGTCTTGAAATTAATAACTCGGGAAGGAGTTCTGTTGATCAAATAAACAGCGGTCTGAACAGCCTCAGACCATAATTCAACAGGAACCTTTCCGCTACTTAACAAGGCCCTAGCCTTCTCTTGCACATACCGGTGCATACGTTCCAGCACTCCATTTTGATAACTTGAGTGTGGAACAGTGAGTTGATGAACAATCCCCTCACCTTGAAAATACTGGTGAAGTTTGTTATTAACAAACTCACCTCCATTATCAGTTCGAATAGCACCAACTTTCCATTGTTGGTCAGAGAACTGCCTCTCAGCATACTTAATGTGACTAATAACTGCCTCTGCAGTCTCACTTTTCTGCTGTAAAATATACACTGACACATACTTAGTCAGTGCATCAACAATTGTAAGAAAATACTTCAGCGAAGTAATTTCATCATATCTAAATGGTCCACATAAGTCCATGTGGAGTAAGGCAAGTGGTCGATCAGGTCGAGCACTCACCTTCTTATTAAATCGATACGTTCCTTTGGCAGATAAACAATCCGTGCATACTTGAAAATGTTGCTTTGAAACTTTGTTTACCATATGGAATCGCTCATTTAATTTTGTAAACAATAATGGACTGGGATGACCAAGTCGATTATGCCACAACTCAGTACTGTTCAGCTGAGATAGGCCTCGCTGAGACTGCATAGGCAGTACTATTAGATGGAGTACCAAGTTTAAACAACCCGTTCGACTCATATCCAATGACTTTACCAGTGTTGCAGTTCCAGACTTGAGCGTTCTTAAATGTAAATTCAGCTCCATTCTTCATAGCTTTGGAAAGACTAATAAGATTGGTAAAAGCATCAGGAACATAGTTAGCATTAGTTAATGTAATGCCATACTCTTTTAAACAAACAGTTCCTTTTCCAGCTATGTGAAGTGGATGTGGTGAGATTCCAGTAAGTGTGCCTGATTCATTATTTAAGTCGATAAACAAATGACGATCTTTAATAACATGACAGGAGGCACCACTATCAATATAGACGTCTGGAGAAGGAACATTGGAGGACGATAAGAACAGCAGAGGTTGATCAGTGGTAATCCAGGCTGATTTATCAGTGAATTGATCATCATGCCTCGATTTTCCTGAGGAACGTTGGCCCTTACGACGTGGATGAGGGCATTGACGCAACCAGTGACCGGATTTGCCACAATTGTGACAATAAGTAGGCTTCTTGCGAGCTGCCATAGCTGTTTCTGAAGCACTACCGGTCGCTAAAGTCGTAGGATTTTGAACTTTACGTGCCAGAGCATTGACACAACGACTAAGAACCTCAAAATCCATGCCATCTTTGGACTCATAGGTCTTATAGTATGATTGCAAAGCAAGTTCAGCTACCTGTGGTGTGATAAACCGCATAAGAAACAGGCATGCGATCTCATGTGGTTGTGACTTAGCAAGAAGAACCTTAATAAGATATGTCGCGTTATGAGACATAGCAATGGTGGGACAAGGAGAACCAAGGTCTAGCTTCTCAAGTATGGCAACCATGGACTCAAAGCTGAAATGACCATAGGAAACTTGAAGATAATGAAACAATTCTGGACCATTGCCTCCGTGTTTAGCAAGCTCATCACCAATCTCGGGTGAGACAGAATTGAATAAGAAGGCACGACAAGTGGAATCTAACAATGCGACAAGTTGATTAGCTTCTAATGGGGTAATGTCATTAGTAAATAAGGTGTCACCACGAGTCATATATTCGAAGACACCTGACGTTGGATAACCCAGCAATCTTTTGGAGATGGTATTGTACCATGTGTGATAGGTCAAATCGTCTTGGAGACGTTCCAGTGCGTTGAACGAGAGCTTCATAACCTCTTGAATTGTAACTTGTCTTGAGAGAATGGTTGATGACATTGTTAATTATTTCACTTAAAATCTTATTCTTTATTATATATATTTTATATAACTTTCTGAATACTTTATAAAAACTTACTCTGAAAGGAGGGATTCTTCGGTCCTTTTATATTGATTTAGAGCACCTTAATCCTTGACAACTTTTCCCATAAACATCGCATAGATATTCCTTTATTCGTTATCTACTTCGCCACAATCTTCTTATCTATCCGCTATCTCTTTCGCCGAAATCTTTCGGCGGTAGATTGCTTATCATTGCTTATCAATCCGAGGTTCAGCGGCGGTGTATTCTTCATCAATATTAAGAATATTATAACATGAATACACCGAAGCTTAAGATCATATCTTCTAAGCTTAACGTCAAAATATCACAGCAAAATATCAAAAAATTATTTCACAGCAAAATATCAATTGCGCAGGAAAAGTATTCTCAACACGTATTTTTTATAAGAAGGGTACATAAGGTATATATTAAACATTGTATCAAATCATGTTTGGAAGAAAAAGGGAAAATGCCAACTATTTTCATGATTTCAAGAAAGATCTTTTTGAATCAGTTTTAATCACTTTTAATAATGAGGTATAATAAAGGATAAAACAGGATATGAATCAACGCTATTAAAAAGATCAAAATAGATTTATTTTTGTTGTTATATATCGTGTTTTTTAAAACTCAAAATTCGGAGTAAAACTAAGAGAGCAATCTCACTTTTGCCAGTGACCATTTTTATTTTGTTTATAGAAAAGACGTTGTCACTTTCTTGTGCTTTTTTTAGTTAAACAAAATTTATTATTAATTAAATTCAAATTATGATTTATATTTTATAAGAGTGTATCATAATAGTTTCTAAAGATGTATTCCTACAATTTTTTGAGAAAAGGTATTTCAAAATTATTTTAATTAACATGAGGAATGGTCAATCCACTTTTTGTAGTATTCTGTTGTTTAATATTTTGTATTTATGATAATTTTAGCTTAAGTAATTTTGAAAAAAAAAATATTTAGACTCTTCATAGGGCAAACATTCTTTATGAAATATCAACATCGAGAAAACTTGTTCTTTATTTAATTTTATTATGTTGGCTAAATAAAAGCTTATCTATTTTAAACAATAAGTCACCATTTATTATTTGGGAAAAGTTATTTATTAAACTCTTTTTCAAATTAATTGGGAGTAGAAAAAAAAGAGGCTAGCGATACCAGAGCAAAAATATAAATATATGTATAGATTTATTTCTAAATAGAGTTTCCGAAATATATAATTTTGAAGCTGTTAAAGTTTTACGTTGTCTTGATTATCTTAACATATTTTAATTGTGGATCTTATTCTCTTTTATTTTCTTTTAACATCAGAGACTCAAAAAAATAGGATCTATTTTTCTTCCTTGTGAATAAAAATTCAAGAATCTCGAATAGATCTTCAAAAATTTAACATATTTTGTGCCAATTTATTCTTGAATTTATTCTAAATAACTCTCTGGACAGTAGTTTTCGGTTTTCTCATTTTTTATTAATTCTGAATCGAGAAGTCATTTTGAAGATTTCTTCATCTTCAATAGAAACGGATATTTTATATTTCAGTTCAATTTTTCTTCCCGATTTTCCAGCTAAAAAATTAACAGAGGGATCTCCACCTCCACAAAGATCTAAAGATCTAAATTTCACTTCTTGTTAAATTTTGAAGAACTTCTATGAGATTCTCTTATCAATTTATGTTTTTAAAGCTTTCTTATTTATTGTTTTCAGTTATTGCTTATTTCCCATTGATTCGTTTACCTTCCAAATGTAATTCAAAGATAGTTCAATATACCTCAAGGATATTTCTTATGAATTATATTCAATTTTCTAGTTTTTCGACCCCCATAACGTGATAACACTTCAAAAAAAATTTTTTCGTAAAAATCAGGCTATGAAGAAAAAGCAAGAAGTCCCCATTCCATTGATTTAGTCCTAGTTGTTTTTTTTTAGAGACAGAATTGAACAATTTTACGAAGATTACAATATTAAAAAAGTATCTACGCACTCTATATGAGTTTTCTTCATGATATTTAGAATATCACTTTATAAAAATAGGAAAATCTCATATTTCACTACTCTAAGCCCACCATTTTAATTTTTTTTTTCATCCTGAAAAGCCAAATAACATTATTAATTCTTAATATTCTAAGTCTATCCTACCTTTTAATCATGTAAAGTTATATGTTATGTTGTCTTAAGTAATTGGACAGTTATCAAGCCAGATGAAAATATATATATATATTTCTCTTAATGCTCAAAATGGCGACAATCACTAAAAAAGCAGCTACGTATAAAAAAAATTTTGGATTTTAGTTTAATTTAATTACGGTCTTGACGACATTTTTTGGATGACTTTAACAACTACTTGGCTCAGTGATGAAGGTGGTATGCATTACTAAGTTGCTAATATCCTTTTTTCCAGAATCATTTGCTTAAATTTCAATAAAATTATTTTCTGACCAGCTCTTAAACTATCAAAATGTGTTTTTTTTTTAGATTCTATGATCTTTTGTGGGCTTCTATTTGCGGAGATTATGAATTACGTAAATCTCGAGCACCAAATGTGACTAGTTTATTTTTTATTAACTCTTGAAATTCATGAAAATATAGAATATTATTAAATTTTTAAAAAACAATTAGCTAGTCAAAATTTGTAAATTTTATTTGTTGATTTCGATTGATAAGGCTATTTGTATAGTTTATATATAGGATAATCATGGTAAATTAATGATCATCTATTTAAATGATTTTAATTAAGTTATCTACAAGTTAAGATGTATTATAAAAAAGTAGATATTTACTTATCAAGAAAAAAGAGCTTCCCGGAATTGTATAGACGCGATTTAGACGTATTGCAAAATCAGCTCCATTATTTATTATTTATTATTTTATCAATAATTTTTAATTTCCTTTATTTTTTATATTTTTAATTGATTGAAACTTTTTAAAAAAAAACTAAGTTCTTCCATGAAAAATAAAAATATACTAGCAAAAAATTAAAAATGTTTTTAGGAATCTGATATTATTTATTCTACTGATCACATTACTGATAAAAATAATCACCAGTATTGCTTATAACAATTTGAAAGACTGAAGTTTTTTAAAACCAGCTCATTGTCGCTTTTCTTTTCCAAAGAAATTATTTTCTCATTATGAAGTAATGTGTTTTTTGAAAGCGCCTTCTTTTTATCTATAGTACTACTGTCTATGCTTCAAAGCTTCCTCACCATTTTTTTTATCTTTGTTTTTGTTTTATTTGCCATGTTTTTTTATTTAATAACATTTATTTTTTTTAAGTATAAATACCTATATCTTGAATTGCGACTTGTCTTTTGATGATACTTGATGACATTATAAATGATTTGTTAACTACTTCACTTTTAATAAAACTTTATAACTTATTATTTATTATGTATTCTTACATATAACTTTCTGAATACTAAACAAAACATTCAAAAATATTAAGGGGGGTCCTTGGATCCTTTTATATGATTTGGAGCACTCCTTAACTGAATCCATCTAATAAATATTTGCCACCGTAGAATTTCTTCTTATGTTGAATCACCTTCTAAAAGTATTCTGATTATAGAATTAGTCTTTTCACAAGATATATCCTGTTGAGAATACTTTTCCTGCGCAATTGATATTTTGCTGTGAAATAATTTTTCGATATTTTGCTGTGATGTTTTGACGTTAAGCTTTGAAGATATGATCTTAAGCTTCGGTGTATTCATGTTATAATATTCTTAATATTGATGAAGAATACACCGCCGCTGAACCTCGGACTGATAAGCAATCTACCGCCGAAAGATTTCGGCGAAAGAGATAGCGGATAGATAAGAAGATTGTGGCGAAGTAGATAACGAATAAATGATATCTATGCGATGTTTATGGGAAAAGTTGTCAAGGATTGAGGTGCTCTAAATCAATATAAAAGGACCGAAGAATCCCTCCTTTCAGAGTAAGTTTTTATAAAGTATTCAGAAAATAAATATAATAAGGTATATAATATATATCCAATATATAATTAGTAATTGAAGTGAAATCATTAATAATGTCATCAACTATTATCTCCAGACAAGTCTCAATTCAAGATATCCTGATTGAAATAAGTATCACAATATCAATGGTTTTCACTTTATTTTTTATTATATTTGAAAAAATATATATAATTCTAGAATGATAATCTTTTGGCTCTTGAAAATAGGAGTTTTGGAAATATTTATGTGATCCTGCTGTCAATTCGGACTGAAATCGAGTAATATGATATGCTATTAGCTTTAGCATGGATGCAGTTGGGCTTCCCAGCAGTTTTTTTATTGAAAAATTTCATTTAATCCAGAAGTGATACTACTTTGACCGAATATATGGCATCTTTTGAGGTGTTAGTAGGAAAAGAAGCGGAAAATGAGTTCCCAGGGACCCCTAGGATATAAACTTAATGGTAATTCTGATTCATTATTGTAGCTTTTAGTTGAAAATGTTTGTTTGTGTGATGTAAAGAAATACTTTCATGAGAATCATTTTGATCAAAAAAACCATAGATCACGAGTTGTTTTTGGAGAGATCCTATGGTTCGTAGGATGAGAGAGGCGAGAGGTCTTTGAATTTCAGAGAAATAATGAAGAATCTTCCATAAAAAGATATAATATAGATCAGATTTAAATGATAGAATATCGGCTTAATTATTTTGTTTTGAGTGTATTGAAAGAGTTTACCATTAATATCCATAGGATACTATAGTCTCATCAGAAGTTGAGGCTAAAAAATCGATAAATCATAACTTTTTTTCATAGTTAGTGGAAATTTTTATAAAGTTACGATTGATTTTGAGCATTTTACTAATAGCAATTTAATGGGTATAGCAGAGATCCGTTCTACTCAGAATCACTCTGAAGGCATCGCTACTGATCTCCATATCTACTTCCTTGTTAGAGTGTCATATAAATTCTGTCATATAAATCCAGACGTTGGAGTAAAATTAACATGCTTGAGCATTTTACTAATAACAGTATAGTAGGTAAAGAAGTCCTTTCTCTACAGTATCATTCCCAAATGGGTCTTGACCGGCCTCTAGTTGTGCCTTTCTGTTAAATTATCATATAAATTTTGACGCTAGAGTGGAAGTAATACTTTTAAGCTTTTCCAAATAGTAATATATTCGATAATATTTGCTTTTGGTAATAGCCTATCCGAAATAGTGTAATGGCTATCACATTGCGTTCTCATCGCGGGAATCGGGGTTCAATTCCCCGTTTCGGAGCTTTTTTTTATATTTTTTTCTATCATTATGAGCAGAGTACGAAAAATTAAGATAGCTTTCAAAGTGGTTCCCTCTTCTTCTATCAAGGATTGGATCTCTATGTGATTGATATATCAAATTGAATACTATTTGTATAATTAGAGGATTTGAAATCAGATTTTACTTAGATATTGAAGTAATTCAAAGAGTATTCTACAACAAATGATTTCAACTTTTATAATATATATAATTCTTTTTATTAGAAAGTGTAGATTGATATTGAGAAGACTATTTCAAGATTTCAAAAAGTCATGAAAGTCTTAATAGCTAAGACACTATCTTTTAAATAGGTCCTATAATTAAATATCTACCGTTGGTATTGCTCTCGATGTAAAGGGGTAAGATTTGATCATTTCATAGAGCTCAGGCAGTAGTGGTACCGTTACGAAAAAAATCCCGGAGTAAAAAACAAGATTAAAACAAAAGGAGTTAAAGAGACCCTTAGAAGAGAGCTTATCAATTGGTGTCAAATACAAACAACATGAAATGGGAGTTCCTGATCTTTGGGACATAGTGAAGCCCGCAATTAGACCAAGAGTGCCGTTATCTGTATTTGCTTCTGATTTCCACCAGGACAATGGAAGACCATTGAGAGTTGCTATAGATTCTTATATATGGTTGTTTGAGACTGGTCATATACCTAACAGTGATCAACAACCAAATGCGTACAAGATAGTGCAAGGATTCTTGTCAAGGATATGGCTGTTGATCAGCTACAATATCAGTTTTGTCATTGTATTTGATGGTGTATTAAAACCATCTTTCAAGAGGAATTTTGAAGGAGAAGGTGATGATTCCAAATTTGCAAATTTTCAGCAATTGTACAATCAAATGAGCTATGTATCTACCGCCGATAATCTCCTGGAGGTGATACTTTTGAAGAAAGTATTGAATTTGCTCAATGTTGCTTACGTTGAGGCAGCGGGAGAGGCAGAATCAGAGTGTTCAAGGCTACAAGATTTAGGAGTCGTTGATTATGTAATTTCCAATGATAGTGACTCAATGCTCTTTGGAGCCAAGAGGATATTTCGAAATTTCAGTAAATTCTATGAAGATTGTGAACAAGACGAGTACTATGTTGACCCTGTGGAACTTGAAGGATTCTTTCATTCTAATCGAATTGATAGATTCAGGTTGATCTTTTTCGCTCTACTAAGAGGAGCAGATTACAATGCCGGAGTCAACAAAGTAGGCACTGAGAGGGCTAGAAGAATTGCATTTGTTGGAACCAAATTGAACAAAGCCGATGACGGCTGTATCGATTTCCATGACCAGTTCCTTTCCATATTTTACCAAAACAATACTCACACATCACTTCCAAATCTTGATAAAGTTAGCTCCCTGTATGAGTTTTTTTTCAAAACTGTTGAAGAAGAAGTTTCTTCTGACCCAGTGGCATACTTTGGTAGGAATGATCCTCTTCGATTAGGATATTTGCCACTGTATTATATCGCGATCTTGTATTTTTACCCCATTTTGAATCAATCTATTTTCAAATTTTTACCAGGAACCATGAATTGCCTGGTGCGAGAAGTGGAAGAAGTATTATCAATCACTAGTGATACTATACCACAACTCAGGAGCTTTCAAGTTGTACAGAATGGTGACATTCAGTTCTCAAGACATGGTGGTGGGGTCAATGGTACTGTGGGCTATTCAAAATTTGAAATGGGAGTAAACAAATTAAGTCATGATAAATCATTATCACATTCATCCGACAAGTTGAAAAGACTTCAAATAGGTCGATTGATCAATACTCTCCATGAAAAACTACCTAATGTCACTAGCGCTGAAAATTACATTATCAATAATTGTGTCAAGAGTTTGTTGATATATTTTTTATCTATTTCAACTCATGACTCAATTTCCAATAAACATGGTGTTTATGTGAAAGCTTCAAAGCTCAAAGTGTTACCATCAAGAGGTGACATTGGTCGTAGAGCTAAGGAAGATTATGAATCCGGAGATGAAGAAATTCCTAAGTGGGTAAACAAAATGTATATGTTCAAGTATCGTCCCGACAGCCTTCTGAAAGAGTTTTTAGGCACTGGATATATGGTAACCGATGCTGACAAGGATCTTGAAAGCAATGCATGGGTAAGTGAGAAGATGATAAACAACCTTATGTTAAAGGAGTTTATTGACGAATTTGAGAAAACTACTGGGACACAAAAAAATACCCTTCAATCTTTTGGATTGATCTTGGGAAGTCCGACTAAGAGCCTACAGAGAAGTCCAAGAAAGACAAGCGGTATGTTGTTAAGAAGAAACAATGCCAATGTTCGGTCACCCTCGAAAAAAGCTGCAAAATCACCTCGGAAGCAGACAAAGAGGTCTCCACAAAAACAAATTGAACTGGGGCAATCAACAATAACTAATTTCTTCAAATTAGGCGGTAAACAACAGTTACAATTGGAGACTATTGTAGCGGATGGTGACAATGTTATTGAATTAAGCTCCGAAGACGAGATTCATGAGATTTTACCCGTTATTCATGATGTAATGAAAACACCATCAAAGATTGTTCCTACTCAGGATATTCATAAACAAATGTCACCAATAAAGAAGGATTACGGTGTTAAAAAATTAAATATGGAGGGGAATGAATGATATAGATTAATAAAAACGCGGAAGTAAAATGAAATTTAATAGCTAAGTCCATAATATGCTCAAATATATATTTTTTATTTAGTGATCTGCTCATACTAATTTATTTACGCGTATAATATAAGAGATTCACTGTAATTAGTATGTGATTATTAGTATGGTCCTTGGTATTGCCAAAGAGTTTCAGTCCGAAATCATACAGCTATAAGCAATTCTGTCAGCGCTTGTCTTAGCACTTGCATTCATTACTTGCAATATTGAAACTACTGATGATGACATAATTCTTAGAGAACGCATATCTTAGCTTCTTTCTTTTTTATAGAAATTTTTTTTTCCTTTCTCTTTTATTACCATAGATTCAGCCATAGAAGGGCTACGATTACTCAGCGAGATTTACAAGCGCTGTAGAGGCTAAAAAAGGAATGAGTTAAGGTTTAATGCAAATTTTTTGTTAAAACTTTGTCTCAATCATATCCTAATTGGCATCTAACGTCTTCACATCAGAGGCAACCTATTACACCATCTTGTCGTCTCTGTAGGCGGAAAAGAAACGACCCTTTGGTGAGACGAGAATGATTGCCTAATGAGGCAAAAATGGGCCCGTTTCTTTTCGCCCTGCTCTCGCCCCTCGAAATCTGCAGACACCACCGGAAAAACAACTACGCAAGTCCCTCACTTGCTTGCTGCGCAACGGATAATCTTTAGTATGGGAATGAGGGTTACCTGCTCGTTTTTGTTATATTAGTAACGACCGGAAGATTTAGTGCCACACAGAAATGCATAAGAAGCATCATTACATCATATTTTCATCATAATAATGTTAAAATTTTTTTGGTCTTCACACGTCGGTATTGTTTTTATTTAAAACTTTTCTTATGTATACAAGTAGGTACTTAAAACCCTGTTAGTCTCAAACTTGTATAAATACTTTAAAGATTCCTCCCATTTCGTGTTTATGTTAATTTTAAATAACTACATTTAACTAAAGTCAATCATTCAATTTAAAGTCAATTATTACAAAATGAAAAGTGGGTTTTGGGGTTCAAGAACCACGACTGCCGGTCTCACAGGTAGACCTTTAAGATTATCAGTTACAATTACCGCCATGTTAGCCTTTTCATTATTCGGTTATGATCAAGGTTTAATGTCCGGTTTAATCACTGGTGAGCAATTCAATTATGAGTTCCCAGCTACTTTAAATAACAGTGTCAACCAAGGTGCTGTAACTGCTTGTTACGAAATTGGTTGTTTCTTTGGTGCCATGGTTGCCATGTTCAGAGGTGAACAAATCGGAAGAAGACCTTTGATCATTGCTGGTGCCCTCATTATCATCTTGGGTACTGTGATCTCAACTGCCGCTTTCAGAGACAGTTGGGGTACTGGTCAATTCGTCATCGGTAGAGTCATCTCTGGTATCGGTAACGGTATGAATACCGCTACCGTCCCAGTCTGGCAATCAGAAATGTCCAAGCCTGAACAAAGAGGTAAATTAGTTAACTTAGAAGGTTCCGTTGTCGCTGTAGGTACTTTTGTCGCTTACTGGATTGATTTCGGTCTTTCATACGTTAACACCTCTGTTCAATGGAGATTCCCAGTTGCTTTCCAAATTTTCTTTGCTTTGTTCTTAATTGGGGGTGCTATAAATTTACCTGAATCTCCAAGATGGTTATTAGCTCAAGGTAGAAGAGAAGAAGCCGTTTTTATCTTGGCTGCTTTGGAAGGTGTCTCCATGGATGATGAAAACATTCAAGTAGAAGCCACTGCTATTGAAGATATCTGTAAGAGAGTCAACAAGGAACAAGTCAAGATCAGAGATGTCTTCACTAACGGTAAGACTCAAAATTTAAGAAGAATGTTAATCGGAGCTTCAACACAATTTTTCCAACAATTCACAGGTTGTAACGCTGCCATTTACTATTCAACAGTCTTGTTCGAACAAACAATAGGTTTAGGAAATAGATTATCATTGATCTTGGGTGGTGTCTTCGCTACTATCTATGCCATCTCCACTATCCCATCATTCTTCTTGATTGAGAGATTAGGTAGAAGAAACTTATTCTTAATCGGTGCCAGTGGTCAAGCCATCTCATTCACCATCACATTTGCATGTTTAATCAGAGATACTGAACAAAACGCTAAAGGTGCCGCTGTTGGTTTATTCTTATTTATTGTCTTTTTTGCATTCACAATTTTACCATTACCATGGATTTATCCACCAGAAATCAACCCATTGAGAACAAGAACTGTCGCCACTTCTGTGTCAACATGTACTAATTGGTTATCAAATTTCGCTGTTGTCATGTTCACACCAGTTTTCATTAGTCATGCTAGATGGGGATGTTATTTATTCTTTGCTATTATCAATTTCCTGTTCATTCCAGTGATTTACTTCTTCTACCCTGAAACAGCTGGTCGTTCATTAGAAGAGATGGATATCTTATTTGCTACCGCTTACGTCGAGAATAAACCAGTCTATAGAGTTGCTCAAACTTTACCAAAATTAACTCACAGACAAGTAGAAGAGGAGGCTATCAAATTAGGATTATTCGACGAAATCGAATTCGAAAGAGATGAATTCGATAAGGCATCCGCTTCTCAATCTTCTTTGAAAGAAGAGAACGAGGCTGATGGTTCTTCTAAGAGTGATTCCGCTCAAGGTTCAGAGAAAGTATAGATACCTATATACATGAGTTCTAGTTTTATCATAATATGTCGCTTATTTTTTTGATTTTTTTTGATTTATATAATTACTACCCCGTACTCTATTAATATTCAATGATTTGTAATAGTAAGAGTCTCTTTAACAGTTCCTGGAACTCCATACATCATTTATTCATTTCGCATGAGATTTGTGGTGAATAAACAGAAAAAAAAATATTTAAGAAAAGGCACAGATGTAACTTGAGATTCCGAGATATTTCATCATAAAATTTAACAGACATTCTCCACGACAACATTCTTACCGTCATGTTCTCCATAATCGACTTTCAATTTTCTGTCGAATAATTCTGCCAAGAATCCAAAACATGATTTTGTGATAGCACCATCGTATCTGTCTTTTGAAGATTCATCTCTAACGAAAGCGTGTTGAGCATCACAGATTTCTAAAAATGAGAATTTCAAATCCAGATCTCTCATCTTCAGTCTAATCAAATCTCTACCGGCAGGTGGGACATGGTTGTCCAATGTACCAAAGATCAAGAAGATCTCCAGTTGTGACATCTCCAGGCAACGCGCCAATGAGTCGTCTCCACCTTTACCTAACAGATGATCGTGGATATCAGTTGGGAAGAAACAGATCGCCAGAGTGACTCTCTTATCAAGACACGCTCTATAGGCCAAATGACCACCAAGACACATACCAGTGGCACCGATCTTACCATTACATGTTGGTAATGACAAGAGATAATCAACAGTCAATTTATTATCTTCATCGTAACTGCTGACTGGTTTTTCAACCTTGTAAAGGTTCCCCTTATCTGTACCTTCAACGTCATAGGCCAATGGCTCTGAGGATTCCCAATTGTGGTAGATCGATGGACATGCAACGATATAACCTTGTGTAGCGATATCCTTGGCAAATCTTTGTACTGGACCTGTGACTTGATAAATCTCGGAATAAACCACTACACCAGGGAACTTGGCCTTTGGATAGTTGGTGATCTTTGGATGGTAGACAAAGACTCTCATCTTGGTGCCATTGGCAGTCTCAATGTCATGATAACTCTCTGTAATTAGCATCTTTACTCTGAATTTGTTGTGTCCTTTCACTAGTAAATTTACATTTCCAAACTTTTTTATTTTTCTTCAACAAAAAAAACACAAAATTATTATTAATAATATTACAAAACATATATTTATTCATTCTTCAGCTTCTTTTCAGCACTCTCCTCGGAGTTGGCAACGTCATCAGCACTTCTCTTCAATTGCTTGTTGTCATCTTCAGCTTGTGGTTTCAAGATTTGTGGTTTCTTCAAAGTTGGAATTCTCGAGTTGGAGTTGTTTGAGTTGGAAGCTAATACCGGTTTCACTGGGACCGATGAGGGCAGTGGATTTGATGCCAGTAATGGCAGAGTCAGTGGCAGTGAAGATGTAGCACTAGATGCAGTTTCGCCTTTCAAACTGGCTATCGTTTCCTTAGCCTTGTCTAATTGACGCTTTGTCATCTTGTATCTCATCTCATTTTCTTTAAGTGCGGATAATCTTCCTTCCTCTTTAGCCTTTTTGCATTCCAGTTCAATTGATTCTTTCAAAGCTGTGATCTCTTTTTGTAAATCTTGATCATTAGATGAAGATTGTAATTTATCTTGATAACTCTTTGCTAATTCTTCTTCCTTTCTCTTGATCTCGACTTCAGCTTCCAGTTTCAATTTCTCAAATCTTTTATTGACAATAGCATTGATCTTGGCTTCATGTGGTTCACGGATCTTGGCCTTTAAGGCATCACATGCTTCTTTGACCTTGGTTTCAACATCTTTAGCGTGTTCAGCTTCTAATTCCTTCTTTAAAGCTTCAATATCTGGTGTAGAAGCAGCACCTTTTTGTCCTTCTAATTCTCTCTTGATCTCTATTTTCAATTTGAATTTTTGTTGTTCAAGTTCAGCATCTTTTTGTTTAATCAATTCCAGTTTTTCATTCTCGAAACTTGCCCTCAATGCTTCGATATCTGGAGTCGATGTAGTTGATGTATTGAGTTTCTTCTGTAACTCATCAACTTGCTTTTGTAACTCATCTCTGGATTCTGTCATCTGTGCCAAAGCCTTTTCACGTTCTTCATTTGCACTAGACAGCAGTTGTTTCAATTCTTCTAATTCCTTAGTTAATGAGGCAACAATATCAGGTGATGCTGATGTAGCTTGTGGATTATCTTCTAATGATTTCTGTAAAGTTTCAATTTGTTGTTGTAACTCTGCAGTTTTCAGTTTCTCCTCGACAAGTTCTTTCTTTGTCACATCAATGATACCTTTAAATTTGGTTAGTCTATCATTTGCCTCTCTGATAGATTTCTTTCTCTCAGTTTGATAACTTGTTTCTAAATTAGTTAATTGAGTTTTCAATTCCTCCACTTGATTAGCACTTGGTGTCAATTCTTCCACTTTCAATTTCAACAGTTGATGTTCTTCAGGGTCAATTCTATTATAATTCTGTAAGATTTCTTGATTCTTGTTCTTCCAAAATTCAACAATTGTCTTCTCTGATTCTAATTCTTTGGTCTTTGTATCCAATTCCAGCTTGAGATTGACCACTTGAAATTCTAATGGTTCTAATTTAGCAGCGTTGGTAGAAAGTTTTTGTTCCAATTCCTTCACAGTGATTGCATACCTTTGAGATTCTTGTCTTAAAGTGTTATTACTTTCTCTCAAAATATCCAATTGATTAACTTTTTCAGTCAATTCTTTATAATTTTGTTCCAATTTCTCTGAATGTTCATTTTGAGTTTGTAATTTGATATACTCAGCTCTTATGTCTTCCAAATCCTGTTTAGTTATCTCCAAGTTCTGTTGCAATCTTCTTTGCTCCTGTTCGGCAACTTCTAATTGAGCATCAGAAATTTCCTTTTCATGACGCAAGAATGAAATAACTTGCATTAATTCTTCACTTGAACCTTCCATATTAGCGGTGTCTAATTTTGAAAGATCTGAGAAACCTTCTCTTTGTTGCTTAGTCAATTGTTCTAATTGATTCAAAAGCATTCTATTTTGTAAATTCAAATCACTAACACGACCTTCAGCAGCTTTTAATTCTTCCTGTAATGACAATTTTTGACTTTCCCAACTTTCTTTACTAGTAATTAACAGAGTCTTACTATCTCTAGCTTCCACAGTCAATTGTTGAATTTGGATCTTCAAAGCAGATTCATCTTCTCTCAATTTCATATTGATCCTGGTAACTTCTGCATGTTTTTGCAATTCTTGTTCATAACTCTTTTGACGATCAGATGTGATTTGGTATTGTTGATCCAAATCCGCTTTGATCAGATCTATCTTTTGTTGATACTCGGCTCTTATCTCATCAGCAGATGATGCCCTTGCCGTTAAAGTTTCAATATCTTTATTCAAAGAATCAATGACATTACCATTTTCCATTTTCAAATCACTGAGTTCTTTTTGTAATGTGGAAATATTACCATTCAATTGAGAAACTTCCTTTGTCAAATTTTCATTCAATTCTGAAGATTCACTTAATTTAGATTCAATAGAAGTCTTGTACTCGTCATATGATGCGGTTAATTCAACAACTCTGGACTCCGCAGCGCTAGCGACAGATTTAAATTGTTCAACACTTTCATTAGCTTCATTCAAATCGTTCAAGGCATTTTGTAAATCCAGTTTGGTTTTTTGTAAATCTTGACGTAATTTTAATTCCACATTCAGTTCAGAATCTAAATCATCCGTGGATTCATAAGCTTGTAATTGTTGTTCAGTAGATGCTAATTGTCTCTTCAATTGCTCCACGGATTGCTCTAATTGATCAGTCAAAGTCTTTCTCTTGATCAAGTCTTCCTTTGCAGTACTCAATTCATCTCTTAAAGAGTCAATTCTCTCCTGGTAAGCTTTAGCGTCAGCGTCTTTCCTCAAGAACAGAGATCTTAATTCCTCGGTATTGGCATCTAATTTGGATTTCAAAGATCCCAATTCTTCTTCTAAACCGGCAATTGTTGAATTCAATCTTGATGTCGAGTCATTAGAATTTTTCTCACGTTCATTTTCTAATCTTTGTAAATCTGATGTCAAATTATTTAATCTCAATCTCTCGTCCATCAATGAAGCATTTTCTTCATTAAGTCTCTTCTCAATTGATTTCCATAACTGCTTCTCCAGTTTCAAATTAGATATCTCTAAATGCAAACTCTCACTAATAGATTTCAGTTGAATTAATTCTTCAGTTAACTGTCTATTAGCTATATCATGCTTGGATAAGTTATCTTGTAACATATTTGATCTTTTCCTAATCTCATCCAGTTCAGATTTACTGTATTTCAAAGTCTCTTGAAGTGATTTATTACGTTCTTCAAATAATTGAGACGTGGAGATAGCTTTAGCTAATTGAACAGCTAAATCTGATTTGGCTTGAGATAATTCATTATTTTGTTTGTTTAAAGTCTTGATCGTCGCATCAGTCTCCTTCTTGTAAACTTTAAACTCCTCTTGAGTTTGCAGTAACTCCACAGCGGAATTTTGTTGCTTCTCGTTCAACTCTTTGAAATCAATAGCACTGGTATTAGGTGTACTGTTGAAAACGTTTGGTTGTTGATGTTGCTTATGACCACCAGCGATAGATCTGAACATATCTCTCTCTCTAGTGACACTATTCAATTGTGATTCCACAGAGGAGATTTGTTCTTGAAGTACGATAATGGCTTCACGTGCCTCGTCAATAGCTATACTTTCAAGTCTATCCATCTTATCCTTGCTCAATTTTTCTTGTTCTTCTAATTGATTACCCAATTGCCTAGTGATTTTTAACAATTCTTGATTTCTAGTAGTCAACTCTACGACAGATTTAAAAGTGACTAATCTATCTGTGATTAATTTATCAGTATCTGATTCATCGTTATAACCTTGAACGTGGTCTACAACTAATTTATCGACAAAATCTTGTTCTTGAGCAGTCAATGGAGAATCATTATCCAGTCTTAATTGTAATTGAATAACTAAGTGTGATATTTGACGTGATAAATCAATCTTGGATTTATTTAATGTATTCAATTCCAATTCATATTCACTTAATTTTTTACGCCAATTTCTATTTTCTCTAGCGAATTGATCTTTCTCCTTTGATGTCTTCTCTAATAAGATGGAAATATCAGTTAATTCCAGTTCTAAGATAGAGCAACGTTCTTTTGTGGCTGATATAGCTGGAACTTGTCTATTCAATTCATCAACGAATTGATTAACTTGCTTCTCCAAATTTTCCTTTAATCTTCTCTCTTTAATCAATTGTTTTTTCAATAATTGGAAATCTGAGTATAATTGAGTCAATGAGATACCACCACCAATCTTAGCTAATGTCTGTTGCGCTGAAGGTGATAACGTCTGTTGATGTTGTTGTAATTGTCTAAAGATCTTTGGAGTCAGTGGCACACTTCCCAGTTGTGAGATCATACTTGCGTCGAAATTAGTGACACCTTGATTAGAAGTCAATTCATCAATAGTTGACTCTAAATGTTGTATTTTCAGTGTACTTATTGCAATCTTTTCGTTAGCTTGATCTAATTGAATTTTCAAATCTGATGAATCATTAACGTTGATAGTTTTCAAAGAATCAAGTGATTCTTGTAAGAATTGAACTCTTTCTTTCCTCTCATCATTAGATTTTGTTAAAATTTCAATTAATCTATCCTTTGATGACATCTCTTTAAGGAAATCTTCTTGGCTATAAGCTATTTTATCATTTAATTTTTTAATTGTCATTAATGAATCATCTAATTTCTTTGAAGTGGATTCGAAATTTTGTTTTAAATTATCATATTTAGATTGTAAAGTTTGTGAATGAGATTTTGTTGTTTCTAAATCTGATTGTAAATTTGAAAATTCTTTATATTTATCCATTTTGAAATTTTTCAATTCTTCCATTTTCTTATTCAATTCAGTTTCATACCATGATGAATTTTTCTTTAATATTTCCAATTCCTGAGTAAGATTATTCTTATCAAATTTCAATTTCAAAATCTCACTTGATGATTTTTGTGTTGTTGTTTCTAATTCAAGTAATTCCCTTCTTAAATCTTTATTTTTCAAACTCATTTGATCTAATTCCGTTTTCAAATTTGTTAATTCATCATCTCTTCTCTTTATTATCTCGAAAGAATGTATTTTCTCCTTCTCCAATGTTGAAATCAAGTCTTCCTTCTCCAGCAACTGCTTATTGAACAGATTTTTATCAATTTCCATTGATGATAATTTGGTATCACATTCTAATTGCAAATCTTTCATTGAATTTATCGATTGTTGTAAATTACCATTCTCCAGTGTGACTTTATTCAATTTATTCTTCAATATCTCGAATTTCTTCCCTGAAACATGATTCAACTGTTCTAAATTTGTCTCTAATACTAATTTCTGTGAATTTATTGTATCAAATTCGTCAAATTTCAATTTCAATTTCAAAAGAATATCGGTCTTGATATCAGCAACCGCATCCACTTCGACACCGAGCTTAGTGGCGATATAACTCACATCTTCAGACACATCCAGAACTACGGATGGTTCCAGTGACTGACTCCCAGTATCCATCCTTCTCTATTATCCTTTAAAGTCTCCTTGAAATTAAAAAAACACACTCAATGGTCCAAAACGAATGGAACAAACTCGAGGACACACAGATTTCAACCCTTGACAAATCCGAGACACAGCTGACAGTACTCTAACACGACAAGAGACTAATACGGTATCAACTCACCAGTTATATCATATACACTCCCTTGTTTTGTTTTGTTTCCTTGTTTTGTCTTTCAAAGAAATTTTTCGGTTTTTTGAGTCTTTTGCGCACGAAACAGTTTCTAATAATTTTTTAATATACAAATATACAAAGTTATTGTTTAATCTAAATTATGTAATACAAAACAAGTTAGTCTATATCATTTGGTTTCACCATACCCGAATTCCAGTATGATTTTCTTCAATTGAGTTCTTCTAATAGGCTTAGCTAAGAACCCACTCATACCACTTTCCAAGCATTTTTGCACATTAGATTCATCCAGGTACAGAGTCAACGCCACGATGGGACCTTTATAGTTCATATCGGCCCTGATGTATTTCGTCGCGCTGACACCGTCTAATTTGGGCATTTGCACATCCATAAAGATTAAATCGTAATCTTGACCCAGTGATAGTTTCAGTTTCAATAAATCTATCAGTTCTTGACCATCACACAGTAATTTTATTGTCTTGAACCCTTCTAAATTCAACATCCTCTTGATGACCTCTTGATTGACTTGGTTATCCTCTGCGACCAAGATATCCAATGACCTTTTCGTTGGTTGAGGGCTCGACGTGCGACTCAAGTCGTCTTCTTCATTAGGCGACGACATCGTATTGAATTTCTGCGACGGTGCACTCTTAGGAGTCGTCGTCGACGATGCAGATTTCAGTTGATCATCGCTGTCGCTCGAATTCGTCATCGGCAACGAATGAGCAGTCCCCGTCGACGACTTAGTCAACAACGTCGGCTTATCGACGAAATACGACGACGACTGTATCGACAGCGACGGTGATTGCAGCAACAGCGGCAGCAATTGCAACGTCAACGGCGCCTTCGTCGCGTCCAGCAAGGGGATATCCAATTTCAATAAATCGGGATTACTCTGTGCCTTCTCGACTTTTGGCACCTCGACATCGTCACTATCTTTCATCGGCTCCACGATCTTCACTTTCCTGTTCCGCTTACTGTCCGGGTTGAACTCGTCGTTGTACAACTCCTTCTCGTCCCGTTTCGACGTCACGATCAACTCTTTCACCTGGGGTAAGGGAATCCTGAATATGAATTTACTTCCTGTCTCGTTATCGCCGTTCCCCTCCAACTCCAACGTCCCGTTCATCATCATCAGCAACTGCCTACAGATCGACAACCCGAGCCCGGTACCACCATGGGACCTGCTCAAGGTTTGGTCACCTTGGATGAAAGGTTCGAATACTTTATCCTTCAATGCCGGTTCAATACCTGGACCGGTATCCTGTACGGTGAACTCAATGACCCATTTCTTAGGAGAGTCGAGCGGTTTCAATTTATAATGCTTGATATCGTCATCGTACTCTTCGAAATCTTCGTATGAATTTCTATCGTATTGCACTTCGGTGCTGTCTGACCCGGTATAGTCTTCCACATCGTTATCATACGATGCCTGACTACTGCCGACATCAGTGGTCGACGTTGGAGAATTATTAGGCTCGAAATTCTTCCTCTTGCGGTTCTTAAACTGTGATTCAAAAATAGCATTATTGTACTCAGAGGTAGTTATAGTATGCAAACTTTGTAAATCGTCTTGATCGATTTTCGAAATCCGTCTCGAAGTGGGCACAGTATCATACTGTCCTGTTTTCTCCTCGGCCATCGAGTTGCATTTGATGAAAACTTTCTTATAATCCGATAATTTCGATCTCTCCTCGTCGTACTCGCCGAGACATCGTATAAAGACGTCGACTTTCCCGTCTATTGGGGTGAACTTTAATGAATTACTAACAAGGTTCATCAACACCTGGGTGATCCTGTTGGAGTCACCAAACAAGATCATTTTTCTTACGAAATTAGGCTTAATCAAGATCCGTAAATCAACGTTTTGATCAAAGGCTAATTTGCCGAAAATGGACTTGATCTGCCATGCTAAATCCAATATTTTGAAATCTTTGTTCTCTAATTTAGATTTCTTCAATGTATTTTTACTGAAAGTTAATAATTCAGTCAAGATGTGTAATAACAATTCACCACTTCTGAAAATCAACTTCAACGATTCTTTGATTGAGGTTGGGTCGTCTTCTGCGAGGCACACAGAACACAACCCTAAGATCCCATTCAACGGTGTCCTCAACTCATGCGAGATCTGCGAGATGAACACGGTTTTCAGTTCATCGGCACTTTCAGCCCTGATCTTCAGTTTCTCCAACTCTCTAGTTCTCTCACGGACACGGTCCTCTAAATGCGTGTACTGCCTGTCCAACTCGTCAGTCATCACGTTGAACAGCTCAGTGAGCTCAGAAAGTTCATCGGTGACCATCCTATTGGACAACGTGATCCTATGTGGGATCTTGAAATGATGATTATTTGCCCCGACAACGCTACCGTTCATTGAACCCTGGGTGGAGATATTGTTATTGTCAGGGTACTGATCCGACACACTGATATTGCTTCCATCACGGGAGTGGAACGAGTTTTTAAAAGAGTAACCTTTCGAATGGGTATCATCGTATTTACCCAATCCACGTCCATACGTCAACTCCTCCGTGGCCTTCCGCAACTTCATAATCGGTCTGACCCCATAATGAGCCAGCGGGATCGTCACTAGACACACCAAGACACTTAACCCAATAACGATCCCGACGATGATCTTTGCCAATTTATTCGACGGTGCAAGGAAATTAGCTCTGTCTTGTTGCACGAACACTATCCAGTAGTCACCGGCGAGGTTGACTACGCTGTAACCCAACGCCACGGTGACGTCCATCAGGGTCTTGATCTTGGTCTCTGCACCCGACGTGGTAGCCGTGGCCTCTGTTTGGTCTTGTAAGGCGCTAGCCACTAATGGGAAAGTATCGAATGAGTAAATCTTTTCCACGTAATCGGCATCTGTCTGTCCCGCTGGTGCGAAAGCGTATACGAAGCCAATGTAATCAGAGATGTTCGTTGGAGAAGTGATACCCTTGACGATATCGACTTTCGAGCTCACAAGGGCATCGGTGTCTGTGGTGACTAATCTCATACTTGACGCGTTGATCACCACGGTCATGTAACCCGCTAGGTCTGGTGTTGAGATCAATATGGACGAGTTAGCATACACTGGGAGTGTGATACTGAACAAGTATGAATCAGACTCGTTTAACACTGGCCCAGATAATAATACATTATTTTGTCTTAATTGCAACGGCACCGAGTTATTTCTACCCAAGGGCTTCAAATAGAATTTAGCAGAGTCTGACATATTAGCCTGCACCACCGAGTTAGTGATTTCTATCAACGTCTCTCCATTAACGCTGTACAAGCTAGCATCGTAAAAATTTTCTGTGCTATCGATGTACTCTTGCAAGGATTCCTTACCAGCAGCGAACAAATTAGCACTCGTATTACCGGCTTTGTAATTGGTCAAGGTGTTTTTCAAGTCTTCTCTCAGCAGTAGCGAGCTTAACTGATAGTAATTATAATCGTACGTTTGTCTTAACTGTGAGGATTTCAATTGTGATATCACTTGCAATTTTTCCAGACTTGTCGATATGGAGTTATTGGTGAAATAGACCCCGGTGACGATGGCCAAGACTAGCAAGGAGAAAAGAGCGGTCGAGAGCACCAATATAAGAAGCTGGGTCCTTATACTGATCTTGATCTGTCTCATTTATAGGGATTGTGTGTTGTTGTTGATTGTTTCTATTAATAATTTATAAATTTTTTCGTTTTTTAATTGAGATATGACGATAGTCAACATCGAATACATAGAAGAGAGATATGACCACTGTATCGGTATAGAGATATCGATATAGTGATATAGGATAGTCATATCCAAATAGATCTAGTCAAATAGGTATTAGATATAGAGATACTCCAATATATATATAGAATATAAATACTGTGATAGATGTAGTCATATAGTCAGATAGAGATATGGATATCGATATCGATATTGTAGATGGGATATAGAGGTAGATAGATATTCATATCAACACGGTGATACAATTACAAGAATAATAAATCAAAACCACCTTACCTATATAATAAAGACAAACCAACAACATATCAATCCCATAACATAATCAAATTGCAATATAACCAGTACCCAGTCAACCTACCTCTCTCGACCAAATGGTCCATAAATAGCTCCAAATTGTTCAACAACAACTGCCATGGTGGCGATTCCTTATGCACCAATTCCAGTTCCATGTGCGGTTTCTTCTTGCACACGAGTCCAATACCGTAGCAGCAGATACCCAAGTACCCTACACTTAACAACAATTTATTTGTATTCTCCAAATTGATTATTTTGTTCATAAAAGTGATGAATTTGAATCTCTTGGATCTCTTGGGTTTCTTTATCTTCTTGGATCTCCTAGTTGAGTGAGTGACCGATTGCTTCTTATCGATGAACAGTGAAATGTTGATATTCGAAAGCAAATTGATTAGATAGAATAAATCATCATCTAGTGATTTCAACATTATCGGTTGACAAATCTTTGACACCGAAGAGATCATCGTGGTTTGCAAATCCTGTTCGTCGTACTGCTTATCACTCAAAAAAATTGGTATAAACGGTTTCTGTAACTGTTGTGACATCAATAAATTATCCTTATCGATGATCAATATGATCAAATCAGGATTGATATTATTAAATTTGATATCGTTCAAGATCTTATTGTACAAATTCAATCTCGCAATCAATTTATCACATCCATCACCGATAATGTTGATCTTCAATTTACCCATCAGTTGATCATCCACCATATTCACCTTGGGCATTATAAAAGACGGCATCACTAACTGATCCACTTGGTTCACCGTCGTGTCATCCAACTCGGTTTGCAACTCGTCGTCGCTCAACTCGTTATCGAGCAACAAAACCAGATCTGTTCGTTGTTGTAAAGGATGTGGACGTTGATGATCTATATAACTATTAATAAACATCTGGTTCTGCTCCTCTGTGTCTGAGCTCGATAAGATCGATGAAGGACCGCTCGAATGGCTCCCCTGTTGCACCAAATGCCACGAGGCAAACTCCAGTTGACTCAGTTGACTCAGTTGACTATCACTGCGACTCATCAAATCTGGTGATTGACACACGTTCTTACTAATTTCTAAATCACCCAATTCCGGGTTATTCAACAGTTGGAAAACAGAATTATGTGGCGAAAAGAGTGATGTGCTAGGTGTGGTGCTGTTACCACCGCCACATGGATCCATAGAGTTGATGGATTGTCTGTACTTCTGTGACATTATCGATATTCTTTGTATAAGTTAATTATTTAAATGATTAAGAGAGAATTAATTTCATTTTTCTTTATCTCTATAGATAACACTCTATATATCAGATACCATGTAGATACTACAAGAGAAGTATAGTAGAAGTAGTATATATCAGTGCAAGTCCTCAGGGATAGGAATATCACTATCACTCGCGACCACTCTTAAAAGACAGCACCTTCTCGGCGGTTCTGTAGCAGATTGCAACAACTCAAACATTCTCATATCGTCAAACGCACCTCCAGTTCTCAATGTGTCGTCTAGACTACGTATATACCTTCTCGGTTTGGGCAAACCTAGTACCCTCCCGGTGATGGGGTTATTGTCGATCTCGAACTCCTCCAATTGCTCCAATTTCCTCAAGTTACCTGCCCTGAAGATCTCACAGTATGATAACTTTAGCGATTTCAAATTGGGGAAATCTTCAAGCTCTCTAGTGTGGTAGATGTTGTTATGAGACATATCCAATTTCTCTAAACTCGGGATCTTGTAGATGTTATCGATGCGGCCCAATTTGCAATGGCTCATGTTCAACTCTTTCAAACTAACTAATTGCTCCGTATACATGATCCTAGTGATGGAATTATGAGACAAATCTAATATCTGCAAATTAGGTAAATGGCCCAACCATGGCACCGTCTCGAGATTGCAATTCTTGATACTGAGATGCTTCAACTTGGGCATCAGGTCCAAATGGTACACTTCAAACGGTGAACAGTTCAGGATCTTCAACGTCTCCAAATCATGTAACCGATACAAATCCTTAACGATCATACCGCCATAAAACTCAATTTTCAAATACTTCAAACCATCACGGGGCAAGACAACGTTATCGAATGTCGAGCTGATAAATTTCACCAGCTCCAATTTCTTCAACTTGTGTATATTCCTATAACACTCCCGTGAACTGACATGCGTATATGAGACGTACCTCAAATTGGGGAAACGTGCAATTCCGTTCAGATACGGTATCCCGTTTCTCACGACACATCTTTCGAATTCTAGCGTCCGCAAGAGTGGCGCCTTAGGGAGAGTGTTCAAGCTCTCGATGGAACAGTTTTGTAATTGCAATTCACGCAACAGTGGGAAACTCCAACTGTTGATCATGGGCAATAACACAATATCACATAGATGCAAGATTTTCAAATTCATCTGTAAGAAATTCTGCATATTGAAAGCTACCCTGAGTATCCCCAAATCTCTGAAAGTTAAGATATTAACAGTCTTCAACCGGTCTTTATTCCTTGTGAAAAATTCATCACAGAAAACGTCTCTTCTCTCTTTATAAGACTGGATATTGAACATCATCTCCCTGAGTGGGCCCTCGCACGGTGGGATCTCGCAGTTGGTAGTGACCAATTTATCCTGCAAGAAGTCCTTGATCAGCTGGCTCTTGATGCCGCTGTCGATGAAGTAAAGCATCTCTCTTCTGTGTTTGGTGATCCATTCTTTATCGTGTGGGTACACTTTGGTAAGATTTTCTAGTGATGTGTTACCGAGGAACTCACAGACTAATCCTTTAAGCTCCAAGGGAAGCAACCCAAACACATCGAAGGGCATTCTATGATATAATGTATAATAGATAAATACGTTTCAATTAGGGGTTTCAAAAAAAAAGAGGATATTTAAATGATCTGTTATATCAGAAAATACATAATATAGGGAAAGTATAACACCAGAACAAAGATTCTATTCACTATTTACCGACAATTTTTAAGAAACTATCAGGAACATCTAATTTATCCAACACCAACTCACACATTTGCAAATACTCACCACTACAAAATTCACTATTCTTGAATAAATTGTGTAATTCCATATTCGTGCCAACTCTCTTGTTAACAGTCTTACCCTCGACATCACCAAACAGTTCAAATAACCGAGTCCACTGGATGTTCAGTGGGATATCGTTATACAACGACTGCGGACCCAATATCGCTCTCTCCACGGTGTACCCTTCATTATTCAACAACAATATAGTCAGCTTGATATCTTGTCTCATCATCGTAGTCAACTCTTGTAACGTCATCAACAGTGACCCATCACCTTGTATTAAAACGACCCTGGACTCGTGTTCTTTGAAACCTAATTCTTTATTATCTATCGAGGCACCGATCGTAGCTGGTAAGGCATACCCTATTGAATTATAAAAAAACTGTCCAATTATACGGAGCGAGTCAGGGATGATCATGTCGGGGATACTGAACATGAATGAACATGTCTCGACGACAACGATGTCATTAGGTTGAAGAAACGATTCTAACAGTGATGATAAATAATTCTCACATAGTGGTCCTGTGGGTTGTGTAGATTTCTTGGAAGGTAATTCGATTGGATCAGTCAGTGGAATCTGGGACAGATCGACCATTTCACATAAACACAGCAAGATATCGATGAATCCAATCTCAACTACTTCACCACCAATCAACGCATTATGTTCACCCAATGAAATCAATGAATTTTCCTTATATTTACATGAAAATGATCCGTTATTGCACTGTACGTCAAAGGCACCGATATCCAATACGAAATCTGCATCCTCTATATACGACAGCGTCAGTGCGAAAGGGGTTAATTTCCCACTATACACACCACTGAACCTAGGGTGAGACTGGTTGATGTATCCTTTACTCATTGATGTGCTGAAGATGTTGATCTTGTCTTGTAATTGGAATAACAAGTTGTTGATCTGTGGGAGTTGTCTGAATGGTTTGCATAAGTAGTCAACTATGATTGCCGGTTTCTGGGATTGGTATAATTTATCCAATATCCTGTGCGTAACATCTTTGACGGATTGAGGATTTGAGATTGGTTTAGTCAATTGTAAAGGTTTAGATAAGTCATCATAGGGAACATAACAAGTCGCCATGTCAGAAGGTAAGAAGATATAACCAGGTCTTGAATTGATCCAAACTTGTTCAATAGCGTGGTCTATCTGTCTTGTCACTTTCGCCATATCGAACAAGCTCTCCTGGACAACACTTATCGGAGTGATCATCTTTTCATACACATAATGATCTGGAACCGTGGAATTCAATTGTGGTATTAAATGATGATAATGTCTTCCATCAGATTTCTGTACACGAGACGACGTACCAACGATATGCAAAACAGGCAGGTACTCCAGAAACGAACCCGCTACCCCATTCAAAGCACTCAATTCACCAACACCGAATGTCGTCACTAAGACACCTAGTTTCCCACTAATCCTAGCGTAACCGTCAGCGGCATAACTACCATTTAATTCATTACATGTGCCTACCCATTGCAAGTCTGGTGTCTTTGAGATCTCTTCACAGAAGTCCAAGACGAAATCACCGGGGACTCCAAAGATGTTATGGATACCTAATTGTAAAATTCTTCTGTAAATGTATTCCGATACTGTGATCTGATGATCATGTTGTGCATCGTATGCTATACTTGGAGCCATTTTTGATTAGTTAATTACTCTATCCATATCCGAGGGGAATCATAGATGATATATATATGAATTAACTAATAAACTCTTATTGACGGTGTAACTGAAATAAATTTGATTTGTGATTTTTCAATTGCAACAGCCGATAACCGAGGATAACCGAACACATTCTGTTTATTTATCAGATTATTGTGAAATTTTTTATATATCGTGAAGTTACTTAGGTGGGAGTGGAATGGTGGATCGGTAACTAGTGGGAGTGATTGTATATTGTAACGGGTATTCATATGTATTGATACGTATTGATATGTGTTGAAATATTAATTGGTATTGATAATGAAACTGTATATATCAGAAGCTAAATCATGAGCCTGATACATTGCTCTCATATGACTGTGCAATCTCTATGCTATCTACTGATCTTAGTACCGTCATCACACTGTCTAATCTCTTCTCCATAATATATTCATTGTACTGTGGCTTATCGTATTCGTTATTCGTTATCATCAATTACTAAAACGCAAATTTTTATCTCATAGAAACTGATACTGATCAGTATTCACTTCATATTCAGATAATGAATAAGAGTATTGTCAAGTATCAGGGCACAACATACCTCAGCACACCAGAATATGATCTCGTCACTGATGAAAATACAGATTGTCACTCAATTGATAATTTACCTATACAGTTCTTATCTAAGACAATCATAATAGATTCAATAAATTCAGGTACTGGACGTGACAAAGATCGTGATATCTACTCTAAACTACTCAAACCATTATTCGATGCTTTAGGTATCACATATGAGTACTACAAAACCACTACTCTGACATCCATACAGGAATTGGCAAGATCCATAATTGGTGATGTATATCTCATTTTTATAAGTGGAGACACCTCGATATCTGAATTCATAAATGCCATACCAAGGTCATACGACGGTCAGGTATACATAAGCGTGATCCCTGCTGGAACTGGGAATGCGTTATCCTGTTCACTTGACGTTTTTGACCCAATCACTGCTGTATCATCGTTATTTCATGATAAGTGTAAGAAGATGCCTATATATCAAGTATCATTCAATTGTTCACTGAATATAACACATCAAGATCAAATCATTGGCTCTCCATTCCAATCACTGTTATTCTTCGCGGTTTTCTCATGGCTGTTTCATGCTCTGTTAGTCGCAGATAGTGATACACCAGAGTTACGTAAATTAGGTTCATCGAGATTTGGTATTGCCGCTAAGCAAAACCTTGAACTGACTCAGATTTATCCTGCCCAGATAAAAGATCTAGATGATAAAGATATCATAAAGGATACAAATCATTCATACCTCACGTTAACACCATTGAAAAGGTTTGAACAAAAATTTGATATATCACCAATTGGTAATTTAGATAATTTGTACATGATTGAAACTTGTTCTGATATCCAAGGTGATCAATTGATGCAAATAATGATGCAACTGTACGATAATGGGAAACATGTAAATCACGATGATGTTAACTATATAGATGTCTCAGCTGGGTTGAAACTATTCATTACAGATATCGATGTATCTAAATTACGATTCTGCCTTGATGGATCAATAATCAAACTATCTGGCACAAAAGATATCGAGATCACTATGCAGAGATATGACACATTACGTATAAAATTAATTATATAATTACATAATATTAAAAGATAATATCTAATTCATCATCACTATTACTTAAATCATGTTTAATTATATTCAGTTTCAATTTTTGTCTTATCAGTTTCTGTCTATCCAATTCAGTCAACTTCGGTTCATCCACCTCCACCAGCTTCCTCTTCTTACTTATCTTCTCACTCCCACCCCTCTTGTAATTCTCTTTCAAATTTCTTAAATCATCATTGAAAAACAGTTTCAGCAGCAGCGTATTCGAGAACAGTTTCAGCAGCTGAGTGAACCTATCGGTCTTCACCGCATGCGGATCATTGAATAAGTTCCCCTTGAGAGTGTTATCCAAATGCGTCGCATACAATATCTGTTGTTTCACACCGTTATCGACAGGATCATACATTTTGTAACTACCATTAAGTTCCATTCTCTTTGATGTTGTCTTCTTGAACAGTAATTCTTGATGGAAATAACAATAGGTGTCCTGTTGTGATATTATGTTACCGCATCGTGTACCGTTACGTTTATGGGTTTGACAATATTTGATATCCAGTTTGCCTATTTCTAATATCGAATTAAAATCATGTTTTAAAGTTAAACTAAAAGCATTAACATTTGTAGAAAATTTCTTTGTCCTATTGATCCATATCTGCGGATTCAAAATGGCGACTAAGTCACCAATTTTCAATTTCCAATACTTATTAAACAGCTGATCCAATAAAGTCAAGTCAATAGATAATTGGAAATCACTTATTGTCAATTTCATAAATTTTGACGATTTCTTTTGTGCAGTAAACATTGGTTCACTCTTTGATGTGATCACTCCGATAACACACCAATTGAAATAGTCAGGTTCTTTGAAATTTGGTGGTGTCACTTTTGCGAATAATTTATCCAACCTTAATATCTTCTTATCCTGGAAGAATTTATCTAATTCACTAGATGGAATATACCGTTGCACTAATCTCTTACCACTATATTTATCAATTTCATTACACTCTATGATCTTATACTCCAAATCTGAGTCATCAAATGTATATACTCTACTCTTATGTAACTGTATCTGATGTTGTTCTCGTACTTGTTGTTGTCTTTTAGAGACGTTTAATTTATCAATTATAGCATTACCTGTCACTGGTATTGGCTTAGAATTTTGGAAATATGTCGGTTTCAGTAGTGGTTGACTGACATGTTGTGATTTTGCTATTAATTGTTGTTGTAATTTAAATTCAAGCTCTTTATGTTCTTTAGCTATTTGTGCTAGTTTATCTCTTATCACTATCAGATCAGTTAGTAATATGTATAAGAGTATACAAGATATATATATACCCACGTTGTTCTTCAGATTCATCATCAGTGAGACGTGATTCTAATTCATCCTGGACTAGTAATTCACGTGGATCCCAATCTCTCTTATCCACATTCATCTTCCCGTGTTACTCATCTACTCAGACCAAGTAAAGGTAAATATCTTATAAAGACGCGTAGTGCACAAGATATCAAAACACAGTTGACACGGTAAAAATTGTGAGATCACAAATGACAGAGCAATTGAACAGTAAATATCCGGGTTCCATATGTTAACAACCAAGGTTGAAGGGGACCGGGTCTCTCTCTTTGTAATCTTGTGGTCCTTGGCTGACAACCAAACACCCGGGGGTGTAAATTTGTTATTCTTATTACATCGGGGTAAGAAACCGGGTGTCTTGTCTCTCACTGTTAGAAGTGCCCGGTGTGGCCCCCCACAAGAATTACCCTTTTCGGACTGTGCTTTCCTTTGCACCCCCAAGTTCTTTAACTTTGATAAACCCCGGGAATGTGTCAAAATGTAAATTTATCATCTTATCAGATATCATATAAATATCCAATGATGACTATCAATTTGTAATTGGATTATTTATATTGCTATACAGATATAATTAAAGATATTTTAACGATGTCTCCAACAGCTATTCATTCACATCAATTTCAATCAAATAATTTAAATAATATAAAACCAACAAGTGAACATCATGAAGATATCACTACAAAGACAAATTCATTAACTTCATTAGGTTTGAACCCAGACGCTATAATTCGTCATAACTCACCAGCGCCAATTTTATATGAAGATGCGCTCTTAGAGAAATCCACACTGATTTCATCTACTGGTGCATTAATTGCATTTTCAGGTGCCAAGACCGGAAGATCCCCAAAGGATAAGAGAATCGTTGACGAAGAGACTTCGAGAGATGAAGTCTGGTGGGGGCCAGTTAACAGGAAAGTTGATGAACAAACTTGGAAAATCTCTAAAGCCAGAGCTATAGACTACTTGAGAACTAGAGAGAAGATCTTTGTCGTTGACGCTTACGCTGGTTGGGATCATAAATATCGTATTAAAGTACGTATAGTTTGTGCACGCGCGTATCATGCATTGTTCATGAAGAATATGTTAATTCAACCCACAGATGAAGAATTGAAAAATTTTGGTGAACCTGATTTCACTATTTGGAATGCAGGTAAGTTCCCAGCAAATGTTTACACTAAAGGCATGACTTCATCCACATCTATTGAAATTAATTTCAAATCGATGGAAATGGTCATATTGGGTACTGAGTACGCAGGTGAGATGAAAAAGGGGATTTTCACAGTGATGTTTTACTTAATGCCAATAAGACATAAGATCTTAACATTACATTCATCAGCTAACCAAGGTGTCGTTAACGATGATGTCACTTTATTTTTCGGTTTGTCAGGTACAGGTAAGACAACGTTATCACTGGACCCACATCGTCGTTTAATTGGAGATGATGAACATTGTTGGTCTAATGAAGGTGTCTTCAATATCGAAGGTGGCTGCTATGCGAAATGTCTTGACTTATCACTGGCTAAGGAACCCGAGATCTTTAACGCTATTAAATTCGGTTCAGTGTTGGAGAATATCGGTTATGATCTGAATACACGTGAAGTGGATTACACTGATAACTCAATCACCGATAACACAAGATGCGCCTACCCTATCGACTACATCCCCTCTGCGAAGATCCCATGTCTTGCCCAATCACACCCTAAGAATATCATCTTGTTGACGTGTGACGCTAGAGGTGTCTTGCCACCTGTCTCGAAATTGACTAACGCTCAAGTGATGTACCATTTCATCAGTGGTTACACCTCGAAGATGGCGGGCACTGAGGACGGGGTCACTGAGCCAGAGCTGACCTTCAGTGCCTGTTTCGGTCAACCATTCTTAGTGTTGCATCCAATGAGATACGCCCAACAATTGAGTGACAAGATGACCCAGCATCGTGCCAATGCATGGTTATTGAATACTGGATGGTGTGGTGCCTCTGCGACAAAGGGCGGTGAGAGGTGTCCTTTGAAATACACGAGACTGATCTTGGACCAAATTCATTCAGGTGAATTGAATAACGTCGAGTACGAGACGTATCCTATTTTCAATTTACAAGTCCCTAAACATGTTTCGAACGTTCCTGATGAGATTTTAAACCCAGCCAAGACGCATACAGGTTTAGAAGATGAGATTCTGGCTTTAGCGAAGTTATTTAATCAAAATTTTACAAAATATAAAGACGCCGCCACCGATGAAGTTATCGCTGCAGGACCAGTTTGTTAATTATTTATATTTATATTTATATTTATATTTATATGCACTTTTAAACATAACATCTATGCAATTCATTATTTATTAAACTTATACACAGATATCAAGATTTAATCTGTACTGTAGTCAGATTACTATTATTCTCATTTTCATTTGTCGATACTGGGACATTTGCAGTCTCAGTATTAACACTCTTCGGTCTCTTCTTTCCCACTTTTTGCTTATCCGTCTTGCGTTTCTTCTCACGTACAGGTCTTAATTCATCAGGATCGTAAACGTCATTAGGCAAATCGTATAATTTAACATGTTTAATGATGATTGAATTAATTTGATCATTGTAATCCGAATTCTCCTTAACGATCTTATGGAAATCCTGGCACGGTTCTTGTAAATCGATTTTCTTCTCTTGGTCTGATTTTAAATTGATGACAAGTCCAATGTATAATCTCATTGTGTGTAATATTATCTTACCCAGCTCTTTATCACTATCGGTTGATTCATCCTTTTCGTCAATTAATTCCACACTTTGAGCGAAATCTTGTTCAGATTTTAATGTACCATAGTTATCCAAGAATGATCTGACATTTGATTCATCTAATTTATAAGATTTTTCAATTGGTTGTACAAAAGGATGTGCCAAATCCACTCCGTCAACAGTTTCTAATTTTTGTACTAATAATCTTATCTTACTCTCCACCATACCTTTACATTTATTATGCTCTTCTAATGAACCTTTTGTGGCGATAATGATAGTTAAATAAAATTTATATTTGTAAAAAAAATCATGCTTGGTGAAAAGGTAATCCCAACCTTTGGTACCCTTTGCGATCTCATTCATCAGCTCTGAACCCTTTGCGAACTCGTCCATGATAACTTTCTGTGAAGATCTCGTTATGTTATGCGTTGAACACATGGATGGGTACAGTGGAGTGATCACTGGCATTAAATGTTTCCTATCCTTTGGATTTCTCTGTGGATTCCAAATATTCAATCTCAATGGCCCATCTTCGATTTTTTTCAACAATACAGGCTCGGGCCAATGCCATTGTCTCAATATGAAGAAAAACCTTGCCACTATCACAGCACTCACCGCGTTAGGGTATAATTGACAAATTCTCGCCACTAAGAGCGCCCATGCAACACCACCTGGGAATCCAAATATGTTACCATAGATGGCTTTCCTCTTTGCCCATAATTTAATACATCTTAAAGCATGTTTGAAAACAATTGGCTTCGGTACTAATTCTAAGATTTGATCAGCGACTCTTGTACCGTTCAATGCTCTTGCACTTGGATCATCAATATTTCTTAATAACGAATTATCATTTAAATTTAAATTTAATGGTACTTGTGGTATATCTAATCTTGCACAAATTAAATCCACGTCAATCCCGGAGAAAGTTATCTTAATAATGGGGACATAAGCGTCAGGTACTGGTACAATTTCATCTAATTCAGGTCTTGTCCTTAAGATTTCATCAAATACTGTGAAAAAATCTTGCTTTGTTACATGCTTGGGGACAACCAATAAAGTATCAATATCTGATCCTGGGTCATGAACACCTAATTTATATGAACCAAAAGTACAAACTTTACCACCAGCGTCTTTAGCCATACCATCAGTCATATTTTTAGATATACTAACTTTATAAACAAATAATTGTGCTAATTCTTGTAAAATTTTCAAAGTTTCCTCTCTTTTCGCGGTATTAGCTGCATTCTCAAAAGTACCTCTATTCTTCAATTCTTGTATCATCAGATCATTAAGTAAATTTTCTTCCAGCGTTGGACTTGCAATGGATACAGGTGGTGTTATACCATATTGCTGAATCCTCTGTCGTTGTGACATTTATATAGAGAAAAATCTTAATAAAATTGTATAAAGAAGCAAATTTTTTTCTCGATTATGATTTATTAATTGATAATTGACAATTTCCAATTAAATGACAATGAAAATTACAATGATAATCGGTATATATATATGAATTAAAGATGATTATACAATGATCCTTCCAATATACGTTTATGATTTAAATTTTTCTTTACACTTTACTGACACGGGAAAATTTACACTAAATAAAATATAAAAAATGGCAGACCCGCTAGCCACAATAAAAAATTGTATTTTCTCTACACGATCTCTAATTTATATAATGGATTGAATGGTAATGATACCATTTAATGTTAATAAAGAGTATAATAATGATATGTGATCTCCGGTTTGGAATATGAATGATGGTATTGATTGTTGGTTTAGTATAAGTATTACAATGATGGTAAATTGTAATACCAGTAATAATTTACTTACAATATCTTTCCTCATATGTTGGGAATTGATAATGTGTATTACTTTAGTTAATAAATAAATTCCGAACGCAATTGTCTGTAAATTTGTCGTTGATGGAGTGTGATGTGATTCTATAGGACTAGCCTCTGTTTGCACTGGAGAAAGCAGTAATAAAGTTGATAATACAGGAGCATTTAATTTGAAATGAGAACCTCTTTGTACTTCAATTATCTCGTCAACATCATCTTCTGCAATGAAGAAATTTGTTTGATCTTTGGGGTTATTAGATATCGAATTATATATTGTATCATTTTGCATTGAGTTATCATGATTTAATAATACACCACGTTCATTGGGTATATGATACCTTTGCCATATAGATAATGATACAATTAATATAGATATCACAATTTGTATTGTGAAATATACAATATGATAATAATTATTATCAATTATACCATTTATAAGGTAAATTAAAAATGATACGATAATTGATCCATTTTCCAATAAATGAGTATAATTTTTAATTGGATTAAATAATTCTTGTAGTAATGATACCATTGGTATCACTAAATAAATACCATTAATTATACTAATCATTGATAATATCATCATTTAGTAAATAACAATATAAATAGTCAATTAATCAATATATATGTCCACATAATTTGGAAAATTTTTCAATTCTCTTATCTTTTTTTTCCTTATCTTAAGGATGATAAGGATTGTCATCTTATCTCTTGTCATGATTTATTCCTACAACAACCGTGATTTCCTATATTACGTCTACTGTGGCGTCAAACTGCGTAAGTGATGTTATATTATAGACTATATAAAAAATAATATCATTATGCAATGCTATATCCCATATATCCCATTCTGTCTGTCACATCATAAATGACAGATCTCTACATAAAGATTTTGGTCCTATACTAGAAGTAGTGCATATAAAATACAATTTCCCAATTGGGCAAGTCCAATTCAGTAAGAAAAAATTGTCATTTAAAAAAGGAGTGAGGATGGTTATTGTAACAAGGGAGTTATTTGCAATATACCAGTATGATCAACTCTACCAGTGGCGAGAGCGTTAAAGAGCCCGACGAAAGTGGCTCTATATACCAACTGAAGAGATCGTCTGTATTTGGTGGTTCTAATACGGCGTCAACTGACGATAAGACCAAACAAAGACATAGAATCCCTATATATGGAGAAGATGGTAAAGTTATAATAAAGAGTGAAAATGATAATCAAATCGTTAAAGAGGAAGAGGAAGATAAAGAATCTGAGCTGGAAACCGATGAAGAGATGGGTCCTGCGGTGCCAACACATAAAGGTAGAAGATTAATAAGAAAGATGGAATACGATGATCAAATTGAGAAATCCCGTTCTAAATCAGTACAATCAGATGATGAATCAGAGATACATGTCCCTAAGAAGCGTAAACAAATTGAGTTAAATTCCGATCACTCAAGATCATCATCACCACACAAATTCAGAAATTTTTCAGGTAAAGATGCCCTAGGGAGAACAAAATTACAAAAAAATTGTATTCGTGGTAAGATAGATACAGTGAGGGAATTAATTAAAGCCGGTGCAGATGTAAATCAACCTGATCACGCTGGTAACACTCCATTGCACGAGCTGGCATTGAATGGGCATTACGATATCGCTAAATTGTTAATCAGTCACGGTGCGAAGGTGAATGTTCAATCAGGTATTGATGATTTAGATACTCCATTAATTGATGCATGTGCATATAATCATATCGATATTATAGAGTTATTATTAGAGAACGGGGCAGATCCAACGTTGAGAAACGCATCGGGTCAAAATGCAATGGATCTGATTGATCAAGATGAAAATGGTGCAGACAAGCTGAATAAATTGATAAAAGATTCGATGAAAAAATTTAATGCCAATGATGAACCAGTAACGAGAACTGTTAATCAACCATTACAAAATTCGTGGATTGATTTAACTACGAAGGAAGGTCGTGAAGAGATTTATCAACGTGCCGCGGAAGGTGATGAGACATTTGTTGGAAATTATTTAGCTAATGGTGGTAAACCACATCCAAAACTGTTAATTATCGCCCTGAGAAATGGTCAAAGTAATGTTGTTAGCTTATTATTAGCATTTGGCGCCAAAATTGAAAAATCAGTTGAAGGTGAAAGTGCATTATTACAAACTGTCGGTAGAGGTCATTTTGATACTGTGAAGATGCTTTTAGATAATGGTGCTGACCCTACAAGAGTTAATAAAGACGGTGTTAGCGTGCTTGATAGAGCTCATGATCCGAAATTGATTACAGATGAAAATGAAATTGAATTATTGAAAGAGTATATTAAGAAGAAAAATGATTCAAAGAAATTGAAGAAAGAAGATGTTGATAAGAAATTGAAAATTGACTTGAAAAAGAAAGATGAGGAAAAGAGGAGGGATGAGAAGAGAAGGGAGGAAAAGAGAAAGGAAGAGAAAAGAAGGGAGGAGAAAAGAGAGGAAGAGAGAAAAGAGGAAGAGAAAAGAGAAGAAGAAAGAAAAGAAGAAGAGAGGAAACTCAAAAGAAAGAGTGAAGAAATTGAAAAATCACGTAAAAAGTTCAAAGAGATGTCAAAAGAATCAACACCTGAACTGAAGAAAACACCACCGCCAATACCCGTCCTCACACCAGAAGAAGAAGAACTGAAAAGATTAAGGGAATTAGAACTCATAAAACAAAGAGAACAATGGGAACAACATAAGAAAGCCCAAAGAGAAGCTAAGGCGTTAGATATAATGAGAAATATTGAAGAAAACAAAAAGAGAAGAGAAGAAGAAGAGAGGAAACATGAATTGAAAAAAATTGAAGAATTAAAGATATTAAAGCAAAAAGAAGATGAAGAAAAATTACAAATTGAATTGAAATTAAAAGAGAATGAAATAATGGAAGAAATTGAAAGACGTAAATTGATACGTGAATTTTATTTACCTGGTATTTTGTCAACAAATTTTCAACATAAACGTACTTTACAAGAAGCATTAAATTATTTACCGTTATACGTTGTTAATATCGATTCAAAAGATTATGTTTGTGATTTACAAATTATATTATTATTAGGTATTGAGGATTTCCATAAGAGATTTTCCTCCTTATCTAAGATTGAGATAAATGAAAATGAAAAGACAAAATTATGGAGATTTTTCTTCCCGATGATTGGTATCAATTATAATGAAGAAAATAATTTCAATGTAATTGATAAATTAAGACAAGATGGATTAAATAAATTTCAAAAATATCAATTATCATGGATACTTTTAACTGATATAGAATCGATATTAAAATCAGATGAATTTAATTATTTAAGTGATCTGTTAAATTTAAGATGGATAACAAAGATCGAATTAGAAATTGATTATAACAAAATTGAAAATGAGAATAAAACCAAACCAATTGATAAAGAAATCAGAAATGTTAAAATACCAATAAAATTTCGTGGTAATAAGAAATTTCAATCAACATTACAAGATATTAAAAAGAAAAGCTCTAATTGGTAAATATTGTATAATAATGTATAATAAATTGTAAATTATTTATAAATTTATAAAAAAATGTAAAAATGTAAAAAAAAAAAAAGAAAGCTCGCACTCAGATTTGAACTAAGGACCAATAGATTTGCAATCTACTGCGCTACCACTGCGCCATACGAGCTAACCTTAATCTAGATTTTACAATTTATACCATATATCATATCTCCTGATTATCTCATACACCCTGTAAAATAACCTATACCGTACCATATAATATACTAAACTATAATATAATATATAATAAACTATAAACTATATAGTATATATATCATGTAGTATACTAAAAGGTATAAAGAATGGTTAAAAGGATATGGTGATTCCAGAGTAATCCCTCATGGCATCCCACATCGGATTCTTAAGGGTTCGTTATCAAGGCATAACTGCGCATTTGCCCCGTAAAAAAACAAGCTTTAATTCGATTCGCCAATTTCTTATTGAGCAACACGGAATTTAGTAATCACTGTTGCCAAGACTTTTGTCAAGGTCCCTTGTCAATTGATTGTTAAAAGCTTGGCCTAGGACCCTTATATTATCTATACTATTTTAATATACCCCTATATAGCATACTATATACCATACTCTGTACCGTATCCTACACCGTATCCTATACCATATATCATATACTCTATGCTCTAAATCTTGTACTCTATGTATACTGTATAGTACACTATACAGTATTCTCTTTGCGTATCACTTGAGTATACTTCGGCGGATATAGTAATATAAACATCAAATACATCAAATATCTCTTATTTCTATATTCTCCAAGTCTCCTATACAGTATAGCCTCAATATTTCTGAGTAACAGTATATAGTGCAATACATCCCATTGATATCTCATGATGATATCATGAATATGATCTCTACCATTCGTGCCCTTGCCCCAACCCACTTCGAACAAAATTTCCCGCAATCCTTAATTATAAATACTTAAATATCCAAATTATTCCTAAATATGTGTTGATTTATATAGACTAAATAACATATAATGACAACAGATATATCAAGATATCATTTATTTAATGGGTTAAATAAAATGAGTGATTCAACAAATTCAAATGAAAATGATAAAAATCAAAAATTACCATCGATAAGATCAATTTTACAAGATATTTCATTTAATGATTCAAAATTTATTGAAATTAATAATAATTTAAAAAAAAACGATGATTTAAAATTACCACTGTTATTCCCATCTGTATCTATCAAACTGATTGAAATCCCCACTTCACCATCAGAACAAACAAATAATTTAGATTCAACAGTAAAATCAAATTCAAATTTTAAAATTACAAAATTGAAGAAAAAATATGAATGTTCAATTTGTTTTAAAAATTTCACTACTTCGGGTCATTTACTGAGGCATACAAGGATTCATACAGGGGAGAGAAATCATATTTGTCCATTTGTCGGTTGTGGCGCGAGGTTTTCAAGGCAAGATAATTGTATGCAACATTTTAGAACTCATTCAAGTAAAGGGAGTAGGAAGAGAAGGAACTGAGATATCTATGAGATATCCTTTTAGGGATATGGAAGATCGTGATATTATATCATGATATAGGGATACTGAACATGAATAATGAAAAGGATATTATAGCAATTCTCATAAGGATACTAAGTAAAATATCATATGATGAGTCATAACGAAAAGGAATATGGTAATATTAAGGATATTCAATAATGTATAGGTATTATGATATGATATAGATATGATATGGGGGATATAGTAGGGATACATTTATGGATTAAAAGAAGGAGGAGGATACGATAGGGAGAGGGAGAGGGATACGTAAAGGACATAACATAGATAAGATAAGATGTATCCCTTGAATTTGTATCGTTATGAGATGAAGATATCTAGTAAGGGGTATTATGATAATTGGGTATATCCCTTTAGGTTAAGGAATTATTGTGAGCAATCCTTTGTAATGCCGTTAGATTAAGTGATAGTGATTAAAGACAAGACTTTATTCTTGGGTAAAGATATACCCCTTAATAATGATTATCAATGGAGATATCCCTTAAGGGTTATACAACCCTGATATCCTTTAAATCATACCATTATTAAGATAAGGGATAGAGATGTTGATCGTTATTGGATAGTGATATTATTCCCTTGAGGTCATTCAACCCCTTGATATCTCTCATTTCAAGGATGATGATATCGAAGATTATTGAGTGAAGGTATGGATACTCTTGATGATAATTACTCGGTAACTATAGATATATCCCTTTAAGATACAATTAGGCTATCAAAGATCATACGATAATACGATATCAATATCTGACTGATCTATTCATCCTTAAAATATACTCCCTTCGGTCGTATATTACTATAAACATGGTACAACCCCTTAACATAAACATGATAAAACAAAAGATATTAAATTAATAATTTAATATATGGAATAATATTCAATCAGACTTTTTTATTTATTTATTAAACATTTATACATTTGCATTTATATATATAATAGAATTGGAGGTGATCTATATGTTGTAGTATCTCTTTATGTAATTGATAAATTACTACGATATGATATCCGGGTAACTCATAATATTTAAATGAGAAAATTTTTATCAACTTGAATAATAATTATATATTTATACATATATATATATATATTGATGATATCGATAGATAAAAAATAGGGTATAGTTTATAGATATAAACTGTAAATTATTGTAAGTAAATAAATATATAATATTCTTAATGATGAATTAAATTACAACTATTGAATTTCTTCAACTGAATAAAATCGTGTGGAAATAATAATTTTGAGCTTTTTAACCCTGATAAAGAATTAATCTTTAATGAATTAATACTAATAATAAATAGATTTATGTATATATATATATATAATAAATGTAATACCATATAAGATAATTGTATTGTAGTGTATAAAATAAATTAAATTTTTCAGAAAATAATATTGTAATTATAAATCAAATAAAGATGTCAGATATACAAGATATACCAGCTATATGTGATGACTGTCTCGGCACGAATCCATATATCGAAATGATCAGAGACCGCCAGGGTGCTGAATGTAAACTATGTACTAGACCATTTACGACATTTGAATGGCAAAACACTAAGAGACAAAGGACAATAATATGTTTAACATGTGCTAGGTCCAAGAATTGTTGTCAAGTTTGTATGTTAGATCTAACTTATGGATTAGATTTACAATTAAGAGACTCTATTTGGAAATTAGCTGGTGAACAAGTTGATGACACGGTACCGAAGAATGCGTTAACTAAAGCCTACAAAGCTAATCAGTTGGATTTACATTATAAAGAGGATGATAAACTGGAAAGGGCGAAGGAGATTTTATTAAAAGTATCAAAGTCTAATTTGAAACCGATACAGAAGCCTGTGGAAGCTACAGTGAGTAAAATAGAAGTGTCAAAGATAATATCAAAATTACCATTTAATGGTAATTTAAACGAAAGTACAAATTTAAATTCAATGTTTTTATTTGGTATCACTAATGAGTTACCCGAGTACCTGATTACAAATTATTTCCAAAAGAATTATAATACTAAGATACACTCGATGTCAATAAATCATAATGCACATGTCGGGTTCATTAAATTCAATAATCAAACCCAACTGTCCCAAGTGGCGAAACAGATACTAGAGAAATATTTAAAGGAGACAAATCGTACCCACTATGACAGACCGGTGCCAATAGTAATAGATTCTACCCCTTTAAGGATCTGTTGGGGTAAAATAAGAGACTTAGGCCATTCCAACAATGATCATTACAAGATTCTGTCTGTGGTGATGAGACAGATGAAATTATTGTTGACAAGAGATTTAAAATCCTAATTTAGTAATTAGTAAATAATTATTTAGACGCCAATGGGAAAAAAAAAAATTAAAATGAAAACAAAAACAAAACGAAACAAATAAACAAAGGGATTGATCATTTTATATTATCTGTTGTAGGTTTTATTATCAGGTATAGTGTCTAGTATAGTATCAGTCACATTTATATAATCATCTTATATATATATATTTATATTCACATTCATTTAAATTTAACTCATACTTTTCACAGAGATAAATAGAACAAAGTCACTCCCTTTTTACAATGCCATCACTGACACAACCATCCTCACGTAGTTCGATGATCGGCAAGAGCAAGAGACCTCATCGTGAGATAAGATTCGGCTCGTACGTGTTAGGCTCCACATTGGGTGAAGGTGAGTTCGGGAAGGTTAAATTAGGTTGGAGGAAAGATGGTAAGACCCCTGGACAAGCCGCTATCAAGTTAATACGTCGTGATTCGATCCCTAGAGGCTCAGATAGAGAGAGTAAAGTTCATAGAGAGATCAATTCTTTGAAGAAATTGGCTCACCCGAATATCGTCAGATTAGAAGAAGTGTTACAAAATGATAAATATATTGGTATCGTATTGGAATACGCTTCAGGTGGTGAATTATTCGATTATATCTTGGAACATCGTTATTTGAAAGATTCAATGGCTTGTAAATTGTTTGCTCAATTAGTTTCAGGTGTCGATTATATGCATTCAAAGGGAATAGTTCATAGAGATTTAAAATTAGAAAATTTATTATTAGATAAACATAAAAATATCATTATAAGTGATTTTGGGTTTGTTAATAGTTTCCGTGATGGTAATGAATTAATGAAAACAAGTTGTGGATCACCATGTTACGCAGCACCGGAATTGGTTGTCAGTAATGAACCTTATGAACTGAGAAAAGTCGATGTTTGGTCTTGTGGTGTTATCCTTTACGCGATGCTTGCGGGTTATTTACCATTTGATGATGATCCACAAAACCCAGAGGGTGATAATATAGCAAGATTGTATCATTATATAACACACACACCATTAACGTTCCCAGAATATGTACAACCGATTTCACGTGATTTATTGAGAAAATTAGTTGTTAGCAACCCTAAAAAGAGAATCACTTTAAAAGAAGTTAGATCACATCAATGGCTTTCACCACATGCTCCATTCTTAAGTGTAACACCACAAGAATGGGATAGAAATTATAGATCAACAAGATCAAGATTACATTCTAATGTCGAAATAACAAATAGAAGACATTCATTAATGGAATCTAAACTGAATAATAATTCATCATTTTTAATTTCACCACAAACTTCATCACTGGGTAAGAAATTTTATTCAAATATACTGGCACCACAAACTTCGTCATCACATGCTATTGCCACACTACCATCAACACCTAATTTAGATTCACCTGAGTTGAAACCTTCGATACTTGAAAATCAAAATAAAACCTCGATAGCGTCAATTGCATTACAAGCTGTTGTCAATGCAGATGACTCTAAGCATTTATCAGACACTAAGATGTTACCACCACAATTGCCCAACTCGAGTGGAAGTTCATCAACAAATAATTCATCAAGATTACCAATGCCACATATTAAACCAAGACCTACATCATATCATCCTGGTTCAATGCAAAATTCTGCAGATTTTTATTCATTATTACCCTTCACATTGAATTCTAATATAAGTACAAGCCCAAAGACACCACAAGAAAAGAGAAATTCTTGGTCTAAAATAAGTGAACCACAATTAGATATGAGTATAGTTAATGGTATGTTAACAAATAATAATTTTGATAATTTTGAAAAAAGGAAATCAATACTGTTAGATTCGTTATCTATCGCGATGGAATCATTGAATTCTAAAGATGATGATAAGTCACTGGTTGATACTGAGTCGCCAATAACTGAGATAACTGAGGCTGAGACATCTACACTGAAACTGGTGCAAGATATTGAAACACTGGTACCATTGACATCAGAGTCAAATACTCAATCGATACCTACTGAGTCACTGATACTGCTGACATCTGAATCAAATACCCAATCCCTGATACATTCTGAGTCACTGGTACCTGAGTCAAATATCCCATCTCTGATACCTACTGAGTCACTGACTCTGCTGACACTGCTGATATCTGAATCAAATATTCAATCCCTGACACCAATAACTTCTGAGTCACTGATACCTAATGAGAGTCTGATACCCCCAATACTGGATGTTTCAAAAACTGAATCTCTGATAAATTCATCACTGATAAATTCACTGAATGAATCAAGTCCTATAGATGACTCCAATAAACTATCAGATCCAATAAGACACAGAAGATCAAGAATTGAGAATAAAGAGAATAAAACAATTGATAAAACCAAGAGATTTTCATTTTTTTACCCCATTCAAGAATCCGAGAAGAAACCAATTAAACCTATTAATCGCAAAGTATTAGAACCAAATAATGATTTAAATATTAAAATTAAATCAATTGATGATAAGAAACGTCAAATTAATAATAAGAATAAAGAATCAAGTGCAGCTAAGAAAGTTGTGGATTTTTTTAAGAGAAGGAGTATGAGAGTTTAGAATTATTTAATATATTATAATATCATATGGCCGATAGGTCATAGGAGAGTCATATCTTTACTTGTAGTAATTAATATATCATACACCATAATTTGTAATAATATTTCGTATATATGATATCGCCCCTATCCTATAGCGATCTCATCACTGTGGCATCAGTATCTCACACCTGTTTCATGGCTGTACCATCATTAGAACATCACTATCACTATACCGTCGTTATCTTACCGCTCTCACTGTCCAACCATTATATCCCCAAACAGCGGGAACCTTTACAATAAAATCGGTAATCTGAAAATGATATCGTAGCGTTAGGTACAGCCTTGCAATCTGCAATAGAGTAAGTGGTAACATACACATACCAATTACTTTCAACATTGAGTAAAATCAGCTATTAAATTTGTAGTATAGATAATACAATATTTATGGTACCGCCGTTACAGATTATAAGGATATTAGCTTGTCTTACCTCCTCAATGGTGGCTTTAAGTTATATTATGATCTCACATACTACTTCGTATGATAGAATATAAAAGTCATATCTAATTCAATAACATTAATTGAACTTGATCTCATAAATTTAAGCGCCATAATAAAATAAATTTAACTGATATTAATCAGTAAAAACCCAATTGATTCATCTACAGTAATCAAGTAATAATAATAATTTAATTTGTTGATAAATAAAATAAATAAATAAATAAATATAAATAAATAGATGAATTCTGTATGGATTCATAGATAATAGTAATAGATCAATATCACCACCACTAGAAGTGGTGGCCTAATTCCCATTCATCTCCCTAATATAATCATCCTTCAAAGATTGATTATATTGATCTCTTTCAGAACTAAATTTCTGCATCATCTTTGCAGGAGTATTCTTCATAATTAAATGCTTTCTCAAAACCCATGGTTTCCAAGTATTACTATAAAATTGTATCGAATTCAATTTGAAAGATTCATCCAGTACAGGTTCATCACTTTGACCACGGAATGAACCAGTTAATCTAAGATCTCTCATTGCGAAATATTTATCCCATTGATCAATATCATAACGATTTTTAATATAATGATGTATTTGTTGTTCTTCACTGGATTCATCTTTACCGTAATATTGTGATTTATCACGACTTGAAATTTCCAGTGTTATACCGGCATTCATTAACATACCTCCCAGAGCAAATGATATAAACATTATACTATATGGAATTAAACCTTCAAATGGAATCATCTTGTATTGTTGTTTGTGTTAATTGATTACATATTGTAATTTAATTTTAATTTTTAAATTTTATAAAACTGGGGCTGTGGGAGAATAATACTGGGGCTGTCAATCTGTAGTTACTTATAACTATACGATCTATATGATACTATATCACCTATATGGTCATTATGGTAGCTATATAGGTGTCAGAATTGGTTCAGGTATAGTCAATTCCATATACTGCCTATCTTTTATAGGTGACAGGTGAAAAATAAAGTATTAAAATGGATTTTATTAATTGATCTGTATGATCTATATAATCTGTAGAGAAAGCGATATCAATATGGGTATCGATCTGGATATAGGTATAAGGATTGGTATCATATAGAGGATATAGATGATATAGCTAAAGCAGGACAACCATACAATAGATATATTTGAAATATTTATTGAAAAATAGGGGTTTATGGTGTTATGATGTTAAATTTTTATATCTATATTGGTGTCTATCTTGGTGTTTGTGTACTTTTGTATATCTAAATGGCTGTTGGTGTGGGTGTTGGTATGGTATTAGGTGTCTGGTGTCTGGTGTTTGTCTCCTTTCGTATACCTAAATGGCTGTTGGTGTTTTTGTCTGTATTCTTATTGTTTTGGGTGTTTGTGTTTTGGTGTGTCATTGATTTGAAAGTAAGCTAATCTAAGTTGTTAATTAATATGAGATTGGCTCTGCTTTTTGTGTCTACTTGCTACTTTTGCTGTTGATCTGTTTAAATATCCAAATTAGTATTGGCGTGTAAATGATATCTACGTCCACCTGAGCTAGTAAATATTTTCCAACATCTTAAATCGGAGAAGCATAACTAAGGTGAATTGGTGTCTATATGGATAATTAGATAGTGTATAAGTTGTGATGTCGATGAAGATGTTGATGTAGTTTATATATCTTTAGAGGGGTATTGATGCATTACAGATTTAGAAAATATAACAAAACAAGAAGGTATAACTGGTATAATATGGTATCTATATGTTGACCATTGGTGTCTATGGTGTCTTCGGTGTCTCGTTGTATCTCGGTGTCGCTCTGTATATCTTTACAGTTGTATGTATCTGTATGCATATCGATATTGGTGGGTGTATCACAGATTTTATAGTATAATAAAAATGAGTAAGCTATTCAAAGACATATGTTGAATGAGCTGATCCCTAGATGGTGTCTACATGCTGTCTATGGTATCTATTCTGATTTACATGTATAGTGTACAGTATGTATCTATATAGTAGATAAAGAATCAAACATAGGTGTTATGATGTTAAGATAATATAGACTTTATAAGATAATACAATAAACTAATCTAATAATGGATGCAATACGTTATCCAAGTATATAGGCCTGATATCATATATCTAATTGTAACATATACTGGTTTAGTGGTGTTAGAGGTGTTTATAGTTGTAAGTATCTTTATAAAAATCGATAAAGTATAGATTTTACATGATAAAATAAGTTAATGGATGCAATATGATATCAAATCTACATTTCTACATATTCATTTCTCACAAGAAATCTACAATAGATTTCGTCATACCAATATCTGTACCAGATATCAGCAAATACAAATAAATTAAACATAAATTTTTTTTATTTTATTATATTAAAATTAAATGTTACTTGGATATAACATGATTCTAACACTTGCACCAAATGTCTTTGCAGGTAAATTTGATTTAAAATTTGCTCTAACTAAACCTGAGTTACCATGAGTTCTTGTAATTTTACCCCAAATAACTCTAATTTTTTTACCAGTTGAAGCTCTGTAAACGTATGCAATTCTCTTACCTAAATAAAATTTTGCATCTTCTGGTGTTAAAACATTTTCAATTTTGATTAATGAAATATTTGGATTATTAACACTTTTTGATCTTTGATATGAAATATGTTTTCCTTTAACGTATACTAGGGGAAATGTTAGTAAATAATTTCGAATAAGATACCGAAAGGTATATTATGAGATAATGATACTTTATTGGATATGGTATCTCTTATTAGAGATTCCACCAATGTTATAAGAGATACCTATTTAGAGGTATCTCTATCATAAATTCGGTACTTCGTAACTCATATAATCTTTGATAATTTCATAAAAGATACCTCTTTAGAGATATCTATATGAGGGACCTTGGTACCTCATATCAATCAATCAATCTCTCAAATCCAATAAAGCACTCTCACATAACTCAAAATACATACATCTATGTGATTCAGTCATTTTGTATATAATTTAATCAATATCAATTTTAATAAAATTAAATGTTTAATAATTTTTAATTGAAAACTTTGGTTAAAATGAATTTTTTTCATTTCGCTTGGTTGTGCGCGGATATCAAAATGACCTAATTGGGTAATTTCCTTTAACTATGTATCTTGTGTTGATCCTGTATACACGACTTTCTCAATAATTTTTAATTTTCTTTAAATAAATTTAAATTACGTGTAAATAATTTTCAATTTTTAAAAAAAGTAATTTTAATGTGACTGGTGGTGGTGTAATGATGTTGTGCGACCTATCAATGATCATGTGATCTATAGGGCTTATGTGAGGACAGCCCCTGTTTTATATCCCTACTACTATAGTGTAGTATAGATTATAGAGTGTATGAGATACAGAGTATAAGAGAGAGAGAATAGAGTATATGAGAGTATAGATATATAGTATAATATGATATCATAACATATGTCTCATATGTCTCATATATTATAGAGATATAAATGTATATTGTTTTACTTACATAGTCTATCTTTTACTGCACTGTATAGAAGAGTGTAATGTAGTACAGAATGCAGTATATAGTATGAGAAACTAGTATATCATTATATATCACTTTATATGGTATTCTATATAGTGTTTGATTATCTCATATAGTTTTTGCTGTTATATATCTCATATAGTCTTATACTGTATAATAACAAATTGATAACGAGATGAGATAAAATAAAATTTTAAATTTGAAAAATTATCAAATAGATATAGAGATACATATTGAAATATACATATAAATATACATATCTAGGTCAAATAGTATCGACTATGTCCACGATAATACCACCACCAACCAAAAAACAAAAAAGAGAATCACAAAAACCACGTGAAGTCAATATAACCCCAACTGATTTACCTAATGTATTAATAAAATTTCAAGCATCAGACACAGGTGAATCCACTGGAGGCTCCATCAGAGTCCCCGGAGACATCTCGGAGTCACAATTAGAGGAGTTATTGAACAAGCTATTACAATCAGATGAGAAAGTTCCATACACATTCTCACTTTTAAACGATGAAAATTTAATAGATATCAAGGATAATATTTATCAATCAATTTTGAAACCGGGTATCAAGACCACCGAGGATTTCTTGACTTTAGTATATACCCCACGAGCCATCTTCAAAGTGAAACCGGTCACTAGATCCTCACTGACCATCGCTGGGCATGGAGCTACCATTTTAGCACTGCAATTCGCCCCACACACTTCATCCAAAATGTGTACCGGGGCAGGTGATAATACCGCTAGGATATGGGATTGCAACACTCAAACTATCCAATACACCTTGCTGGGTCACTCGAATTGGGTCTTGTGTGTCTCGTGGAGTCCACAGGGTGATGTTATCGCGACGGGTAGTATGGATAATACTATACGGTTATGGGATCTGCAAACTGGTAAACTGATTGGTGATCTGATGAAAGGTCATTCTAAGTGGATCTCTTCATTATGTTGGGAACCAATACATTTGGTGAAACCAGGCGATAAACCCAGACTTTGTTCAGGTTCCAAAGACGGGACTATCAAGGTATGGGACACCACCCGTCGTATTTGCACAATGACAATGAGTGGACACTCATCACTGGTCTCATGTGTGAAATGGAGTGGTGTCAACGGTGACATATATTCAGCGTCACACGATAAGACGATCAAGATATGGAATGAGGGGAGAATGGTGCTGAATTTGAAACTGCATGGTCATTGGGTTAATCATTTACTGTTATCTACTGACTTCGTAATGAGGATGGGTCTGTATGATCACACTGGGAAGAAACCTGAGAATGAGCAACTGTCACTGTTACTGCATTTCAATAAGGTTGCACGTGTTAATGGCAATACAGTTGAAAGAATGGTGACGCTGTCGGACGATTTCACGATGTACCTCTGGGACCCACACACCTCTACGAAACCCATTCTGAGAATGACTGGACATCAAAAATTAGTCAATCACGTTTCGTTCTCCCCTGATGGTAGATACATCGTCTCTGCATCATTCGATAACTCTATCAAATTATGGGACGGTCGTGATGGGAAATTCATCGCCACGTTCCGTGGCCATGTCGGCCCAGTGTACCAAGTCTCGTGGTCCTCAGATTGTAGATTATTAGTAAGTTGCTCTAAAGATACTACATTGAAAATCTGGGACGTGGGCACTAGGAAACTCAGTGTAGATTTGCCGGGCCACCAGGATGAAGTCTATGCGGTGGATTGGAGTTGTGATGGCAGTAAAGTAGCCAGTGCTGGTAAAGATAAGAAAGTTAGAATTTGGTCACATTGAACGCGTTAATTTTAATTATATAGATGATAAAATAAATATATCGATGACAAAACCTGTAGTTAGTATTATAGTGGCACTGTTGTTGCCCAAGTATGGGATAGGTTACAAAGGTGGCTTACCATGGAAATTACGTCAAGAGATGAAGTATTTCAAGCAAGTTACTTCGATGACTCGTAATCAAAACATGGAAAATGTTGTCGTGATGGGTCATAGAACATGGGACAGTATACCAAAGAGATTCAGACCCTTACCTGAGAGAGTCAACGTTGTCCTAACACGACACGATGTGAGTGAATTACAGAGTGAAATCGATATGGAATCACAAGGCGTTTACGTATTTAATTCAATCAGTGATGTAATTGAAAATATCACCCAGATATCAAATTCAGTAGAGAACGTATTCATCATCGGTGGACTGCAAATATACAACGAGTGTCTCAAGAGAGATCTCGTGGACAATATCTACGTAACGGAGATCCATACACTGGGTGATATTGAAATGGATACTTTCTTACCATTACCTATACATAACTCCAATTGGGTTGAAAGTGATCTAAAAGAGGAGTTGATCGCAAAGGGTATCGATGTTGAGTTGGATGTGACTGAAGGTGACTTCCAATACCAATTTAAATTATATTCCAGAGTGTAGTTGTATATTGTAATATCATTATCAATTGCGTTGATTTGTAATTAATTAAAGCCTGGAATTTATGAGTAATATCCTGAAATATATAAGAGTAGAAGAGAAGACCAGTCATATATCGTATATCAGTATCAGATAGTATCATTTAGAGTATCAAATAGTTTATCATATAAAATCACATAGAGTTCAATAGTATCACAATGTCCATTCAGTCAGGTAATATAAACAATATCACGTATATCCCATTAGATGAGATCAGAAGACCCATTGCACCAGTGTTAGACCACGACAAGATCACCGCGATGTCCTCGACATTACTCGGCACACCAATGGCATCACTGACGTGTCAAATTGAAGATATCACAAGTGGTGAATTACCACCTATAGATGTGATGCTCGTTAGAGACCAAGGGAAGAGTTATTATTTTGCATTTGGAGGTTGTCATCGTTTCCAACTGTATGAGCAAAGTGGTGTCACACAGGTGAAATGTAAATTGATCCCACTGACCAGGAAACAGTTGAAATTGTATCTTGGTAGTTCTGTTGATAAATTCTTCACGTAATGTGAAAATGTAATTATATAAATTATCATAAATATGACCGATCAAATTAATTTTATTTCATTAATATCAAAGGATGTAAGTTATATGAGAGTAGAGTAGTATGATATATAGAACTAACATAGATAGAACAATCCATTATACATAAAACTGTTTAATGATGATTTGAATAATAATTTGAAATACAATTTCCTCAGTCATATGTCGATAGATATATTTGAATCCACCTTCATTGATTCATTATCTCAGGATAATAATCATTTATTATTCGTTCAGGATGGAGTATCAGTATATGGATTTGAGACTACAACGGGTTTGAAAATTGTAATGGGTACATTAACAAAATCAAATATAAGTCAACCTTTATATGAAGTAAGTATTATATGAGATTATATGAGATACAGTATTAACAGATATAGGTTTATCGTAAAATCTATAAATTATATTTAAAGATAATTTGTAATCCATTTAATGAAATGGAATTAGATGGTCAAATTGATAATGATAAATTTGATATGGAATTAGAGAAGTTGATAAATAATTTTAATCAAATATGATGGGATTGATAGAGAGATTGAAGGAGATAATATGACAGAAGATTGGATTAAATTGAAAGTGATGTGATATGATAGTTATATTTAAGATTCATTTTGTGTTAGATAAAAGATTGATGTCTAATTGATATTATAAATCATAAGAATAGATTTCGTAGTTAATGTTAATAAAAGATTGTAAGGATGAGATTGAATCTATATAACATTGAATGGTAAATGATAATATGAGTAAGTCAAATCAGAATTGATTCAGGATTGGATTATATTCCGATGGAGTTACAGTAGGATTTCAGTAATTTGTAATTGATATAATTTCAATATTTAAATTGAATTGATATGATTTCAATTGTAAATGATAAAATTAATTCAATTAATTAACCATATGAAGACCCAGCTATGCCACTTCATAACCCTATCTTGAAATACTATATTGAATTCAATTCAATTGAAATGATGCTGAAAGGCTCTTCGTATAATTAATTAATTAACATCAAATTAAATCCAAATTAATATCCTTGAATTTAATTAATTAATTCAACACCAACACCTCATACTAACCCAACTCAACTCATTCAATTTCATTCTTCACTCATCACCAATCTCTAATTCACAAAATCTCAACCTCATACATTAAAATCACCTCCTTTTGAATGTAATATACTCAACATCAATTATCCTTCTCATACTAAATTCAATCCATCTCGTATATCTCATATATTACATTCACTTCTATCATATCGATACCTATATTAATTATCTCATACCATATACCGTATATCGTACACTGTATAATAACTCATATAAACACGTAATAGAAAAACCAGTTCGCTATCATGGCCCATATATCTATACCTCATATAACTAATACAGTTTCAATATCGATATCGATAAATCGATATAGATTATCTCAACACAACATTTGCATTTCTCAATCCTAAATACTGCTGATCCACACCTGAATTCAAATTCTTCACAACCGAATAAACTTCCAAATTATAAAAATACAATCTATTCCCCGGCGACTTATAACTTGTCTTCAAACCCGTTATATCACAGTATCGTTTCAGTGGCTTCAACGATGGTGGCGCTTTCAGTGTGAAATAATTATGTTGGTTAGATATAGGTGTTTCTTGTATTTCGTATTGGGTGTTTAAAAATTTTTGTTCATCATTTAATAGATTCTTTAACGGTTTATGACGACGTTGTGGTGATCGCCAATTAGGTGATTTAAATGTGGTGTTTATATAAGATATATTCAGTAAATCCATCTTGTATTATAAGTAAATATATATAAAGTATAAAAAGATTATAATAAAATACATTTCTTCTTCTTCTTTTTCTCTTTCTTTTCCTTTGCCATTAAACTTGCTCTTGTTGCATTTTCAAAAACTTCTCTAACACCTTCACCAGTTTTAGCAGAACATTCTAAATATCTTAAAGCACCTATCTTATCTGCTACAGCTTGACCTTCCAGTGATGAAACAGGTTGTTGTGAAATTGATCTTAATTCTTCTATAGTTTTAGGATCATTTCTTAAATCAACCTTACAACCAACTAATATAATTGGTACACCTTGACAAAAATGAAAGACTTCTGAAATCCATTTTTCTTGAACATTATCTAATGAATCAGGTAAATCAATTGAAAAACAAATTAATATAACATTTGAATCAGGATATGATAATGGTCTTAATCTATCATAATCTTCTTGTCCCGCAGTATCCCATAATGCTAATTCAACTCTACGACCATCAACTTCAACATCTGCAACATAATTTTCAAAAACAGTTGGTACATAAACTTCAGGAAATGTACCTTTAGAAAATACAATTAATAAACATGTCTTACCACATGCACCATCACCAACTATAACTAATTTTCTTCTAATATCAGCTGGAGGTGGAACCATTATCTTTTAATTTGTTAATATTTATATTTTTTCATAAATGAAATTGCGTTCAATGATTGAAATATCAAAAATTTATCGAGAAATCAATCGATAAATAATGATATTGAGATCATACCGTATCTATCCCTATATCAATCTATATCTATATCTATATCTATATCTCATATGGGGTGTCTCATATGAGATACCCAGTATCTAATACGCAATACCCAATACAATATCTAATATCTGATACGCAATATAGATCTATAAATAACTCCTGATCTATAAATAACTCATGATCTATATCATATCATATATCATATATCTAACACGATCTAATATAGATATATAATAACATATAAGAACGATATATCATATATCATAGCGTGATCTCATATCATATCGTATATAGATCAAGATCATATAGACATAGCGTATATCATATATCATACCGATCTCATAGTATAATATAATACAATACATCTATACGGTATAATAAAATCCCAACCCCCATTATAATATCTTTCATTTGTATGATAAGATCATTGTATATAGATTAATAATAGGGATCGATCCTTAATTAAACGCGTTATAAATATGTATTTAATTGATATATGATCTATATCTGATCTGATATAATATGGTATGATTTGATAATGATATAATATGATATATTATAGATGACAGATAGATGAAATAGATGATGTATTGATGTATTGTAAAGTATTGTAAAGTTTTGTTTATAAGACAAAGGACGCGATATTAAATATAAATTAATACAACGATACAACGATATAAAATCCATCAATCAAATTAATCAAATACATAATAAACTTACCCTCTAGATATATCTATCTCTAGATGAATATAACTAATTAATAATAATAATATAAAGGATACAATAGATATATCTTTACAATATCTATATAAATAAAATACAATCCCTTGTTTAATTGAGATTTTGTTTTTTTTTATCATAGCCACTATTTGATATAGAAGACACGACCTGGTGTTACAATTTATTCTTGATACTCTGAACATCACTAGACAATTCAGGGAACTCTATAATGATCTTATCACTTAAGTTATTCATTAGTTGATCAAAAGCCTGTGTCTTACCTTTTAAATATTGATTGCTTTTTCTAACACTTTCAACAAATTCTCTTGTATATACATCAGGATTACGTCCATCTTCAATATATTGTAATACATCTAATGGTATTGGTATATCTGATAATTTATCCGATAATTTATTCAACTCTTGTAATTGTATTATCAATTGATTTCTATATATGTTAATACTCGACCAGTTTATCTGTAATATATAATACTTACGTTAAAGAGGTTAAACCAATTTTAGCATCTTCTGTACCTTGAAAATCATGTACTATTATCCCAAGATGTAATAAAGTCCCCACTATAGACGCCAACTCTTCTTGTGTGTTATATAGTGGGTTACCCACTTCGACTGCCTTATCCGATGTCATCTATATGATCTATCTGAGTTATCTATATGAATTATCTGATATCTGATATATTTATAAATCTGTTATTAGACAATCTGGACAGCCCCAGTCTTTGCACTATATCACGTGACCCAGTCTTATAAAGTGAAATATTTTCATATTTGTCAGATACTATTCATATATCATATAGAGATATAGAGATATAGAGATGTCAAGTATCACGATAACACCCACTCAGCTTACCCATTTAAATAAAACGTTATCTCATTTAACACCACAACAAATTTTAAAATGGTCAATTATCACGATACCTAATTTATACCAAACCACTGCATTTGGACTCACTGGACTTGTCATATTAGATATGATAAGTAAATTAGACCCTATCGAGGGCACAGAGAACCCAGATCATCCTATCGATTTAATCTTCATTGACACTTTACATCATTTCCCACAGACATTAGATTTAATCAACAATATCAAATCCAAATACAAGGCAAAGTTACATATCTATAAACCTCAAGGTCTTGACACTGAATCAGAATTTCTGAACAAATATGGTGATATGTTATGGGAAAATGATGAAGACAAGTACGACTATTTAGTCAAAGTCGAACCTGCAGAGAGAGCATACCTTGAATTAAAAGTATCTGCAGTATTCACAGGAAGACGTAGATCACAAGGTGGAGCTCGTGGTAACTTGCCAATCATTGAAATCGAACCTTTAACTAACATAATCAAGATAAATCCATTGCTGTCATGGGATTTCGATATGGTTTTCAATTATATCAAGCAAAATAACGTTCCGTATAATGAATTGTTAGATCTTGGGTATAAGTCAATTGGCGATTACCACTCTACGGTGCCTATCCTGGAGGGCCAGGATGAGAGAAGTGGGAGATGGCTGGGGAAACTGAAGACTGAGTGTGGAATTCATCAAACTGAAAGATTTGTTAAGTTTACAAAGTGATTTTCGAATATGAGATACGAAGTATCCTATATGAGTTTATGATTTATTCATATGAGGTATGAGTATTGGAGTAGTTATACTGTATAGAATATTTATATTGTAATAAGATATTTATAATAATAATTATGAAGAGTAAATAGACGTGAATGGTTATATGTTTAAGGGTTATATTCAGATCATAGAGATCATATAGGTCATATAGATGACGAATTAAATCATAAAGATAGTACAGAAATAGTTCACTCATCATTCAATCAGATTAAACTCTTATACAGAGACTAGAACAACGTAGGATAATATCATTCAGACCAGTTAGATTACTTGAAACGACTAGATAACTAATAACTTTAGATTTGAACTATTTGAAGTTATTTAGAATAGACGCTTATAGCTAAAGTCTTAGGTTTTATAAGTTAGATAATTATAACACTTACACTTGAACTATGTAGAATTAAATCGTATAGATCACTTATAGAGTTGAGATTTGGATTATTTGGTTACTTTGATCAATAGCGCTTTAGTCATATATTTATATATCCATAGATCTCTATTAGACTTCAAGCACTGGTTTACTTAGATTAAACTTTAATAGTACTTGAGAGGTGTATATTAGATATGTTATACTAAGAATCATTCAGATCACTCATATTGATATCTTGACTTATATTCATCCAGTTCATTCACTTCTAAGTCTTACATTTAGCTCATCTATCTCCAATATGGTTGAATTACTAATTATTAGAAATCTTCACTGTAACGCTGTTAGACTGTTATAACAGTATAGACTCTTATAGCGGTATACATTATATAATGTTATATCATTGATCACTTTGATCACTTATATCAGTTCTATAACCTATATAACTTCTCTAACTGATATATCTCATGTAGTAATTTACAATAAATAAAATAAAAAATTTACAGGTGAAAAATTTGAGATGAGATTACAACAAGATGGTTAATAACAAACAAAACACCATAAACTCCAACTACTCACTGATCTTAGATTTGAAGTTCACTGATCCCATTTTCACATTCGCATGTCACCCTGAAAGAAACTTAATCGCCACGGGGTTGCTGACTGGTCATGTATCGGTATTATCATATAACGATAAAGAATTATCCAGTACGAAAGAATGTACACAATACGTATATGGTAATGAGAATGAACTCATAGATATCAAGTGGAAGACTAAGAGACATAATGGGAGTTGCCGTTCCCTCGCTTTCAACTCTACTGGAGACTCGTTATTCACAGTGGGGACAGATAAAGTCATTAAGAAAGCCCACACGGAGACGGGTAAAGTTATACTGAAAACCACCCTGAAAATCACCCAGGACTTCACTAAACTTGTCGTGTCACCGACTAAGCAACACATCGTTGTCGGTACAGAGGCGGGGCATATATATATTTACGATTCACGTTCATTAAATGAGATGAATAAAATCTTAAACCTGCATGATGACTCCGTGAATGGGATTTGCCAGTTAAGCGATTACACATATTTGAGTTCCGGTTCCACCACATTGACTCACTTCGATATACGTAAGGGTATCATACAAAAATCTGAAGATCAAGAAGATGAGATATTATCAGTTTGTAAATTAGATCAAGATAATGTTGTATGTGGGATGGGTACCGGTGTAGTGACACTTTGGAAGCTGAGTCGTAACGCGTTCACTGACCAGATCTCCCGTGTTCGCGTCAGTGATGAGTCTATTGAGTGTGTTGTGCCTTGCTTGGAAGATGAAGGTGATACGGTGTGGGCAGGTTGTGCAGATGGGTTAGTGTCGAAAATTGATATTAAACGTGGTAAAGTCTTGGAGACAAGGTTACATCATTTAGACGATGAGATCGCAATGATCGATTTGGATTATGATTATAGGTTATGTACAATGGGTATGGAAAGATTGAAAATCTGGTCAAATAAAGAGAATGTTGAAGAAGAAGAAGAAGATGAAGATGAGAAACCTGTTAAGAAACAAAAGAAGAAAGTTAAAATGACTGCTAAACAGTTGAAGAATTTACATACCCATCATGAACATGGTATCAAGAAGTTCGATATATGATCTATATCTCTTATATCCATCTTATATAACTTATATAACTTATCTCATTTATCCATGTCGTGCGTGGAATATCAAAAGGCCGAATTAAATTTGCAACAATTAACAGAATCAAATTATCAATTTACAACAAGTAATATCATATAATTTAAAGTATAATACGTCAAGATGGCTATGAAAATACCTGTATTCACCTCGGTAAGTGATATATACGATATAAAAATCAATTCCCCATTGAGAAATACTAATTATGTAATAAATTCATTCAGCCAGCAAAGGCATATTTTTGTACAATAATTTCAGCATTTGGTATTATAATATTATCAACAATTGCACATTTATTTGCTATTGGTCATGAATCTATGGTCGGATCAATCAATGATCCTGAAGATGGTAAAGCGTGAGTTATATATATTTACTTCTTTAATACGATTTACGAGATAAATACTAATTCATATATAGTGCTGCAAGTACGATATGGAAAGCTGTTATTGTTTATATTTGTTTCTTTGTATTTTGTGGTTGTCAAATATTTGCAATAAGAAGAAATTCAAGAATTCAATTATGATTAATAGATAATTTATTATTCACTGTGTTATTTTAGTGTAGTATGTGTGAGTAAGTTATCTCTATGAGTAAATGATCTATTTAAATAAGTATGATAAAATACTTAATAGGTCATATACATTACGTCAGTAAAGTAAGGAATGCAATGACTGGAATGACTCTTTTGGAATTAACCCTATTAATTACGGTGAATGTTATTCAAATCTATCTGTTCCTGTACCTGTATCTATCTACTTATCTGTATACTTATCTGTATACTTATCTGTACATATTTATACCGATAAACTTATAGATACTCTGAATGGATATCGGTATGCGTATGGGTATAACCTATCCATATAGATCTATACAGCTATCGCTATCGCTATATATCGGATACCATTAATGCCAAATTTCAAAAACTCTTCTGGTCATGTGACCTGAGTGAGATTCTAATATTTAATCCGATATGTATATTTGATACCATAGATCATATACCAAATTGATCAGATATATAGAGGAATTAGAGGATGAGTCACATAATATATAGAAGGGTATCAACGCTGATCACAATAACTGATCCATTAATCATCTATCGTAATTATGTACAAAATGGTATACTAAAACCTGATCAACAGCAATTAAGAGCAGCATTAGAGTTCCATAAATTATACCTCAGGGTCAAAGATTACGTCCCATCGGAGTCGGTAAATATCAAGTTCAAAGAGTTGGTACGTAAGATAGAATTACAAGACAAGCAAAATGTTAATAAGAATACATATTTCCATAGGAAATTCGAGAATTGGAAACCCAAACTGTTTCAACAGGGCGCTAAGAGAACTGAATTGATTAAAGTGCTCACTGATGAAGAAGAACTTTGCAATTTCCCCTCCCCTCAAGGTCTTTTGATTAATGGTCCCGTAGGTTCGGGTAAATCATTATTAATGGACATCTTTGCCTCATCATTACCACACGAATCCAAAAAGAGATGGCATTACCATAACTTCATGCTTTGGATATATGGAGAGATCCATTTAATCTACAAGCGCCGTATGATCTGGAATCAGGAGAACCATCTCTATTTACTGTTAGAAAATGAATTTATATTATTTGAAATACTGCAGAAGATGATTTCACAAAGCACAATCTTAATCCTTGATGAGTTCATGTTACCCGATATCGCAGCACTGAAACTCGTACAGATCCTTTTCACGTATTTCTTCAAGATGGGTGGTGTCGTGGTGCTGACGTCGAATAGGTTGCCTGAAGAGTTATACTCGACTGAATTTAATAGAACTCAGTTCCAGGGGTTCTTGGAGATTTTGAATGCGAGATGTCAATCACTTGATTTGATGAGTGATAACGATTATAGGAAAATATTGAGTGATGAATCGGATATTGTGCCGTATTTGATCGTAAAAGATGGGAATGACCAGGAGTGGGACACACTAGTATCATCAGTGACTGGGTCTGAACCAAATTGGCAAACAGATTCAATAACATGTTACGGCAGAGAAGTCATCATCCCTAAACAACAAAACGGGATTGCCAAATTCGATTTCCAAGAGATATGCCACACTCTGCATGGACCTGGGGACTATATATCGCTCGCATCCACATACCATACATTCATCATCGACCACGTTCCAGTGATGACCACGAAGATGAGAAACGAAGCCAGGAGGTTCATCACCTTGTTGGACGCCTTATACGAATGTAAATGTAAGTTGATCTTACGTTGTGATCTGCCCTTGGATGAATTATTCTTCCCCGATGATTCACCAAATACTGCCACTAACAATGAAGATGTACAAAACGAGGAAATGTATTCTAAGACCACTATAGCGTTGACTAATCCTTACAGACCGAACATCTCGTCGTACAACGAGGGCTCCAATGATTACTCACCAATTTCCAATACACATACGAATTTCACCAATTTGAAAAAATTCACAGGTGAAGATGAGATGTTCGCATATAAACGTGCAGTAAGCAGATTGAACGAGATGCTCGGTTCACACATGTGGAGACAGAAGACTTGGGAACCGATAGATGAGTTGATGAGACCCTGGGAGCAGAGGGATAATGCGAGATACGCATTCAAATCGCATAGGTTGACGACGCTGGGTAAGGCGTATGGGACACTGCCTTCATTCAAAGAAGTACATTTTTGGGATTTAGTCTGGGTAAGGACATCACAATTCAAAGATGATTTAGTTAATAAATGGTCAAGAATTGAGAAATTGAAATGAAAGGTCATATATATATATAGATTTAATAAATTATAAATATTCATAAAAGCAACCGTCATCACCCCATTTACCGAATATGCCTAGCCCCATCCATCCTTCTTGGTCAGCGGTTTGCAGATTCAATGATTTACCAATATTGAAACCGCGGCACATCAATTCACCTTCATCGAACTCTGCTTCCCATTCACCGTGGTCTCGTAATTTGAATTCTAAACAGTTCGAGGGAACTCCAAGTTTCTTTAATGATATTTTGTTATCTTGGGTATCGTTGAGTAATACTCGATAATCGTAAAAATTCGTCTTCAAGATAGGTCCAATTATTGGGGACCGGAATCTTTCAACAACGATTCTAGCACTGAATAGCAGTTGTAAATTGTTGATTTGTAATGTCGATAACGATGGTTGATTGTATACTTCAGAATAGATTAATCTTAATTTGGGGATCTCTGAGTGTTGGAATAGCTCATTATGAATCCCACGAGAGAACCAATTCGATGAGAATTTCAATTTTTGTGTTTGGTAAAAGGTCATTGATGATGGTATTTCTTGGAAGATCTTTTGAGATAATTTTAATTCAGATAACGCCATTATCGTTGGCCTTATCGATTTAACCAAATTCATATCCAATACATCACTAGACACGACATAAATCTCCCCGACATGTGAAAGCAACCCGCATAACAACTTAACCAACAGGTTCTGGTTCAATAACAGAACACTATTCGATACCGCCATTGAATCTGAGACTTCAATCATCAATTTATCCCCCTTGTGCCACAGATGTTCTAATGGTAATGATCTCAATTGTGATGCAATCAGTGAAACGAAATTGATTTGTGAATACTCGAATTGCTTGTAGTTGGCGGTGTCTATAAACACTTTGGTTAAATCATCGCCTTTACTATACTCATATTGATACTCTGTAATAGATGAATCGCTATGTAATATAGATTCAAACGATATATCCTTATCCACTCCATCAAGCACGAAAAACTTCTTATAACCCAATTCCATAAACTGTGTCACATACCGCTTATAACAAAAGATCAACCCAATATTATCATCACCTAATTGTGGCATCTTTGTGAAATTATGTATCGTATGATCAGTATAGAAAAATGAACTCAATATCACCATTAACAGCCTGGGGTCTTGCCATGGAGCGTATATCGCGACCTGTTTCCCCTCTCCGACTCTATTGATCTCCTTAGAGATCTTGTAAAAAATTTGGTTCAACTCCTTCAATGTCTTCTCCTCCCTAGTGTCATCGTTTATAAAAATGATCTTATTCTCACTCTGTTCCATTGCCAATTTCCAAATATCCTTCACATTACCATTCCGGATCTTGTAAATGTCGTATCTCACTTGCAATCCAACGGTCAAGGGTAATCCGTGCATAACGTCTAATGATCTATAAATGGCACTTTCACCTGTCTTCCTCGTACTAGAGATGGAAGACTGTTCCTTTAATGATAACTCATGTACATCTCTCTTATTAACAAGATATATCTTTTCATAAACGATAGCAGTACTGATCACCAACAACACCAATGCTACAATCAATTCCTCTGAGGAATCCATGACTTCTCAATGGGCAAACCCCTAATATCACTTTATAAATAAATTAAAAATGAAAAAAAAAACACATAAACAAATTTATACAAGACATCAGCGATGAAATTACCAATATATAGGTTCAGGAACCTCCATTTAGTAGTCTTGTTCAATGTCTGGGTGCTTCTGATCCTTTGGAACGAGAGGCTAGTGCCTCGACACTATGCGAAACGGTGTCATTGGCCCCAGGAGAAAGGATACGGTTTGCTCTTGGTGGCAGATCCACAGTTGATTGATAGTCACACGTACCCAGGTAGACCCAAGCTGATACTCAAGTTACTGCAACATGTCACGAATAACTATCTTTATAAGAACTATCGTATGCTTTTAGAAGTGTTATCACCGAAATCTGTGGTGTTTCTTGGTGATTATATGGATAACGGTAGATTAGATTTTGAGAATACACTGCTGGGAAGTACTTTACAGAATTACGAGACTGAGTTACAGAAATTCAAATTCATATTCGGTGATGAGGGAGTGATGAACGTGCCAGGGAATCACGATATCGGTTGGGAAAATGGAGTCTCCGAGGAGGCACTAGACCGATTTCATAAGAATTTTGGACTGACTAATGTAGTGATTGAAAGGAATTCACATGATTTGATATTATTAGACACATTATCGTTATCCAACACTGCGAATGAATCCATCTATGGACCACCAAGAGAATTCGTAGAGAAATTATCCCACACGGAGAAATTAAATCCAAGAATACTATTCACCCATGTACCTTTATGGAAGACAACCCCATCTCAATGCGGGTCATTGAGAGAATCACTGAACTTCCCCATCTCCAAGGGTTTCCAATACCAAACAGTATTATCTGAACAATTATCCACTGAGTTACTAACTAAATTAAAACCAGATTTGATCTTCAGCGGTGATGATCATGATTATTGTGAATATAATCACCAATACGGTGATAATGAAGTTATTGAGGTGACTATCAAATCCATATCGATGGCAATGGGGATCAACAGGCCTGCAGTGCAATTGCTCACGCTATACAGAACCCCCTCAGAGTCGGGTAAGCTGTTTCTGTATAATATTTGCTATTTACCTAAACCATATAATGAAGTCATCATATACTGTTCAATACTGTTTGCCACGGTAGTGAGTCTCATTATCTCCGTGTTCATACGGAGTAATTCGATATCGATCCGTCCAGTTCACACTAAGGAGATTCCAGTAACACAAGAGAGATTGTCCTCATATTTAGATCCTCAATTGATTGATCAATTTACCATGGATAATTTAAGAGGTAGTTACACTTATTACACAAACACTTTCAACAAGAGGAAAACCCATTCAAGGTTTAATTGGGTCTTACTATGGCAAAACCTGGGCATCCTATTCATTGCCGTGTTCATCGTTTATTGGTTATTCGTTAAAGATGTACTGCTACTATGAGAACAGATGTCGTGCACAAATTATCGACTTTCTTCCCTTTATTTAAAAACTTTTATAGCTATTAAGTAAATTATCATAATCTTATAGATGACTGAAGTAAAGAAGACTGTAAATTCAACAGTGGAATATGAGATCGTTAAAGAGCCTAATTTCAAAAAGACAAGATCATTATTTATTGGTAATTTACCTTTAATTTTCGAAAATTCTGATTTACAAAGTATGTTAGAAGATAATGTTGAAAAATCAGGTTGCATCATCGAGAGAGCATGGTTGAACGTAAAGAGAACTCATGCTATCGTCGTGGTATCCGATATCGAAGGCGCCGTAATGCTTCGAGACAAATTAAACGGAATCAAATTCCCCATTGATAATACAAATGTGGTACAAAGACAATTATACATCGATTACATCCCAGTGAAGATGGTACAGACATGGATTGACCAAGAGGACAGAGCACCGAGGGACGCGGTGTGGAAGATAGAGTATGAGAAGATCAATGGGATGGTGATTGTACAGCATAAGATGATCAATCATGAGAATGTGGGAAGAGATAGGAGTAGGAAACTGTTATCTTCGTCTTATGTACCTGGTGAGAAATACGATAGAAGTAGATATGATACAGAGAGATCTAGGGGATATGATAGGTCTAGGAGGTATGATAGATACGATAGGTATGACAGATATGACAGAGATAGATATGATAGATCTAGGAGTTACGATACGAACAGCTCTAGTAGATATGACAGATATGATCGATACGATAAGTATGATAGATACGATAGATATGACAGGTACGACAGGTCTAGAGATAGATACGACTCTCACACTCGCGACAGATACGGCTCTCAAATTGACAGATCAACGAATAAATAAATCATAGATTAAGCATTATATAAATTCATAATAAATTCAAATAACCCATTCTCCTTTGTCTCTAACAAGAAAACACCATACAAAGCACACCAAGTCCCCAGGGACAACAACCACATCGCATACTTATGCCAAACCCCATACACCCTCTCTGGGATATAATCAATGATACAACTCTCGAACCCAGCTTTACAATGCAATAATAATAAAGTATTAAAAATGGAGTCAAATATAGGCAAAGGTACACCAGTGACGAAAGGCGTGATCAGTAATGGCACCATCAGCACCGTGGTCATCTTCTCGAATGCCCAGTGGTATGAGCCTTCTTTAAATGACGGTGTTGGTGGGATGTAGGCGTCATTAACTGTGCCTATTATGTAACCCAGTGGTTGTGATTTTAATTTAAATTTTGTCCAATCTGGTTTTAAATTCGTTAGTGTTGGTAATTTGGCCTTTATTGATATTTGACGTGAAGTCATTAATGGCCTTATCATATTAGATGTCCTTATCATGTTAGTTGTGGAGAACATTGTTAATTCATTAATGCTTATTTTTACAAAAATTTTCGTTTGTCAATGAAAAAAATGACATTTTATTAAATAATTTTTTATACAGTTTGAATATCTTTTAATGTTTCATTAACATTATTTGAATTGTTTGAATTTAATAACAGTGACGCCGTGATCTCAAAAGTTCTCTTATATATCTGATCATGTGATGTCAAGACATATGATGATGTAATTGGTGTTTCTGATTTATTTTCATCAGATTCTGATGATTCAATTGGTGAAATGGTAGTAGATTTTTCAATAGTTGTTGATTTTTTGGAGAAAAATTTCGTCATTGCCATTTGGTCTCTTGCAAGTTTTAATGTTATAGTAGGTTGTCTCTTTATATTTTGAGATTTCTTCATAATGGTTTGTTTCTTTAAAGTTAATGATTTATCCAGTATCATTGATTTGACTTTTTCTGAAGAAATTGTCAGTGGTGTATTCAGTGCCTGTAGTGGAGTCTTCATAGTTGCCTTAACAGATGTCTTCACAGGTGTCTTCAGTGATTTCACCGATTTCTTTGGAGTTTCAGATAATGGTTTCATCAGCGTTTTCTTCAATGGCGTTTCAGATGACTTCGTCGGTGTTCTCTTCAATGGCGTTTCCGCTAATGTCTTTTGTAAAAATGACAGTTTTGGCGTTAATTCACCTGATTCCAATATAATCGATTTAACTTTCTCTGATGATATAGTAACTTCTTTTGATTCTGAAATTGATGATTTCATTATCGTATCTTTTCTACTTGATTTCTTTGTAATCATACCAATTAATTCATTTCTATTTATTGATGGCGATTGTTTTGATCCATTACGTGTTGTTCTCTCATAAACTGTTGGTAATTTATCATCAATCATTAATTCTAATAAATATTTTGGTGTTTCACTTTCTTGTTTCTTTTCAATTTTAATATTCGCCTGCGATGATTTTTCACTTTTTGATTTGGGTTGGGATTTGTTTTGTTTTGATTGTGATTTGGTTTGTGATTTAGATTTAGTTTCCGATTTAGTTTCCGATTTAGCATCTAAAGACACATTTCTTCTTCTTTTTTCTAAAATTTGTGGTACTTCATCATCAATCAGTAAATTTTTTAACAGTGCAATATAAGTTCTTGATGATGATTTAATTTCTAAATCATTTAATTGACGTGTTGGTAATAATTTATTTGGTACAAATTCATCATCTGATTCATCACTTGAATATTCACTTGATTCATCACTTGATATTATTCTTTTAGATTTTTGTAACTTAACTTTCTTTGATTCTTGTTTAACCCTTTTCAATGGTTTCTGAATCTCTTCTTCATCACTCATTTCATCACTCGACATTACTCTCTTAGATTTTTGTAATTTACTTCTCTTTTCATCTACTCTTGACTTCCTCGACTCTTTAGCTCTCTTTGGTTTTACAATTTCCTCTTCATCACTTGATTCATCACTTGATATCACTCTCTTTGATTTTTGTAATTTGATTCTCTTCGATTCTTGTTTAACTCTCTTTGGTTTCACAACTTCTTCTTCATCACTTGATTCAACTCTCTTCTTTAAATCTTCTTTACTTTTCTTCACCACACGTTTCCTCTTCTTTGGAGATTCCACATTGGATTCAGTTTTAATATTCAAGTATTTCTCAGGAATACCTGCATCAATAGCGGATTCATTTTCTGCATTTCTTGTTCTTAATGAATCACCATGAGCGTTCAGTGCCATTAGAGCTAACCTCACTGAGGCATCATCTATTTCTTTACCCGGAGGAGCCATATTTATCGATAATTGTCTTTGTACATGACGTGGTAAAGATTTCACTATGCCAATAAATGAAATATCTTCATCCGCGTGTCTATTAAGACGACGACTTGGATTTGGATTTCTTTGATATGGATTTTGTTCAGTATTGTGGTTATTATTTACAAATTCAATTGGTGATTCCACAGGTGATGGACTATTACGTAATGGAGTCATCGATGGACTTTGATTATTTGATAAATTATTACTTCTCTTACCTATGAAACCAGTACATTTTGATGAACCACAATAACAATGTTGTGGTTCCGCGTTGGGGAACCATTCAAAATTATAATGATATGTGATTTCTTCTCCAGGTTGTATACCTTTCATACCTGCGAATAATCCAATACGTGGTTCACCATTAACTATCCATTTTTGTATTTCTGCATTAGGTTCACATGAATGATTAGCAAATCTCGCGATAGAACCACGGGTGCCTCCATCGATACATAAGCCATGACCTAAACTCAAAAAATAATAATGACGTTTTTTCAAAGATTGATCATTATTTAATCTCTTTTCCATTTCTTCTTGATCAATAATTTCCCCCGTGTATTCAATAATTAAATCATGTGGTTTATAAGATCTTATACTTCTTAAACCATGACCTTTATCCCCCGCGTGAACTACTTCAACACCATTAACGTATCTATTCTTTAAAGCAATTTTTTTACTTAAATTTGTAAAATTACGATTACCACAATCTTTTTCACCGATATTACAATTTAATGAATTACATTCAATTTGAAATAATTTATTGAAACAATTTTCACCACATTTTAAACCCTGGCAATCACAAACTTCAATGTCATTTGATTTTAAAGTTTTCAATAATTTTAAATGCTGTTTTGAATTTTGCCAATGATTTTTCCTTAATGAATTCCATTTTAATTTTTTACCAGTTGTTGGACAATAAATATTCCATGGTAATTGAAAATCATGTATTTGATTAATTCTAGTTAATCCTTCACCTAATGGTAATGAGAATTTAAATTTTGAACGTCGATGTGTTATCTTAGAATGTAATCCGGCATTACACCATAGTTTAATTAAATTATTATCCTTTTTCTTATATTTAACCCCTTTAATAAAATTATTATCATACTGTTTACAATCAATAGATTTTTTGGAGAGAGTTGATTTATCTCTCTTGGAAGTCATCACTCATACATCTAAGTTTTGATTGAACTTGATTGGAATGTATATATAATTCAATTGATTAATTAATATTTAATTTAATTATTTAATTGTTATCCTTAATTTACGCGAATTTGATTTTTCTATAAAATTTATATTTATCGTAATAAGTTATACAATTTATATAGATCAGATGGACCAGATAGAGAGATAGCCAGATCACATCTCTTATAGAGAGTCCATAAAGATTGAATAGGAATTGATCATTCTTTAGTTGATATACAGTATGGGATATAGTAGATATAGTATAAGCTACACAGGAAAAGGATCATTATATACAATAAGAGATCCTTACACTCAAGTAGATTATCTAACTCAGATGATGTAGATAGTAAAGAATTCAAGTAAATCGTAGATTATATATATCAAATCTCTTATGGAACTCAGGCAGATAATTCAAATAAGATAGAAGATTAAAGGATCATTTTGTACTCTATCACAAAATGAGTTAAAGGGGAATACTCAATTACAATAACAGATTAATAAAACCCTTATAACTCTTACAAGTCATATATCATAGTCTATATAGACCATACAAATGGACCATGTAGATAGACCATATAGATAGACCATATCTTATAGATTCAATTGGTATCCAGTTCATACGAGATATGAGATATACGCTATTAGAAAGATCACTCCCTATTACAATTACATTTATCAATTAATATAAACCATATATAATATATGATATCATATCTCTCTTATCTAAATAGTTCATATCATATAGATTAAGACTACATCTGGTATAGTTCATATGCCAAATAGACCATATAGAACGTAGAAAATGATCTATTTGAGAATAGGGGATATACGATATTACTTCATACCAGATAAAGGATATGAGATATATTAAGGATCATCCTTTGTTATAAGGATCATTATAACCCTTATAGATTATATCTCATATCTGATACCTCATATGGATAATATCTCATTGGACAACCCCTTTATCCCATAAAATTGATCCTTATATGATACCATAAACCATACACCATATAAAGGATCATATACTTTATTACAAGAGACCATAACACATACACGATATAACATAAATCATAGTCATAGATAAATTTTAATATATACATGATTACCAAACACCTTTCTTTACACCTGGTAACATTCCCTCCAAAGCTTGCATTCTAAATTGATACTATACTTATATGTTAGTAATTATCTCATTGAATCAAATATAATATACATACTCTACAGAGTCTAAAATCTCTTAAAGTACCTTTACCTCTCCCCGAGTCTACACATCTATTTTTAATCTGTGTATATCTCGTATAATGTGGCATATTAGTTAATTGTAATTGAGCTTCTAATCTTGCCTTTGCTGGTAGTGAAGTATTTCTTGCGATAAATTTTAATGCTCTCGTAGTGATCTCATTCTCGGAGAATTGCTCTCTTTTGAAATTGTCCCTGATGATACGCGTGTTGATATACGATGATGGCAATCTTGATATTATACCTCCAAATCTCTTCATCCTGTGTATTTATCTCTATACCCTCCTTGTTCTCCATTGTGATATCTTACTTTGTTTCAATCAATTTTTTCACTTCTCTTATTGACACGTAATGGCAGATACAGATTACTCTATAGGGTAATTACTGTATCTGTCGTATATATTACTCTAATGTGAGTAATTGAGCACATGGACACTCCCTCATCGGTAGTGTATTTGTACCACAATTCCTTATAAAACCGTGAATTCTGATTGGCTTAAATCGAATTTTAACAAAAACTGAATTACGAAAAATCATTTCTTCCAATTAAAATTGTATTTTATTTTATATTTAAATTTATATATACATTGATATACTTATATAAATATAACAAATTAATATGCTTAGCCGTCGTTTTCTTTCTACTTCATCTATTAGAAATGCTGCTCAATTTACTCAATTGAAAAATGGTTTAATTGTTGCCACTGAATCAAATCCAATTAGTAAGACAAATTCACTTGGTTTATACGTCAAGGCAGGTTCACGTTCAGAGAATCCATATAATTCAGGTGTCTCGTCACTTACTTCTAAGGTGTTAGTTGCTAACGCTAAGAAATCACTGTACGAATCAGGTGTTGCTATCTCAACTTTTAATGATAGAGAATTAACTGGTATTAATACAGAATTTAATAATGATAATTTATCACTGGCTTTTACCACTTTAGATACTATTTTAAAACAAAGTTCAACACTGTTAAATGATTCTAAATTAGTATTGGAACAATCAATCTTAGCTGGACAATTTTCTGATCTTATTGAATCAATACCTGAAAAGACAGTTATGGAACATTTACATTCAACCGCTTTCCAAGGTACTTCATTAGCTTTACCAATTCATGGTAAATCCGATACCGTTTCAACTTTAGAACCAATGGATTTAACTCAATTTTATGAAAAAAATTTCGTATCTTCCAATATCGCCATTATCGGTTCAGGTAATATTAAACATAATGAATTAGTTGAATTAGCAAATAAATTAACCGTTTCAACTAACTCAAAACCTGAATTCAAACCTTCATCATTCTTAGGTTCAGAAGTTAGATTTAGAGATGATACTTTACCAAAGGCTTATGTAGCCATTGCTCTGCAAGGTGAATCAATTAATTCACCACAATACTATACAGCAAAAGTCGCCTCTGAAATCAATGGTGATTACTTGAGAAATGGTGTCTTTTCAAAATTCTTAGGCTCAAAATTATCTTCAATTGTTGATAAATACCATTTAGCCAACACTTATAAACATTTCAGTAACTCATATTCTGATAATGGTCTTTGGGGTTTCTACACCGAATCCGACAACATCATGAACTTTGACGACATGATTCATTTCACTTTAAAAGAATGGAATAGATTAACTATATCAATCACAGAACCTGAGGTAGAAAGAGCCAAACTGTCATTAAAATTGAAACTCCTTTCCCCATACGCTGATTCAACTACTCACGCTAATGCATTGGCTCAAGACGCCTTGATCGTCGGTTACAAACCATCAAATGAAGAAATTTTGAATAAAATTAACAAAATTTCTGTATCAAATGTTAAAAATTGGGCAGGTGAATCCTTATGGGATAAAGATATCGCTATCTCTGGTACAGGACAAATTGAAGCTTTATTCGATTATAATAGAATAAGAAATGAAATGTCTATGATGAGATGGTAATTTATATATTCATTATTATATATTCTTGTTGTATAAAATAAATAAATTTGAAATTAGAAAATTTATATGTGTCTTGTAATTGATGTAACTTTTATCTGAGTGGGTTAGATCGTGGATGACATTGATTCAGTAAAGCCATTCAGGAGAGTTGGTGGGTTAGTTGTTGAATTTTACTCGATAATGGGGGTTGATGAGAGATGAATCTGAAGGTGTAAATGATGAGATTGATCTACTGATGACTCAACTAATTCATTAATCAAAGATATTAGTTTTGCAACTATATAGTTAACGCCCTTTAAATGTCATTGTGTCATAATATGAGAAGATATCAGGTAAAGAGTTAAAAGAAGATCATCTTGTAGATAAGTTATAATTTCGTTAATTTTAATCAATCAGTATATCTACTATTCTATCTTAATACTATCGAATCCAACAATTTGTTAAATATCTATATTTGATAAAGTTATCAAATATCACAAAGAAATATAACTCTAACATAGAGAAAAATTAAATACTGGTATACAAATTTTTTTCATAAATTGCTTAAAAGATTTGATCTTATTCTGACCTAATCTTTAAATCAAATCTTAACAATTACTATTGTTTTAACTACAAGAAATATCAATTTTCTCCTAATGAATAGGTTTTCATAGTTCTTACAGTCATCCGTAAATAAAATAACCATCTCAGCTCATTTACATAAGATTTCAGAAAACATAAAATTAATCATACTAAGAATTTAAAATTTTCATATATATAAAATATATTTCAAATTTATGAAAACTCCTATAACCCAAACATATTACAAACATAATGAATCACATTCTCTAAATAATCATCACAACCAAAACTACACCACAAAAATTTTATAAAACTTATCATAAAAGTTGATACCACTATATCTAATGACTACAAAATTAACATGTCAATATATCCAGCTTATTAACTTACTCTTTCGGTTGCGGCCATACCTAGCAGAAAGCACCGTTTCCCGTCCGTCCGATCAACTGTAGTTAAGCTGCTAAGGGCCTGACCGAGTAGTGTAGTGGGAGACCATACGCGAAACTCAGGTGCTGCAATCTTTTTTTTTTTTTCCATTCCTTCTCTACTCACTGCTAATTACACGACCTTTTTCCTTAACAAACAACATACAAATTTCCCTGGCTTACTACACAGAGGCATTTAGTTACACAAAAACCAGTTAGGGGTACAAGCCCAATTGGGTAATTTGGTACTAAAATACACGACTCAGCCGGGAAAAAATGACGGGGTTCCCCCTATTTTTACTGGACCCTAATAATACCACCCATATAATAAAGACCGGAGTCTCTATTATATGAATGGCATTACTAGAGCGCAGTAAAAAGGACTACAAGACTACAGAATCGTTCCAACTATACAAAATATATACTTTGAAAATTGATATATCACGACTAATTTCAAAATTAAGTACCATAATCAAATCCAAAAGTGGAAACCATTGCCAGTTGATTTCTAAATCCGGAATTGAATACTATAATTAACCCGAAATCGGCAAACCAAGATATACCAAATTTGAAACCAAAAATTGAAATTCTAGACCCTGAGCTCAAAAATGATATCATGAGAACTGAACTTCAAAATTGCGTACCATATCCAAATCCAAAAATGAAAACCATTGCCAGATAATCCCCAAATTCGAAAATGAACACCATACGCGAAATTGAAACCAGAAAACCAAGATGACATTTACCATGGCCAAAACCAGACTCTAAACAAAAACTCCAACTTCAAAAAGGAAATCCTGAGAACTAACCTCTAATCAAATATAATATTCAAAGTCAAAAATGGAAACCATTGCCAGATACCTCCCATAGCCAACATTGAACACTATACCCAATTTGAAATCAGAAGACCAAGATATACCAAAATGAAGACCAAAACCAAAGTCCAGATTCTGAGTTCAACAACGACACTTTGAGAACTGGCTTCAAGTTAAGCGCCATATTCAAATTCAAAAATGAAAACCATTGCCAGAAAATTTCCAAATCCGAAAGTGGACATCACACTCAAGTTGAAACTAGAAGACCAAAATGACATCTACCATGGTGAAGGCAAAAGCTTCAAAAAGGAAATCCCGAGAACTAACTTCAAAGTTGAGTACTATATCCAAAGTCAAAATTGAAAACCATTGCCAGAGAATCTCCAACTCCAACCAAGAACATAGCACCCAATTTGAAACCAGCAGACCAAGATATACCAAAATGAAGACCAAAGCCAAAGTCCAGATTTTAAACTCGACAACGACAAACTTTAGGCAAATCAATAATCAAAAATATTGAAGCCCAATTAGAATGCAAAACCATTGAGTACAAACCTCAGACAAATCAACCGCCAATAGAATCTCATTCAAGATGAAGTTC
>JAJLSR010000014.1:0-188478 GCA_030567635.1 Nakazawaea wickerhamii
CTCCATATACATAAATTATTGCAGCATAGTTAAATTTCAGTGTAAAGAGTCAGATAAGATTTTGCAAGTTAACTAAAGACGGTGATGTCCGAACAGGAGTCATGGATAACATTTTCAAATGAGGTGAAAGAATGCTTTCATATGGAGAAGATACAAATCTTATCCTGTGTGGCTTATCAGTGACTGAACAAATTGTCAATCAACGCACGACGTATATGATTTTGATCTCTTTGATCATTTACTTCTTCGTATATACTGTATAATACTCAAGAGAACTCATGGCTATTCATGTAGTCAGTCTATGTATCATACGATACAAACACTGTATACTCCCTATATAAAATACCAAGCTTGTATAGTAGTACGTTACAAATTGGTAGAATGTGATTGGAAGATGATAACTGGTGGCGCGCACTGATAAAGCGGAGAACGGAGAAGTTCTTGCAGCACAATAACAAAATTGTTTTTATCATACTTTTCTTTAATTGTAACATAGAAACTCACTCACTCAACTCTTGAAAGGAAAATTTTTTGCGACAAACAAACTTATTTATTTCAACAAGCCATCAAATTGCAATATTTCAATTAACATTAAAATAATATTTGATCTTTTTATTCTTTTATCCCCCCTTCATCTTTTTTAAATTTCTAATATTCATTTAGGCCAAAAAAAGACTGTGTTTAGAATATATTAAAATATATAATTATACAAAGATAAATCAAACAAACTCAAACTCAACTAAGATTTCCACTTTGTATTATTATATCATTTTCTTATTTAAAAATCTATAACCCCTTTAAAAGAATTAAAATCAAATTTAGATATCATTTAATTAAAGTGAGTCCATCATCATATATCATTTTCATAACAACAAGACTAACATTTCATATAAAGTACACCCCTCATATAAAATAATGTCAACTCAACTTCAGCAAGAAGAGTTGCTGAATGAACAAATTGAAGAATACTCCGTTTACCAATATGATGAATCTCTGACAAACAAATCTTGGGCTTCTACATTACCTACTGCAAAAGGTTTGTATAATCCAGACTTGGAGAAAGATGCATGTGGTGTTGGTTTCGCTTGTCATATCAAAGGTGACGTTTCTCATAAAATCGTCTCTGACGCTAGGTACTTGTTATGTAACATGACACATAGAGGTGCTGTCGGTTCTGATGCCAGAGATGGTGACGGTGCCGGTGTAATGACTTCGATTCCACATAAATTCATGAAGAGAGAATTTGCATATTTTTGTCAAATTGAATTACCAAATTTAGGTCAATACGCTGTCGGTAACGTTTTTTTCAAAAATGATGACTCTGTTTTCCAAAGATCTAAGACTACTTTTGAAAATATCGCTAAATCTTTAGGATTAAGAGTCTTAGGATGGAGAAAAGTTCCTCATGACTCCACTATCTTAGGTCCTGCTGCATTATCTAGAGAGCCTTTGATTTTACAACCACTTGTCGTCTTGGAAGAACTGTACGGATCAGGTGAAAAACCACTGGAAATTTCAGATGATGATTTTGAAACTAAATTCGGTAAGAGATTTGAAAGACAATTATACATCTTACGTAAACAATCAACACACACTATCGGTTTACATAACTGGTTCTACATCTGTTCCTTATCTACCAAAAACATCGTTTACAAAGGTCAATTAGTGCCACTGCAAGTTTACAACTATTATCACGATTTAGTCAACGCCGATTACGAGGCTCATTTCGCATTAGTCCATTCAAGATTCTCAACAAACACTTTCCCATCTTGGGACAGAGCTCAACCTTTAAGATGGGCTGCTCATAATGGTGAAATCAACACTTTGAGAGGTAATAAGAATTGGATGAGAGCAAGAGAAGGTGTTATGGCCTCGAAATTGTTTGGTGACGAGTTGGATAAATTGTATCCAATTATCGAAGAAGGTGGTTCCGATTCCGCTGCCTTGGATAACGTCTTGGAATTATTAGTCATCAACGGTGTCTTATCCTTACCGGAAGCTATCATGGTCTTAGTCCCAGAAGCATGGCAAAACAATCCAAATATCGACCCAAAGAAAAAGGCCTTCTACGAATGGGCAGCTTGTTTGTCTGAGCCATGGGATGGTCCTGCCTTATTCACCTTTGCTGATGGTAGATACTGTGGTGCCAATTTGGATCGTAACGGGTTAAGACCATGTAGATACTATATCACCGACGACGACAGAATCATCTGTGCCTCAGAAGTCGGTGTCATTCCAATCGAGTCAGATAGAATCATCCAAAAGGGTCGTTTACAACCGGGTCGTATGTTGTTGGTCGATACTAAAGAAGGTAGAATCGTCGATGACCGTGAATTGAAAAGCCAAGTCGCTTCAAGAGTCGATTTCAAGTCTTGGTTATTGGCCAATATCATCAGCATGCCTGAATTATTCACCAAATTGGAAACTAAAAACGTTGGTGAAAGTGAATTAGCCCCTGCCTTATGCACTGATGTCACTGTTCAATCCGATGAAAGATTGAAAGCATTCGGTTACTCTCATGAACAGTTGTTGTTGTTATTAGCACCAATGGCTCATGACGGTAAGGAAGCTTTAGGTTCTATGGGTAACGACGCCGCATTGGCCTGTTTATCTGAGCAACCTAAATTGTTATACGAATACTTTAGACAACTTTTCGCCCAAGTCACCAATCCTCCTATTGATCCTATCAGAGAAGAAATTGTCATGTCATTGGAATGTTATATTGGCCCTCAGGGTAACATGTTAGAGATGAAACCGGAACAATGTAACAGATTGTTAATGCCATCTCCAATCTTAACCATCGAGGAGTTCAACGCTTTGAACCACATCTCAAAAGTTTATCCAAAATGGTCTTGTGCCACTATTGATATCACTTTTGACAAGGCAGAAGGTTTGAACGGTTACACTGACGCCATTGACCGTATCTGTGAAGAAGCCACCGAGGCCATTGCTGAAAATCACCAAATTATCACCTTGACCGATCGTGCCGTCTGCAAGGACAGAGTTCCAGTCTCTGCCTTGATCGCCATTGGTGCTGTGCACCATCATTTGGTCAGACAAAAATTACGTTCCAAGATCGCTTTGATTGTCGAAACCGCCGAGGCTAGAGAAGTCCACCATATCTGTGTCTTACTTGGTTACGGTGCCGACGCTATCAATCCATACTTGGCTATGGAAACCTTGTTGAGAATGAACAAGGAAGGTTTGATAAGAGGTGAAATGTCAGACCTGAAAATCATGGAAAACTATAAGCATTCCATCGATGGTGGTATCTTGAAGACCATGTCCAAGATGGGTATCTCCACTTTGGCCTCTTATAAAGGTGCTCAAATCTTTGAAGCATTGGGTGTTGATAACTCAGTGATTGACAAGTGTTTTGCAGGTACAGCATCAAGAATCAAGGGTGTCACTTTTGAATACATTGCCCAAGATCTGTTCTCCTTACACGAACTCGCTTACCCTTCAAGAAAATCTGTTAAGCAAATTGGATTACCAGAAACTGGTGAATACCACTGGAGAGATGGTGGAGAAGCTCATATTAATGAGCCAATCGCCATTGCCAACATTCAAGATGCCGTCAAGAACAAAAACGAAAAGGCTTATGAAGTTTATTCCAAGAAGGAATACGAAGCTATCAAGAACTGTACCTTACGTGGTTTATTAGATTTCGAATTTGATTCATCAACTGCTGTTCCAATCGATCAAGTCGAACCATGGACTGAGATCGTTAGACGTTTCGCCACTGGTGCTATGTCATACGGTTCCATTTCCATGGAAGCTCACTCAACTTTAGCTGTTGCCATGAACAGATTAGGTGCCAAGTCTAATACCGGTGAAGGTGGTGAAGATCCAGAACGTTCTGAAGTCAACGCTAATGGTGATACAATGAGATCATCCATTAAGCAAGTTGCCTCTGGTAGATTCGGTGTCACTTCATACTATTTGTCTGATGCCGATGAATTACAAATTAAGATGGCCCAAGGTGCTAAGCCAGGTGAAGGTGGTGAATTACCAGGTCACAAGGTCTCCAAGGAGATTGCAAAGACTCGTCACTCCACTCCACACGTTGGTTTGATCTCTCCACCACCACATCATGATATTTACTCCATTGAAGATTTGAAACAATTGATTTACGATTTGAAATGTGCTAATCCAAGAGCTCGTGTTTCAGTTAAATTAGTTTCTGAAGTCGGGGTTGGTATCATTGCTTCCGGTGTTGCCAAAGCTAAAGCCGATCATATCTTGATCTCAGGTCATGATGGTGGTACTGGTGCCGCCAGATGGTCAAGTATCAAATATGCCGGTTTACCATGGGAATTAGGTTTAGCTGAGACTCATCAAACTTTGGTTTTGAACGATTTAAGAGGTAGAGTCGCCGTGCAAACTGATGGTAACTTGAGAACTGGTCGTGATATTGCCATTGCCTGTTTATTGGGTGCCGAGGAGTTCTGTTTGGCTACTTTGCCATTACTTTCTCTTGGTTGTATCATGATGAGAAAATGTCATACCGGTGCTTGTCCAGTCGGTATCGCTACCCAAGATCCAGAATTGAGAAAGAAGTTCGAAGGTACTCCAGAGCATGTCATCAACTTGTTCTACTACATATCCAATGAATTGAGACAAATTATGGCTAAATTGGGTTTCAGAACTATCGATGAGATGGTTGGTCGTGCTGAAAAATTAAGAGTACGTGATGATTTGAGAACCACCAAGAACGCCAACATTGACTTGTCACCAATCTTGACTCCTGCTCATACTATTCGTCCAGGTGTTGCCACTAGATGTATCAAGAAACAAGATCATAGATTACATGTCCGTCTTGATAACAAATTGATCGATGAAGCTGAAGTCACTTTAGAAAAGGGATTACCAGTCACCATCGATTGTGACATCATCAACACTGATCGTGCCTTAGGTGCCACCTTGTCTTATAGAATTTCAAAGAAATTTGGTCTTGCTGGTTTACCTCATGATACTGTTCATGTCAATGTTAAGGGTAGTGCAGGTCAATCATTTGGTGCTTTCTTAGCACCAGGTATTACTTTGGAATTATCTGGTGACTCCAATGATTACTTCGGTAAATCATTATCCGGTGGTCGTCTTATCGTTTATCCTCCAAAGGATTCTAGATTTAAAGCCGAAGAGAACATCATCATCGGTAACACCTGTTTGTATGGTGCTACTTCTGGTACTGCATTCATTCGTGGTATCGCCGCAGAACGTTTCGCTGTTCGTAACTCTGGAGCTACTGCAGTTGTTGAAGGTTGTGGTGATCACGGTTGTGAATATATGACTGGTGGTCGTGTTGTTATCTTGGGTACCACAGGAAGAAACTTTGCCGCTGGTATGTCTGGTGGTATCGCTTATGTCTTGGACATTGGTCAAGAATTCGACACTAAGGTTAATGCCGGTACTGTTGAATTAACTCAGGTCACTAATCCTGTCGAAGTTGCATTCTTACGTGGATTGATTGAAGATCACCGTCATTACACCAATTCAGAGATCGCTGACAGAGTCTTGAACGATTTCAACAGAATCTTGCCACGTTTCGTCAAGGTCTTACCTATTGAATATAAGAAGGTTTTGGAAGAAGAACTGAAGGCCAAGGAATTGGCTAAGAAGAAAGAGATCAACTCTTTCTTAACTTCAATCAGAGAAGATCCAGAAGCTGATATCACCAACGGTGAAATCTTGAAGAACAAGAAGGGTAAATTAATTGTTTCATCTAAAGTTGCTTCACATGAACCAAAAGTCTTAGATGTCGAAGACACCATAATGGATGTTAAGGCTGAGGGACAAAAGGCTAAGAACTTGGATAAGGTTAGAGGCTTTATTAAATACAAACGTCGTGCTGAGAAGTACAGACTAGCTAAGGAAAGAACTAAGGATTGGGCAGAATTGTCAACTCGTCTTACCAAAGATGAATTGAAATTCCAAACCGCACGTTGTATGGATTGCGGTGTCCCATTCTGTACTTCAGACAGTGGTTGTCCAATTTCTAATATCATTCCAAAATGGAATGAATTGGTCTTCAAAGATAGATGGTTCGACGCTTTACAACGTTTGTTGATGACAAATAACTTCCCAGAATTCACTGGTAGAATTTGTCCAGCTCCTTGTGAAGGTGCTTGTGTCTTGGGTATCAATGAAGATCCAGTTGGTATCAAATCTGTTGAAGCTGCCATTATTGATCATGGTTTCGAACAAGGTTGGATCAAACCTAACCCACCACAAACACGTTCTGGTAAGACCGTTGTCGTTGTTGGTTCAGGTCCTGCTGGTTTAGCTTGTGCTGATCAATTGAACAGAGCTGGTCATAAAGTTACTGTTTATGAAAGATCAGATAGACCGGGTGGATTATTGATGTACGGTATTCCAAATATGAAATTGGATAAACGTATTGTCAAGCGTCGTACCGATTTATTAGCAGCTGAGGGAATTGATTTCGTTTGCAACACAACTGTTGGTGAAGATATCACTGTTGATGAATTGAAGGCTTCCAATGAAGCTGTTATCTTCACTGTTGGTTCTACCATTGCTAGAGATTTAAGAATCCCAGGTCGTGGTTTGAAAAACATCATGTTTGCTATGCAACTTTTGAAGGCTAACACTCAAGCTTTGTTAGATGAACATTTACCAGAGATCAGAGAACAATTACAAGGTAAGCATGTTGTTGTCATTGGTGGTGGTGATACCGGTAACGATTGTTTGGGTACTGCTACTCGTCATGGAGCTCAATCTGTCACTAACTTTGAGTTATTACCACATCCACCTGCAGCTCGTGGTAAAGATAATCCATGGCCACAGTGGCCAAGAATCTTCAGAGTTGATTATGGTCATTCTGAAGTTAAGGAACATTATGGTAAGGATCCAAGAGAATATTGTATCTTATCCAAGGAATTCGTTGACGATGGTGAAGGAAACGTTAAGGGTATCAACACTGTTAGAGTGGAATGGAAGAAATCTGAGAGTGGTGCATGGCAAATGGCTGAAGTTCCAGGCTCTGAGGAATTCTTCCCAGCAGATGTTGTCTTATTATCCATGGGTTTCGTTGGTCCAGAAGCTGAAAATTTGGCTCCTAGAACTCCTCGTGGTACTATCGCTACTGCTAATCCAACTGCATACCGTGTCACTGCTAATGACAACTTGTTTGCTGCTGGTGATTGTAGACGTGGTCAATCATTGGTGGTCTGGGGTATCCAAGAAGGTAGACAATGTGCTCGAGAAGTTGATACATACCTCATGGGATCTACTGTCTTACCTGGAAATGGATCTATTGAAAAGCGTAATTTCAAATTACTTGAAGAATTAGCAGCCCAGGCTTAGATTAATTTTCGATGACGTTTTAAAAGTTAAAAAAATTAAATGGTGTTTTTGTGGATTTTCCAATTGTCTTTGATACTTGACTGTTTTTATTTGAGTTTGATTATGTCTAGTTTCAACATGGTTATTTAAAAGAAAGGATTTTTTATTGCTATTTTTATTTCGTTTTATTTATTTATATTTTTATCTTTATTTTTATCTATTTATATTATCTTTTTTTGCACAAACTGATGATTTGTTTGTCTAAGGCTTTCATCTTTACCAATGCGGTGCTTTTGTTTGAGTTTGGGCTACCGTTCATAGTTAAGAGGTGGTATTAGACTGTATATGAATCGTCTTTTGTTTTTATTCAATTTACTTTCTTATTTAATAGTATCGTAAGAATTAAAATCTATTAACCTATATGATTTGAATCTGAATTTTTAATATAACCAAGCTTTCCCTTTTATTTTTAATTGACCAATAAACCTAAACAAAACCCATAAACATCAATGGAATAGCGATGAATAATGCGCTTAATGATTGATGAGCGTTACTCATAGCAGCACCGCTAGCGGTGGAAACTGTCAGCAGAGATGATGTTGAAGATGAAGTTGATGACAAGACAGTTGATAATGTAGTCTCAGATGAATCTCTACCTGAAGTGACCTCCATAGCTGCAATACTTTGTTGATGTGATTCGGATTTGTGTGATTTGTGACTTTTATGTGATTTGTGTGTTGATGTAGTGGCAGTGCTGGAAGCAGCAAAGCTACTTGATGGTGCCAGACTGCTAGTAGCGTAACTGCTGAACGCAGAACTGCTTGAGAAGGCATCTGAGCCGCTTTCGTAGTAACTGCTTGAAGCCTCAGTAGTGGAACTTCTGTGTGCAGTGGTTCTTGAATGTGAACTTGATGATTCAGCAGTAGTATCATAAGTCAATGATTCACCATCTACTAACAGATCAAATTCTTGATTAGCTTCGCTGACTCTACCATTAACTTCACCATCAGTGGCTTCAATGGAGTCAACATCACCGGATTGATCTGTGTAAGAGTATGAAGAACCTGATGAATAATCAGTGACGACCAATTGCTTTAAAGACATAGTGAATGGAGCATCTGAGTAATCAGTCAGACCACCGGCCCATTCAATAGTACCTTCAGCGTTAGAAGCGTCACCACCCGCCCATAAACCAATGAAAATTCTACTTGGAGTTTGTGGGTAACCTTCACTATTTGAACTTGATAACACTCTGGCGACTTGACCATCAACGTACCAAGTAGCCTCTGTCTCTGTCCAATCCAAAGTATAATTATGGAAATCTGATCTTGGATCAGCCATGTCGTAGTATGTTCCTCTATCGTAAGTCTCTGTGTTACCCTTGCTGAAATAATTAGTAGCGACTTGAGAAGCGTCACCACCAAACCATTCCCAATCCAATTCGTCTAATACATCACTTTGTAAATATACAGTGGAGATAATACCTTGACCATCCGCCGCTTTCACGATGGCCTCCACTTTACCGTAGAGCATATATCCCTTTGACACCAAAGATGGGTTATCGAATCTCTTTGACAACGTGAGTTCTAAACCGTCATCTGTGTATTCGATCAGACCTGAGTCTTGATATGTGTCGAAGTATGATGAATTTGTACTGAAATCCTCTGAGAATGATGTGGCAATGGCTGTATTGGCCGAGCATGTGGTCGACATTGGGTTACATGTGGTTGCTGAATAGACTTTTGAAGTCAACAGAGATACTGTTAATATGAGTGGTACTATACTTTTCATGATTAAATATTATTCTATTATTATGAGTTCAGACTATAGCTGATAATTTTTCTCTCTATACCATTGATTCATATAGATCAAACATTTTGGAAAAATTGCTTAATATATATGTACATGAGGGATACACACACACCAAAGATGGCAGTACTTTAGATTTTGGTGATCGTGCCGCAAAAGGTTTCTATTTTTAACTCATTTTTAAGTTTGGCGATCTGGCGGCTCATCGGTGATCCAATTGGGGACTGGATTGGGGCGCTGGTGCACGACTTTTGCACTTTAAAGGAGAAGTTTGTAAACACGAAACGCAAATTTCACCATAGTTAAGTTTTTCCCTTCTCACGAGGCTGTACTTTAGAAAGTTGTAAGACAAAACTTATCCAGTGACTACTCCTATATTAATTAGATTTAGTACCTTAGCAGGGCGTTACATCATTCAAAGTTTCTTTATAGACACTGTAAGAATGGCAGATTTCAATTACCACGAATTTAATAATGTCTAAAGTGATTAATCATTTTGATATTGATTTTATGATATGATCAGTTACAATTACATTGTTTACAATGCAATTGTAGAGCTGTTGTAGGCAACACATAAATGTTGACAGTATGACCTTCTATTAATTCTCTTTCAAATGATCAATGGTGATCTCTAATTAGAAGATGCTGAAAACCTATTTACTTCACGAACAACCTTTGACCTATTCACCGTATTATCCACTAAGTCAATTGATGAGTGACCATATTGATCCTAAACAAGTCTTACTCAAATATCCTGCACAAAGGGAAGACGACGATCAAATATCAAATAATAGCGAATTTGAAGATACTCATTATGAGCCTTTTATAGCTAATGATTCGTTGACTACGTATTTCCTCGATGACACGGTGGGGGGAAGTAATACGCTACTAGTTGACTTGATATCTGAGTATGAGCGTGAACTGGAGACTGATATGACAATAGTGGATGATAGGAATTTGGGAAAAGGGGTTGTTGAGCCCACCTGTGAAGCCACCTATGAAGCCATTGAGGAGAAACCAGAGGAACCAGCTGAGTTCCTAGTTACACTCAATATACCTAACAGGGATATCAAACACACACATAGAGCAAAGAAGCTGGCAAGGAGAAAGAGGAAGCTGGCCTGTGTCAGGAAACTGAAAGCGGCGTCACCAAAACCTGAAATAATTTCGCATGCGCTGAGGCAAGGACCACAAAGAAGGTTCATATCGTGTCACCGCAAACTCTCCTTTCGGTCCAAGATCGGCTGTTGGGTGTGTCGACTCAAACATAAGAAATGCGATGAGAGTGTTCCCTCGTGTTCTAATTGCTTCAAGCAGCATATCCAGTGTGATTACTCCCCGGAGAGACCACTTTATATAACTGATGACAGGGCGCGATTACAGAAATTGAATGAAGTGAATGAGATTTGGTTGAGCCGGTATAAATTGAGAAATCTCTTAGAAGGTAAGAATATCACACTGGGTAAATTTGTTAGAAACCCCAGTTATGATGAGCAAACGCGAGGTGAGATTGCGAGGATTTTAAAGAGTCGAGAGTGAATTATATACAGTTTAAGTTTAATTAATATTTAAAATTATATTAACATGTAATGATCAAAATGGTGATAGAAATAAAAAACGCAGAAAAACCCTAAATTCAAAGAAAACAAAACAGAGAGATAAAACAAGAAGACAAAACTATATATGATACAATTTATAATGGGTTTAATCCTTTGACTTCTTCTTCTTCTTCTTTGGTGATTCTTCACCATCATCTGATTTTCTCTTCTTCTCTTTCTTTTCCTTCTTTTCTTTCTTTTCTTTCTTCTCCTTCTTATCTTTCTTTTCTTTCTTTTCTTTCTTCTCTTTCTTTTCAACTGGTTCAGTTTCCATCAAATCACCAGCGTTGTAACCACTTAATTGTAAAGCTTCATGCATAGCGTCAGCGTTTTTGATTGGTGATTTACCAGTGTCGTAGAACAGTAATCTATCTTCAACTTGTTTCTTTAATATGGAACCAAAGACATTAGTTGGTTCGTCACTGTAATTATCAATTCTTGAAGCGATAGAACATTTGTTAGCCAAGTATCTTGATATTCTACCTTTATTCTTAGCTGAAGCTTTACCGATGAATGAAGAATGGTAAATTAAACCGTATTTTGGTGTATTACCTTTGGTTTTCAAAGCTCTGAACAATGCTTTTTCGGCACCTAATATTTGCACAGTTGATGCAGCTTGCTTAGACAAGTTAGTTAATGAACCAGCGTGGGAGATTAATCTAGCACCGACAACTTCACCGATTAATTCAGATAAATTTGGAGCAACGGTGTTCATCTTATCTGTCAAGTATTTGTATAATTGCTTTCTGTAATCGGAAATTGACACGGTTCTCTTAGCAAAAGTTAAGACATTATTCATATCTTGTTCACTAATATCTTGACCCATTGATATTCTAGCCAGATCGATAATTTTTTGAGCTATTCCTGCATCTTCATTTAATAAAGCAGCTAAATCATGTAATGATTCACCAGTTAATGAAGCTTTATCCTTAATGAATAAGACTAAAGTAGCATAAGTATAGTTATCTGGAACGATCTTGGCCATTTCAGGGAAATGCCAACCGTACCATTCTTTAACTCTCATGGCGAAAGTGTTAATATCCTTATCTAATTGATCTAAAAGAGCAATAGCTTGAATGATATGGTTATCATTTTTTTGAACGCTAAACTTAACTTTAGCTCTTGAGTAAGCATGACCTAAACCTAATTGAGCTCTTTCAACATCACCTTCTTGTAAATCTTTGAATAATTTAAAACCGTGATTCCTGATACCACGTAATAAATCTTGGACAACTTCATTAGAAATTGAATCAACATATGGGAACAGTTCCTTAATTGATGGACCTAAATTTCTATCAGAAATACCTAAAGTGACTTTAGCCTTCTTGGAAGATTTTGGTAAATTTAATTCCAATACACTTTTCAAGTAATCGGAGACTAAACCTTCAGAGATCTCATTAGCGTTCTCTAAAGCCTGAGCAGCTCCTTTGAAAGGTGCAAATGAAACTAATTCAACTAATTTACTAAATTTACCTAAATCAGATGCAGCCTCTTGAACCTCTTTTAATCTTGATCCTATATCATCTTGTTGCAATTTGACTTTGAAGATGGCATATCCAGTGGCCTCTTCGAAAAGTAAATATTCAGCCATTATAGTTGTATATTTTTGTAAAGTATAACCACTATAACAAGATATAAATTCCCTTTTGATATCTCTACTAAAAAATTTTTTTTAATTCTGAAAAATTTTATTAACAGAAAAGTCGTGCACTCAGGGTGAGAAGGACAGAACGTACTGTGTCAATAGTGGTTATACAGATCTATACATACAATCCATTCAAGCTATTACTATAACTCAAATGTTTACGGCAGTCGGCTATATAAGATGATTTGGTAACTGGGATCAACTGTTTGAGGACCTGACATACTTCTATCACATCATTTGTGCCGTCATTTGTGGATAAACTGATGGTGTTTCTATCGTTAGCGACAGATTTTGAAATGAATGAACTAATTGGTGTAGCCACGTAAGCTGGTGGCGTTAATGGTGATAAGGGTATTTCCAAATCACTTATATTGGTTAGGTAAAACGGCTTTTCTAATCCATTATCTATAGAGATAGCGATTAATTTCTCATAACTGATTTTAGGGATCAATTCATATGCGATTAGATTTGTCACTATTGGATCAGTGATGTATGGCACTGAGATGAACAAGATCGAGTCTGCGACACTAAGTAACTCTATGGACATGTCTCTATGTATTGTCCTGTCCATAAGTGACTCAGTACCGTTGTATAATTGTGTATCTTCATCGTAATTAGTCTTATCACTAGTGGTACCTTTAGGGTATGTGACATTGACTTTACCTATAGTCTTTGCCTTACCGATATTTGTCACGATCTTGCCGAGTGTAGACGGTGTCACGATAACATTTGTGAATTGTTTCTCCGTGAGTTCAATATCTATAATTGGTATTATTGAATTATCTATTGATGCATCTTCATCTTCAGCGTCTTCTTCTAAAAGATGTCTTGGAGGTGGTAAATCTGTCCAAGGTTTGATCTATATGAGTTAGTACATTATATAGACTGATTTAACAGATATACACTTACAATCATTGTACGTATTTAATCGAATATGGGTGGCACTTCTTCACTTTGATTTTTTTCAATAAAAAAAACATTGAGATCAAAATTGAACACAAGAGAACACAATTGAAATATAATATCGATGTCAGCACAATTAGAAAAAATCTCAAAGGAGTTCACTTCGGAGCAACAAGTTCAACAAGAACTCATGCAAGCAAGACAAAAACTTGAAACTCAGTATCAAGAGAATTTAAGTGTTAAGCAAGAATTTGATAAATTGAATGAAGATGATGATAATAAGATTTATAAATTAGTTGGACCAGTGCTTCTACCACATGATTTCACCGAGGCTAAGATGAACGTTGATAAGAGAATAGAATTCATCACTAACGAGATCAAAAGAGTAGAGGAACAGATATCATCAAAGAATGAGAAATTAGAAAATTTAAGAAATCAAATCATACAAATAAGAACACAATCACAACTGGCAGTTGCGACATGATTTTATAACACTATATACATTCAACCTCTAGCTAATTGAGACTTGATCAAGTTTATAATACTCATCATAGCGAATGCTGACCATTCTTCCACGTTATTATAAGCTTGACCTAAACTATCAAATTCATCAATTTTTTCATTCATAAATTGTATAGTTCTATCGAATTCCAGATCTTGTTGCAACATGTGTAATTCGCATTCGACGTAGATTCCCGCGACGGTTATTCTCTTAGAGTACCAGCTGAAATCATTTGATTTATCATTACTTAAATAACAAATCTCATCTGCTAATTTTAATAATTCTTCCATTGAATTTATAAGATTTTGTGGTAATATCATTAAACTTAACGCTTCTGTATAATGGTTTAAAATTGGTTTATTCAATTCTAATCTCTTTGCCATTACATTTTTAACCATTTGTGTTTGTAATTCACTTGTATTGCTTGTTATATTTCTAGCATTTTGTTGTAATTCTTCATAATAATCAGCAAGGGCAAGTCTCTTGGAGCTTAAATTATACTGAACAAGACTATGAACTGGATCCCGTTCGAATACCCCGAGAATAGATGAAGTGTTATAACCTAAATCCCTTGATGCATTTAGTATTGAAATTTCTTTGAATCCTAATTTTGGTACATGATTTTCTATTGCATGACTTAAGATCTTTGTTGCTATATTTGTGGTTTTCTCAGGGTTTAAATGCTGTATCGAATGATAACTCCTCTTAAATAATTGACTACCAAACATCTTTATAACTTACTATAGTACGTTGTAATGACCTGATACCTGAATGGTGATTGGCTTTCTCAGCTCACATCTTCGGGTTGGGATTAGACAGCCCCTGTGAGATTACTATGTTGGGATATTTGATATCTCGTACACAACTCTATGTTTCTCATATTTGTCAAGGGTTACGGTGATGTAAGGTAAACGGTGAGTGAATTGTTATGCCAAGATGGAATCGGATAACAAATACATTGATGTTTATCTATATTAGATTATCCGAGGGAATATTAATCATTAATCACTTATCCATGCGGCAAAGGAGAGAATACAATTTGAAATAATGAGATGAGATGAACAATTACTAATGCACTTACAGTTCTAGTCTTTACTTAATGCATATTAGATCATTAAAAAGTTCTCCACATCAGCCTTATAATTAGTAAACAAAGACAATAGAATGTTATAGAATAAGGATGAGCCCATGTAAATTCAGTCAAATTAATTTCAATCGCTTATGAAGGTCAAAATTATGTAAAATTCAATTGATAATGATGTGAAACGGCTTAAAATAAATTTATCTATATTAAAATACCTCGGAATTGAAATAATAAAAGAGAATAGAATGAATGAAGTATGTCATTTATGCCATTAATAATATAATTGCCCAATGATGAATAGGCAATAGGTTTAATAATTTTTGTCAGCACTAGAGGTTCTACCCCCAACGTAGTGCGTGGTAATTAACAAAGTTAAATACTGGGATTGTAGGTCGTGCGTGCCGAGCAAAGATAGGGATTATTTCACCTTAAAGAGTATATAAAGAACACAGTATTTGCTCTTTCCATTACCGTAATTGGGCAAGCTTATCTTTTATTGAATATTTCAATTTGCTTTGTAAAAGTATTTAAATTAAATTATTACTATTTTTCAATATTGATCCTTTATTATAATCAATTAAATTCAATTCATCAAAATAATTAAAGATGTCTACCGTTGGTCAAGTATGTTATTTTATCTTATCTTCTATGAAATTGCCCAATTATTAACAAGTTATAGACTATTACATGTAAAGCAGCTGTTGCTTGGGAAGCTGGTAAACCATTATCACTTGAAACTATTGAAGTTCTCCCACCAAGAGCTCATGAAGTTCGTATCAAGATCACCAACACCGGTGTTTGTCACACAGATGCTTATACATTAAGTGGTGTTGACCCAGAAGGTGCATTCCCAGCTATCTTGGGTCATGAAGGTGCCGGTATTGTAGAAAGTATCGGTGAAGGTGTCACCAATGTTAAAGTTGGTGATTCAGTTATTGCATTATATACACCAGAATGTCGTGAATGTAAGTTCTGTAAGAGTGGCAAGACTAATTTATGTGGTAAGATTAGAGCAACACAAGGTAAAGGTGTTATGCCAGATGGTACTTCAAGATTTAAATGTAAAGGTCAAGATATCTTACATTTCATGGGTTGTTCCACTTTCTCTCAATATACTGTTGTCGCAGATATCTCAGTTGTCGCCGTTGACCCTAAGGCACCACTGGAAAAGACTTGTTTATTAGGTTGTGGTATCACTACCGGTTACGGTGCTGCTACTATAACTGCTAACATCGAAGAAGGTGACACCGTTGCCGTTTTCGGTGCTGGTTGTGTCGGTTTAAGTGTTGTCCAAGGTGCTGCTGTTAAGAAAGCCGGTAAGATTATCGTTGTTGATATTAACGATAAGAAAAAGGATTGGGCTATGCAATTCGGTGCCACAGATTTCGTTAACTCTTTAAGTTTACCAGAAGGTACAACCATTGTTGACAAATTAATTGAAATGAGTGATGGTGGTTTAGAATGGTCATTCGATTGTACCGGTAACGTTGGTGTTATGAGAAACGCCTTAGAAGCTTGTCATAAAGGTTGGGGTACCTCTATCATCATCGGTGTCGCCGCCGCTGGTAAGGAAATCTCTACAAGACCATTCCAATTGGTCACCGGTAGAACTTGGAAAGGTTGTGCCTTTGGTGGTGTCAAGGGTAGATCTCAATTACCTGGTTTAGTTGATGATTATATGGAAGGTAAATTAAAAGTTGAACAATTTATCACTCATAGACGTACTTTGGATGAAATTAATCAAGCATTCGATGATATGCACGGTGGTGAATGTATTAGAGCTGTTCTTTCTATGTGAGGGGATTACTTTTGTATATATTTAATAAACGCTTATGCATTATCTATTTTATAATATATCTATAATTCAGTAAAATCATTAACAACGTAGTGCCATTCATTACCATCAACTATATTCAATTTCTTACCCATCCTCTGTAACATCTCAAATGACAGATGTGACCGTCTCTTCATCGACACACTACAGCCACACCGTAACATCGACAATACATCAGTCTCGCTGTCGCCTATATACAGTGTCTTACCCACTGATGAGAAATGATCGATGAGTTTTTCAGTGATTAATAATTTATCATACCCTGTCCTTATCCCCTTGGATATACCTTGTGCATCAACTGGATACGTTATAGGATCCGCTATCTTGCCAGAACAAATACCTTGACTATCGAATTCGAATTCATTAGTTATCAAATAAATATTCTCATTATCCACCGGTAACCCCATCGTGGACATGTACTCGCTAAGCATTATATAAGACCAATTAACGCTTAGTATTACAATAGGTACCTTGCGTTGAATGAATTTTGGGATCCATTGAGCAAAGCCTTTTTTCGAGGAGATTCCACTGATCAGTTGGTGGAATTGAAATTTGGGGACTCCTTTGAATAGTCCAGTGTTGATTGTTTCATTGACACTTGATAACTCGACTTGTTTGATCAGTTTTTGATACTTGATCTCTGATTGAATATCGCTATATCGCTGTGAAATTAAGTCATGGTTCTGGTTTTGGAATGTATTATATGCATTCATATACACCTCTGTATAGTATGACAGTTTCGGTGTGAAATCAGGTTTGGCAGTATAAGCTGCGTGTATGACTTTTGACAAGGTGTCACTTGTAGTGATAGTGTCATCGAAATCTATTATAATCAATCGTTTTGAGGATATTAATTGAGGTAATGGTGTCTGTGAAGGGGACATTGCATTATAAAGAAACCACAACACAAGAATAGTAATTACAACACCTTTTAATAATAAATTTGGCATCTCATTTACAATTCACTCCTTCCCATAATTTCTAGAATCTGATAATTTAATTTTTCTTAGGCTATTCAGACAATATCTATACACTATAATTATATTAAAGTTGCAGGGAAATAGGAGATATGAGGCAGCAGCAGCAGTAGCAGCAGCAGCATAACTAATAGTACGAATAATAGTATAACGCCAATACTGAAGAATCTAGTCCTCATAATAACAATGTACAGCATTTTACAGCACATCACGCTCCTTCAACCTGTTTAAGAGAGGCACGCGCGTCAAGTTCAATTTAAAAATTGCGCGCTCTTACTCGTTATAGTGGGAGTTAGGAGTAGTAGTAGTATAGAGAGACTAGTACAGAGTATAAGATGGTGTATAGAGAAGAAAGGATAATAATAGGCTAAGCATATGAATAAGCCAAGTGTATAATAGTCATATAGTGTAAAATATTAGATAAAATATAGTATAAGGTATAGTTAACACGAAAATGATAATAACATTTAATGCATGGCAATAAGGGTTGAAATCTTAACCACGCGATCGATAAATACAGGGTAAATATGATAAACGTGTATTATACCTAAGCACTATACACTTTTTGGTGTTATATGAGTGTATGGTGATAGTATGCTCTATAAAGACACAGCCATATGGATATGGAGTTGGTGATCTCCATATCTAAGCAGTTTAATTGAATTGTGTATCGTCTCATACACTCCCAGACACCCCCTAATGATGTAAAATTGATTATGCGCAATTTGGTGAAAAATTTCTGTAAAGGGAAATTCTTGTTAAACGGTACAAATCAGGAGTATTATTAAAGAGATCAACACCATAATTTTTCAATTAAGGAGTATCTAATTAACGTATCTGCAATCTATATATGATATTAATTTGTCAATTATTCATGTATATAAATATATATTGAATTCATCTTGTTTTATTTAATTTAACTTAATTATAAGTCAATTCAATTTCAAGTTAATTCATTCATTTATTCATTCTTTTTCTATAATGTCAGATTCACAAGCTTTATCAATCTTATTAAGATCACCTGTCTCACAGGAAATGATTCATCATCTTGTCGTCGCTACGTTGCAAGTCTTACCATGTGCTCAGGACAAGTACCCTTCACCACCAAATTCACCTGTTAAAGGCAGTAATAATAAGCAATTACCCTCATTAATGACTTTTATCACAAAATTAGTTAGATATACAAATGTCTATACTGGTACATTGATGTCCACTTTAGTTTACTTAAACAGATTAAGATCAAAATTGCCAAAAGACGCTCAAGGATTATCATGTACAAGACATCGTATCTTCTTAGCATGTTTAATCTTATCATCAAAATACCATAACGATTCATCACCAAGAAATAAGCATTGGGCTAAATACACAGATTCGTTATTTGATAAACATGATGTTAATTTAATGGAAAGACAATTGTTATTCCTCTTGGATTGGGATTTAAGAATTAGTGAAGATGAATTATGTCAATCATTACAAAAATTTTTATCACCAATTAAACAAGATTTAAAGAAACTGATAAAGATTCGTAGATCATTACAAAAACAACAACAAAGACAACATTTGAAACAACAGCAGAGTCAATATCAGTACCTGAGACTCGTCTCCTCATCGTCAACGTCAAGTCTCACCTCGTCGACTGCGTCATCACCTTCTAATTCACCAATACGTCAAACTAACTCACTCGAGTCATTACATTCTAGGGCAAGTTCGACATGTTCAGTGAGAACATTGAATTCAGATAATGAAGATTCCATGTTACAAAAATTGAATCAACCATTCAAGCTGAGTTTAATACCCAATTTAGATTTACAAAATTCTAAGAATGCTGCATTGAATGAAGAAAAGGAATTAATGGATTTATTAAGACAATATGAATTGAGATGTTGATATTGATATTTTTATAATTGGTTATTAGGCAAGGCATTTACTTTATTTTTTTTTAATTATTTGGTTATATTTGGCTATATTTTGGGGGTTTATGGTTTTATTCAATTCATTTCACATTCATTTAAATGATTAATTTTATATATTTTAAATTATTTCATCATTTATAATATTCCTCTGTAAATCGATCTCTAATTTTAAGTTATGACCCAGTGGGAGGCACCCTCTCTCAATTAAGTTATCATAATACAACTCGTAACATGGCATATACCTATCGACAAAACTTACGACTTCTTCATCAGTCATACCTTGGCCGCCAGTGTGCAATTTCAAATTATGTTCCTGGTCTATTCTCCATGTATAAACATTCTGTAAATTTGATGTAGACAAGAAGACGAAATAGTTGAATTTATCCCATATCTCTTCATAGTGAGATAACAGATCATTAACAAATCTTAAACTTTGTTCATCTACCTTGACAAATCGTGAATCATCTTTAGGCCATTTACTTAGTAATTCATCATCAGGTATCGACTTATACCCATTAAACCAGCCTTCAATGATCAAGATATCCACTTTCCTCAGCAATGGGGTCCACTTATCACGTGTAAGTCTATCGCCTTTACCTCCATATGCGCTCTTATCGTACCTCGGTATACTCTCCACCACTTCACCATCGATGACACTATTGATGAATTTATTCAACAAGAGTAAATCATGGGTACCAGGTGGTCCCCTACCAGAGATCATCCAATTGTCTGGATACTTAGCCTGCAACAGCTGCTGGTCTTCAAAAGTTAAGTAAAAATCATCTGTGGATATATCTATCGTGGTCAATGTGGGGTATAGCTCAGTTAATCTTGATGATAAGCGGGAAGACAAGTAAGATTTCCCCGAACCTTGTGGTCCACTTACCCCGATAATGAGTGGTTTACCAGCTGGGTGGCTCTCTATGATCGGTTGGAGATATGTGACTGATCTACTGATAGTATTCATCTTCAATCACCCAATTCTTATATATATAATTTTACTGAAAAACTTGTTACACATTTTTAAAATATTAATTTATTTATTACTTTAAATAGCTTTCAAATCTTTTAATTTACTTATTAATTCATCAACATTAGCGACCTTGACACCTGAGTCTCTCACTGGTGGCTCTTCTACTTTAAGAACTTCCAATCTTTGATCTAACTCCATACCTAAATCGGTCAACTTCATCGTCTTTACTGGCTTCTTCTTAGCCTTCATCATCTTAGGCAACGTGACAAATTTCGGTTCGTTCAATCTTAAATCCGTAGTGATGATCATTGGCAATTTCAGTTGCACAACTTGTTCACCACCGTCGATTTCTCTAGTGACTCTCACAGTGACTCCATCTGATTGTATCTCCACTTTCGAGGCGTTGGTCAGTTGTGGCCAGTTCAATAACGCCAGCAACATCTGCCCAGTCTGGTTAGAGTCGTCGTCAATGGCCTGCTTACCCATTATGACCAAATTTGATTGCTCTAACTCAACGATTTTTTGCAAAATCTTGGAAACTTGTAATGGTTCAATTTCATCTTCTTTAACATCGACTAAAGTCGACGTGTCTACACCTTTAGCCAACGCAGTTCTCAAGATATCTTGCAGCTTTGCAGGACCGATGGATACAGCATGGACCAGCTCGACGATATCCTTATGAGAGTCTCTTATCTTCACAGCTTCCTCAACGGCAATATCATCGAATGGATTCATACTGAATTTAATACCCTTGGTGTCGACACCGGTATTGGTCTTGTTGATTCTAGGTTTCAACGCAGCGTCAACTACTCTCTTCACTGGCACGAGGATTCTTAACTTAGATGACATCCTGATCTATATGGAACTATCTATATCTCTACTGTATATCGATTCAATAACTTCGTTGATAGTTTTTCAAAAAATTCTTAAAATTGAATTTTAAGCGCAAAAGAAAAATTCAATTTGCTGATTCTCATCTCCGCTTAAAGCGAAGAGGTATTGTCCTATATAATAATATACACTTCATCTTCGACTTTCGAAACTCGACACGTTGGTACGTGAGCGGGCTTTCATCTTCTCTATACGCGCTTTCAATTGCGATGTCACTTCAGCGGCTCTTCTCCAACTATCATCGTTATTATCCAATTCCATCTCAATTTTACTTCTAGTGAAATCTAATTGTGGTGTATCGTTTTCTTTATCTTTGTTATCGATGGAGAGTCTTTTCACCTTTGATGACAAATCTGATCCAGGTGTTGGGTCTTCAAATGGTGAGATGTATTTAGTTCTTATCGGTGATGTCCTCTCAGGGATAAATTCTCTAGTCAAATGATTTGATTCATATGATTGAATCTTTTGTCTCGCATTGGTTAAATCACTTTCTAATCTAGTTAATTGAGTCTCTTTAGATTTAATCTTTATGACATCTCTGGTGTGATCTTCCATTAAATCGTTAACTTTACCACGTAATTCACTTATTTCTTCTAATAATCTTTCTTCTCTTGTTGTGTTATCGTTGATTTTCCATTGGAAATGTTCTCTCTCTTTCAACCAACTCAGTTTCTCAAGACGTAACAGTTCAAGCTCTTCTTTCTCCAGAGAGGGTAATTCTCTTGTGATTATCAGTGGTGAGTTTGAGCTGTTTAATGTTGTCGATGTGAGTGATCTACCGACATTATTCAATCTGCTTGTTGGTTTCAGTGGATCCAGTTTCAAAGGCGACGTGGCCATTCTCTTTGTTGGGATAGAGTTACCCAGGGTAAGTTTCAGTTTCGTGTTACTATCATCAACTTTCCTCAGTGTTATAGGTTGTCTAGAATTGTTATATGAAAGTGACGGTCTTGCAATTTGGCTTAACCTAGATGATACACCATTACGAGCTACTTTACCCAGTACAGTTGGCTTAGCTACAGTTGGCTTGGGTTTAGCTTTAGTCACGACAACAGATATCACTGCATTTTCAAAACATTCTTTAACTTTTGACATTCTATTTTCATCAATCTTATCAAAATATCCATTTAATTCTCTTTCACCTGTTATCTTCATTAATGTTCCTATCACACTTGACGCTGCTGATCTTACCGGCTCTTGTGAGTCAGATAATAGTTTCACTGCAGAGGGGAGGAATGTTTCATATTCTTGTCTTGTTGGTGCTACCTTGGTAGTTTGTAAACATCTTGTTAAGAAATGTGCTGTAGCTATCTTAACTTGTGGTGTCTTGTTAGATAAATATTTGGTTATATCGTCAACGACGTGGGAGAATGATGAATTTGCGAAAACCGCGTCTAATGCAGATGCAAGTGCATCTGCCACAGATTGTTTCTTTTCTTTAGTTCTATCCAATAAAGCAGGTAACACGATATTAACATACTTATCAAACCCGTGTCTTAAACCCTTTGCAATATTTTCCACACATTGTGCTGCCACTGTGGCGACTTGTATATTAGCATCTTTACCAATACTCTTACTCAAGCATCTTATCAAATCATTAAAATTCAGATCTTCGATTTTCAAAACAGAGACAATTTTTAATAATTCTTCCAATACTTCTTTCCTCTCTGACCATTTCAGTGCTGCTACTCTACCGTAGAAATCATTAGGCAAATGTGATAGTACATCCACAGGGTCAGCCATATCGTATGGATCAAGTGTTGACAGTTCTTTCTCTACATTATCATCATGCATCTCTACATCTCCGTCTTCATTATCAGCAACGACTTCTGCCACTGCCACTTCCTTTTGTGATTGTAAAAATCTTAATTGTACAGGTTTATCGGTAATATTATCAAAAGCCAGTTTCAAATCCTTTTGTTGTACAGGTTTTAAATCATTGAAAATCAATTGTTCAAATGAAGGTCCCATCCATTTATAAATCTCCAAGGATAAATTTGTAGCTTCCAGACGTACATTCTTATCAGCATGAGCAAATAATTTTGGTAAAATAGGGATAATCAGTTTTGGTGAACACGTTTTACAACCGAATTGAGTCAATATATCAGTTATCGCCCTAGTAGCTGCAGTGGCTACTTTTGGTATCTTGTGACTTAAAAAGGGTAATACTTGTTCAATTACCGGATCCGGCGAGCTGTATTCTATAAATAACATGAGCAGCTCAGTGGCCTTCAGTCTTGTCCCAGCTCTGGCACTAACAAATGATTTTTCACACATTGGACTAATTACATTTCTCAATTTGATACTCAACTTGTCACCACCAAATTCTAATATATTACATAAACACTGGATACCTGCTTCCTGTGAGACAACGTTACTGTCGGTGACGATATTCTTGAACAAATCAGGTTGTCCGTAGTCTTGGAAGCATGGTGCATTGACATTTGGTGATTTGGTAAATAATTCTGTCAACTCCCCATACGCGGCAAGTCTTACTTTCCAAACCTGTTATACATCGTTAGTAAATGACAATTAATTTGAAAAAGAAGATAGTCTCTATATATATTACTCACTTTATGGGTGGCTCTCTCTTCTAAAGAGAGAGATGAGTAATCTTCAGTCTCACTCATATCTCTATATTAAATATACTCTTATAACTCTTTGTTTATAAATGAGAATAAAATAAAAACAAAAACAAAAACACGTTAATAAAATGGTAGTGTGTGCAGATACCAATTCGACCGTTTTGGGATTTTGGAGAAGAGAGAAAATTTTTTGAAATTATTCAATAACTCAAGTTTGCAATAGAGAGTACAAGAGATCAAGATGGAAAATACATTAATATCAATCCCACAGCAACGTCCAGAGTCTGTTAGTGATATATTGAACACTTTGAAAAGATACGACGCCTCGGTAATAAAGGAATTACAAGATTATCTTCAATTACAAGTTACAGAGAATTTTCAAGATTTAAGTAGTAATTTAGCTTTATTGAAATTATATGAATTAGCTAATACAGAATTAGATTCATTTAATGAAACTGAACATCATACTATACAAATATTATTGAAAGGTCTTATTAATTTCAATTATGCCGATTTTCAATTATGTTTAAATTTATTACCATCATATACAATAATTAATGAAAAATCACCATTTGTAAATTCATTGAATGAGAAAATACAAAAATTAATTCAAATTTATCAAATATTATCTAAAGCTAAATTTATTGAATTTTGGGATATTTATAATAAAGATCAATATTTAAAAGATGAAATAATCACTAAACATTTCAATTCATCATCAAATTGGAAATTTGAAATTCAAAGATCAATTGCATCTTTAATATCAATTGCATATAATTCAATTAATACAGTTTTCTTACAAAAGATATTAGATATCGAATCCCAAGATGAATTACTGAAATTCATTGAATCATTTAAATGGACTTTAAAAGATGATAAAGTTATTATCAAGAATACTGATACTAAAGATGAACAAACTGTTAATATTAATACTGAAACTATTAAAATTGAACAAATTAACAGATTAATAAAAAAGGCTTTTGAAAATTGATTTACCTATATCCATCTATCTATATAATGATAATATAATAACATAAATCTATATATAATCTGTAATCGATTTGATATCATCATTCTGTTTTGCTGCTATAGAAAAAAAAAACACTTTAGCCCAATCGCCGTATTATAATTACATTTTATCAAATATTGAATATGCTATGACGCCAGCATCTCAGATAACCAATAACACTCTCGAGAGACGGTCTTCCTCTAGACACAGAGATTCTGTCTCTTCCAGTGTATCTAATAGCACAAATGGCACTAGTCACATCGATGAAAATGATCATGAAATGTATTCTGGTGCTGCATCTGAAGTTATTCCATCCTCGATTTCCAGTTTCCACCACACTTATCACAGAGTGAGATCACCACGGTTAAGTCACTCGTCGAATATTGTCGAGGAGATCCGTGGCAGATTACCTTCTATCTCATTGAACGATCTCGGTGAAGAAGTGTTCCCATTGCAACCAGTTGCGTCAAATACTTCATCTGTGGATTTACATGAACGTTCCAATTTCAAATTCTTCACTTCGGACGAGATCGAAAATGCCCAGGGGACCTCGACGATGGAAAGTGATAACCCTCTGGAACCCATTGATTACGACACTAATTGGAACACTTACGAGTACGATGACAATATCGCGCCAGTCAGTTCTAGACATTCAAGTGTCAGATCTCGTTCAAGCTCAATCACATCGTCACTGTTCGATAAGAGAGTCAACAAGTTGCAAGACTACGGCAGCCATGAGAGCTCACCACTGAGGAGACGTGCGTATTCGTCATCGGATATCTCACTGGAATCACCTTTGCTCGCAGACGAAGATGAGAACGACGACAGCGATCACGGTGATGGTAATGACGACTTGGATTCCTCGTACGATAAATACGATAAGAAGCTCAAGAGGTACAAGAACAAGAATAGGACCGATTTGTTGAACCACGATTACTATTTCAAAGAGTTCCCGGCTTCGTTACATTCACAGAGATTTTACGTCGCTGAGGAGGATTTGGTTATTGGTATTGCCGGTTACAAAGACTGCTTATGGAAGATCATCATCTACTATATCTTGTGTATTTCGTCGCTGGGGTTGCTCTACTTGTTCTTCAGATGGTATCCCAAATACAGGATCAGCTGTATGGGTAACCCGACGCTGTTAGCTAAGGCCAATTGGATCGTGATAGAGACTGAATTCGGTGAATTGTCAATTATACCAGTTGCGAGAAAATGGTATAACAAGAGATTATCCTCCTATTTGTCGCTTCTGCAGAATATCAGACCAGAGGATGACGACGACGCCAAGGACCTCGATGAAGATTTGAACCAAGTGGACCCTGTAGTGCCAATTTTGATCTCGTTCCAGTATAGGTATATCGAACTATACTATTCGCCCGTCGAGGACCTTTTCAAGACGAACTTCAATTGGTGTGATGAGTCGTGGTCAGATTTAGCTAGGGCGAAGAGCGGGTTGAGTCAGGATTTACATCATAGCAGATTGAAAATTTTTGGACAAAATTTGATTGATATCAAGGAGAAATCTCTGTTTCAATTATTAGTCGATGAAGTGTTACATCCTTTCTATATCTTTCAAGTCTTCAGTATCATCTTATGGCTCTGTGATGACTATTACTATTACGCAGGGTGTATCTTTTTGATCTCAGTGATCTCGGTAACGCAAACGTTAATAGAGACGAAACAGACAATGCACAGATTGAAAAATATATCAAAATTTGAATGTGATATAAGAGTCTTTAGAAACGATTTCTGGACTGAAATTTCATCAGCAGATTTAGTCCCCGGTGACGTCTACGAGGTGAGTGATCCGTCATTGGGTGTGATTCCATGTGATTCCTTGTTGTTGAATGGTGATTGTATAGTCAATGAGTCTATGTTGACAGGGGAATCAGTACCGGTGTCAAAACTCTCGTTGAGTCAAGATGTCGCGGATAATTTACTCACTGAATTCAGAAGCACCAAGTTTTCTCACAGTATGGCTAAATCGTTCTTATACAACGGTACAAAGATTATAAGAGCAAGAAGTTGGAATGATGAACCTGCGATGGCGATCGTAGTCAAGACAGGATTCAATACCACGAAAGGTGCATTGATTAGATCGATGTTGTTCCCCAAACCTACAGGGTTCAAATTTTATGAAGATTCTTTCAAGTATATTGGATTCATGACATTGATTGCATTATTCGGATTCATCTTCTCTGCGATTAATTTTATCAAGTTAGGTTTGGGTTATAAGATCATGATCTTGAGAGCATTGGATATTGTGACCATTGTCGTGCCACCTGCTTTGCCTGCTACTTTAACTATCGGAACTAGTTTCGCCTTGTCGAGATTACGTCTGAAACAAATCTTTTGTATATCGCCATCTAGAGTTAACGTTGGTGGTAAATTGGATATAATGTGTTTCGACAAGACTGGAACTTTGACTGAAGACGGGTTAGATATCTTGGGTATTCATCTCAGTGCTCCATCAAAGGATAAGAAATATGAAAATTCATTCCAAGATTTAACTACAGATATCAATAGCTTGTACCGTGGTAGCCAGTTGAATTTACCTGATTTGAATGAAAATCAAAGGAAAGCTAAGAATCTCTTACTGACTCTTGTCACTTGTCACTCTTTAAAACTTATAGATGACGAATACGTTGGTGATCCATTAGATCAAAAGATGTTTGAATTCACCACGTGGAAACTGGAAGATGAACATGATAATAAAGTATTGAGTCAATTTAAGAAAAGTCACAAATTGCCTGGGAATGTTACACCAATAGTGATGAAACCATCACAAAAGACCACATTGGAGTACGATAGTGAATCAAATTTCCTTATCGTGTTGAAAGAATTCGATTTCGTCTCGCAATTGAGAAGAATGTCAGTACTTGTGAAACCTAATGTAGATGATGAAGAAGTTTACGTGTTCACCAAAGGTGCTCCTGAAGTCATGCAAGAAATTTGTCTCCCTGAGAGTTTCCCACTGAATTATAATGAGTTATTACATAATTACACTCATAACGGTTATAGAGTTATCGCGTGTGCTGGTAAGAAATTACCCTCATCGCAGTATAATCCTAAATCTAGAAAGAATTTAAGATTCATCAATGATTTATCCAGAGAACAGTGTGAGACTCATTTAGAGTTTCTTGGATTCATTATTTTTGAAAATAAATTAAAGAAACAAACCAAGTCAGTCTTGAAAGAATTAAATGATGCCCAGATACGTACTGTGATGTGTACTGGTGATAATATCTTGACTGCGATAAGTGTCGCTAAGGAATCCGGTTTGATCCCATTCGATAATCAAATTTACATTCCAAGTTTTGTTGATCAATACCTTGATGATGATTCACAAATTGCCTTGCCTCCTAAATTGATTTGGGAAGAAGTTGATAATCCTAATTTGTTACTTGACTCTGTCACGTTGGAATCAAATTCAATGTCAAATTACTGTCTTGCCGTCACTGGTGACGTTTTCAAATTTATTCTCACTGAGGAACTGCATACGTTTGCCATGCATAAGATGTTGATGAGAGCTAATGTATTTGCCCGTATGTCACCAGATGAGAAACATGAATTGGTGGAACAGTTTCAAAAATTGGACTACACTGCCGGGTTCTGTGGTGATGGTGCCAACGATTGTGGTGCTTTGAAAGCTGCAGATGTCGGGATCTCTTTAAGTGAACTGGAAGCCTCTGTCGCTGCACCTTTCACCAGTAGAGTCTTCGAAATATCATGTGTCTTAGATGTGATTAAGGAAGGACGTGGCTCTTTAGTGACAAGTTTCTCATGTTTCCAATACATGTCATTATATTCAGCTATTCAATTCATTTCCATTTCAATTTTGTATAAACGTGGATCAAATTTAGGTGATTTCCAATTCTTATACATTGATTTATTTTTGATCTTACCAATTGCCATTTTCATGTCATGGTCTAAGCCGTTCCCAAAACTTTGCATAAAGAGACCAACTGCCAATCTCGTTTCACCAAAGATCTTGATCCCATTGATTTGTAACATCTTGTTACTTCTGTTCTTCCAAATATCTATTTGGCTTGTGGCACAGAATGAACCATGGTATATTAAACCTATTCCTGGTGGAGATGATGCTGTCGATTCTACCGATAATACAGTTTTATTTGAATTTTCAAATTTCCAATACATTTTGAGTGCAATGGTGTTGGCGCTGGGTCCGCCTTATAGAGAACCTGTTTTCCAAAATAAACCATTCATTATTAACGTCCTTCTGGCTATTTTGATTTCAATTCTAATAATGTTCATACCACCAACGTCATCATTTGGTAAGTTAATGCAATTAACTGAAGTTACATTAAATTTCAAAAATTTTATGCTTGTAACGTTCATATCGAATTTACTTTTAATGTATATTGGTCATAGATATGGATTCCCAATGATTGCAAAATTATTTAATCAAATGTTATTTGGTCCAAAGAAGAGCAAGAAATTATTTAAAAATTTGAAGAAAGAGTATAAGATGGATGTTTGAATTTACATATAAACAGTATAGTTGAATAAATAATTTATTAAATAACTATAATAGTAATGTCTATAGATAATACCACTACCAACCACCTCTACCGAATTTTGATACAACACATTTTTGATACTCTATAAATTGCAGACGACAATCATCCTTATTGATATTCTGATAATTAGCCAACACGCATTCCCCGTATGCTCTTGCCGATTGATGGCATTGATTGATCGATTTAAAGAACTTGGTGAGTTGAGTCTTTGTATGCCTTTGTCTTGTCGGTGTTGCTGGCATTTGTAGTTTGTGTATAAGTTGGCTGATTAAATTGTAATTTTTGATTTATCTTTTTTTTATTTCGTGTGGGGTAAAAATTTGTATTAAAATTGCAAAATCTATTACTACAAGATGATCATTTACTAAGTAATAAAACAATTACATAAAGCATAATATTAAATTTATAGCATTAAATGTAAAATGAAATCAAAAGCGTGGAAAATAAAAATTAAATGATGATATATACAAAAAAATGAATTAAATTTATAATGAAAAATGATAAAATGTACATTATTCAAATCATCTTCTAAAAGCTTTAATAATACAAAATGTAATGATATTTATTCAAAATCACCACCCAGTGAAACTGTATTGGTGATAAGTTGTGCAGTTTCTTGTACAGATGGAGAAGCCACCGAAGGTTCATCCAATAATTGTTGTGTATCTGCATCTTGTTGAATCAGGTCAGTGACTGAACCATTGATCAGTGTCATGGGGAAATCTTGATCTTCTGTGATGGCAGGTTCCATATCGGCGTCGATACCATTGACGATACCTGGGGTATTGTTCGTGGTAGTGTCAAAGACTTTAAGATTATATTTAGAATCAAATTCTGAGAAATCAATACTTGTCTCACCTGTTAATTCCTTATACTTATCAATGGCGATATCTTCCAATGTGATAGCATCACTAAAGATCAATGATCCCTCTTGGTTATAAGTCTTAGCATTGACAAACATGAGATGAATATCTTCCATTAATTCAATTAAATTATTATAAACAAATTTTGAAATTCTCTTTTGAATCATATCAAATGCAATTGGGTATTTAATTAATTGATAATAATCTGGGTATAATCTTCTTGCCGGTTTAGTCAGGAAGATATCACTTAATCGACGACCAGCAATTTCATAACTGTTAATTGATTCATAAATCAATTTCAGTTTTTGTTGTAAATCAACACGTTCATCAACACTTAATAAATTAACAGTTGAGGCAACTCTAGATATAGGTGTAGCACTCTTACCTCTACCACGACCAAAACCTGCACCTGGTCCACGTTTAGCGGTCTTCACTGCACGTTTGCCACCAGTCTTGGCCCTCTTTTGTGGTTCATCATCGTCAACGACAAAATTCTCCTCATTGACAGGCACCAGTGGTGTTTGGTCTCCGGTACTTTCTTCATCGTCATTATCCGATGTGATTTTCCGCAGCCTCTTACCAACACCTGGAGTGCCGGCTTTCCTCTTACGGCCACGTTTAGGTTTGCTGTACTCTTCATCGGCTTGGTCATTCTCCAGTCCACTATCGTCTTCACCTGAATCCGAAGACAGTTGAATTTGTTTCAACCATTCCAGCTCGGTCATCAGTTCATCGTAAATAGTGGCCTTATGCTCTCTGGCACCTCTTCCGTAGATATTGGTATCGACTTCTTCTTGGAACAGTATAGCTGGATCTTGATTATAAATATCAGGTAATTCGGCTTCAGAGAATAATCTATTTTTACCATATGGTAAATTTTGTCTATCGGCGTCGACTTGATCAAAGATGACCAATTCATTCGCGCTTCTTGCGAGAACCTCATTCAATTCATGCTCGTTCATCTCGTCATCGCCATCTTTCTTATTCTCTTCGGCTTCCAACAAGGCTCTCAATAACAGTTCTTGTTCCTCCGCGGTAGATTTGTTATCGAATTTACCTGCTTGAATAACTTTACCATCGATATCTAATTTTTGGTGTGCTCTCTCCAAGATCATCTCCTCGATGGAATTCTCAGTGATTAATCTCAAAATACGAACCTCGTTTTTCTGTCCGATACGATGAGCTCTGTCTTGGGCTTGTAAATCCTGATGTGGGTTCCAATCTGAATCGAAAATGATAACAGTATCCGCAGTTTGTAAATTCAAACCTAACCCACCTGCTCTTGTCGACAATAAGAAAGCGAAGTATTCTGAATTTTCAGCATTGAAAACACGTAACATATCTTGTCTGTCATCCGCCTTAGTGGACCCGTCTAATCTTAAATATTTCATATCTCTTAACCGCAAGAAATCTTCCATGATATCCATAACTTGAGTCATTTGGAAAAAAATCAACACTCTATGACCAGTGGCTTTAAATTTCGGTAAGACACGATCTAATAATTCAAATTTACCACTAACTCTCCAAATATCCTGATTTGTCTCGTGTTGTGGATTAATCATATTTTCAATTTCTTCAAATACAAAAGGATGATTACAAATCTTACGTAATTGCATCAATTGATTATTCAAACCTTTAACACCCACTGCTTTCTCCTTACCATCTCCGATAAATAATTTATTATATTTCAACATCTGTTGATATAATTTCTCTTGTAATGATGACATCTTACATCTGACAACGGTCTCCACTTTATCAGGCAAGTCCTTCTCGACATCTTTCTTCAATCTTCTTAACAAGAACGGTCTTAACACTTTATGTAATCTTCTAATGACCAACAATGTTTCTTCTTCGGATAATTCGATCTTCTCCTGACCACCAGTATTGGCGAATGGAGTATTAAACCATTCATCGAACGATTTAACAGAGTTGAAAATCTTTGGCAAGACGAAATTCAAAATCGCCCATAACTCGGGCAAGTTATTTTGTAAAGGTGTACCAGTCAAGATTAATCTATAATCTGAATGGTAATAAGAAGTTAAAGTGTACGATAATTTCGACTGAGCGTTTTTCATTCTGTGACCTTCATCGATGATCATATGGACCCACTTGATCTTTGACAACAACGGTCTGTCCTTGATGATATATTCAAACGTGGTTAACAATACTTGGAAATTTTGCGCTTTAATATCGTACTGCATAGATTTTCTCACCAGTGGAACACCTTTATAAGTGATTTTTTTCAAACTTGGAGCCCATTTCTCGAATTCAAGATTCCAATTTGTCAACGTCGACAAAGGCACGATAACCAAGAAGGGGCCTTGGATCTTCTTGATCTCGACAAGGTAAGTCAATAATGATATGGTCTGGATAGTCTTACCAAGACCCATCTCATCGGCAAGGATACCGTTAAGATGATTATTGAAAAGCGACACCATCCATTGCAAACCTTTCAACTGGTACTCTTTCAACGTACCACCGACAAGGATACTTGGTTGCTCGGTGACGGTTTCCTGGATACGATGGGCCACTGAGTAATAATCGATATTTTCGTCGTCTTCCAGCGCATTAGGTTCGACTTCTTCGTCTTCGACGTGTCCATTTTGTACAAGTCTCTCCAGAGTGTCCTTCTGTTGCAGTTTGACGGCCTGTGCTAGGGAGCCTAAGAACGAATTTGTCTGTTTCAACAAATGCGTGATTCTAGTATCCTTAGTCTGATCTAATAATTTAATATACAGTTCTTCATCGTTAGCTCTCAAGGCTTGTAAACGTTGCTTAGCGTTTCTCTCGATTCTCTTCAGCTCTTCTTTCTCCGTGGCCAGATGGAACGCCGCGACGGATTTACCTAATTTGAAGAATTTTTCATTCGTGATAGCATGGTTTGTCATCCACTTGTTAGAATTTTGAGTAATGAAATTCAATTTTTCAATTTTCTTCGACTGTTCAATCTTCGCGGCCATCCTCACTTGATGCTCATATAATTGGTTAGTCATTATCACGTCATTTACCGTTATGGCTCTTGTCTTTGCTAAGAAATTCGGGTGAGTGTTAGTTAATAATGAATTTTGATGTCTATAAACGCTCACGATATGACCTCTCATTGCCTTTTGTAATGGTAATAATTTCAATGATTGGTAATCTATAAGATCATGTATATTTGAGTCCTTTGTCTCCAGAACAGATTTCAAAGTGTAATCAATTTTCAAATTATTAATTAATTTCTCCACATCGACGGCTGAATCGATATCGAACAGTTGTGGGAACAAGCCAGGGATCAACATTCTCGAATTGGCACTGTTAACCATCTCGAAAGTGACATTCTTGGGAGGCGTGGGGACACTGAATGATTCCACTTGTATAGTTGGGTCATCGACGTGTATTACCGATTTTATCGTGTTGAAATGCTGACTCACTTGATTGAGTTTCACTGGCGGTTGCAGTTGTCTTTGTGGGATTCTTGGTTGTTGCGGTATTGGTGGTTGTATTGGGGCCTGGATAGGTGTTACCATCGTAGGTGGTAATTGTTGTGCTTGTTGAGGTTGTTGCTGTTGTTGCAACATTGGTTGTTGTGATATAGATTGAGGACGACTCATTGAATTAGGTGTTGGAGGTTGCTTTTGTGCTTGTGGTTGAGGTTGTTGTGGTTTAACTTGACTATTTTTCCTCTTTTGATAAGTTCTCTTTGGAGGTTGTTGTTGTTGATTAGGTATTTGTTGTTGTTGTTGTTGTTGTTGAAGTCTTATATTTGAGTTATTTGATAATAGTTGAGTTATTTCTAATGGGATTTGTTGATGATTTATTAAACATTTAAATGCAGTTATTTGTGCTTTTAAAAGCATTGATTCCATATCTGAAAATACACTTGAAGACAGTTGTTGTCTTGTATTGTTATTGGTATTACTTGCCGGTTTATTACCATTATTTTGTATAATATTCAGGTTATTAATTGGACTTGGTCTTTGTTGTTGCTGTTGTTGTTGTTGTTGTTTGTATCTAGCGGCAGCACGTAAATATTGTGTCAATTGAACGTATTCTGGCATTGAATGAGCATTTTGACCATATTGTTTTTCCATTTGTTGCCATCGCTAAAGGGGTTGATTAGTAGATGAATTGTATATAAATAACATATATAGAACATACCTGATAAACAGTTGAAACTTCTTCAGCTGAAAAGGAGTTTTTACCTTGTATTATTGGATTAACATTATTATTATTATTGTTATTATTATTATTATTAATATTAAAATCCATTATGGATAAGATAAAATGTAATCTGACAAGGGATGAGATGAGAATGACAAAAAGGCAGCTGTCAAATCAAATGAATACTTTAGTCAGTTGTTTTGTACCCGAGAAAATTGACAAAGTAAAGGGTACACACACACAGACACACTTTAACACTGAAAAGCCAAAACAAAACAAAGGGAATTTAATTAAAATGCGAAGTTTTTTGCTTTGGAATGAACGGATTTTCCTAAAATTAATTTAAAATTTTAATTTTTAAAGGAGGCAGGTATTGGGCAGAACTTCCCCTTTCGAGCGCAATTGTGCCGTGGGTACACTCATCCTGGAGCCCTGGTAGTGTATATTCCCCTCAATCTTCTGCGAACCATCTTGCACCAGACCATCATCCATCTACCAATACTAGTTCAATCAATAAAGATAATATATAAAGATAAAGATAATATACAAATATATAAATATATGGGCAAATTTAAATATAAATCTTGTCATGTAAATTTTACAAGTTGTTAACAACTTAAGTGTGATGTCTCTTTTATTATTATTATTTTTATTATTTACTTGTTATACATAGAGATAAAAAGCTCGACACAAAAAGAAACGTGTGCACGGAGTAATATGCAATATTTAAAAAGAAATACCTGGTGTAGATTTATATGAGTTGTGAGTTATGGGATATGCTCTATGTGTATATGGGATATGTGTATATGAGGTATCAGATATGAGGTATAAGGTATCTCTATCGGGCCACCTATATAGATATCTGTACATCTCCATATATATCCCACAATACAAAATAGATCATGTACAAAAGATTTTTTTTTTTCTGACAGGGGGAAGAAAAAACTTTGTAATGCGATGTAAGATGATACTAGAAACACATATATTTCTCACCCCGGTTCGGTAGAATTTAAAATTGATTACAATGTAAAGTTTTAAAATAACTATATGGTTGCTTTTTATAATTTAATTATATTCAGAGTGGAGTTAATTAAATCTAATGATACTACCCTCGGAATGGTAACTATATTAATATAATATAAATATGTTATAACCTATACAGATTATTCAGAGTAAGCAGGTAATTGATCTTCAATAGGTTGATCATTCAAAATACCTGTATATAATTTTTCAAAACAGTTAACAAATTCCCAAATACCACCATCATTAAATTGTATAATTAATTTATACAATTTTAATTTTTGTAATCCAATATCTTGATCTGCATTAGTTAATAAAATAATTTCAAATTTATTTGCTCCAACAATCATTTGCTTAAACCATCCATCACCACATAATTTATAACTCTTTATCTGTGGTAATAAGATATTCAAAGATTTATAATCTCCCTCAACACTTATAACAACAAGTCTCTTATTAGTAACATACAATTTCCCCACCAGTTGTATCTGCCTCCCTTGTGTATTGGATTCACTTAACGTAAACAGTGTGCGTGTCGTGGGTGTCTCATACGATATCTGCTCATCAGGTAATAATATAAATGGATTCAGTATCATAACTTGATTTATTGACATCTTCTTTATGTGTTTGGTAATAATATATTCCTTATCTAAGTAACTGTATAAATTTAATTTTCTTTAAAAATTTATTTTTATCCTTAACAAAGGTCCATATTACTATTGTAATTTATTTTATTACACTTATGTTATTTATGTCCTGGTGATAGATATGTTTGAGTATCCTCCTATTTGATTGTATCACAATGAGCCAATTCGGTAAAGAAGGATAGTAGTACATACAAATTACCTAATCCCGATCCCTGTATCCTAATCATTACACCATATCCTTACCCCTACTCCCTATAAATTATCCTTTAAACCCAATATCTCTACAGATCTATCTATCTATCTATCTAGGACTCTGATGACTGATCAACCATTCAATCATATATCCAACTCACTTCAATTTGGTAAGGTTGACTAAAGATTTGATAATTTTAAATGTTTAACTCCTTATAAAGTCTATGTATAAGATCTATCCCATACACAACCCAAATCTATATCTCATATATAACACATAAATTGAATACGGTCATTCAATGGTTGATATGAAATTGATTGGTGAATCTATATGATACTTTTATAAATTATCTTAAATTAATGAATAATTAAATATATAATATATTTAGTTATAGCAAAATATCTTAATATACACAGAATTAAAATAATCCTTCCATATCATCATCATCATCTTCATTCCCTCCTTGTTTCTGATCATCATCATCCAGTCCGAACAAATCTCCGTCTTCATTATCATCTCCGTCCTCTTCCTCATCCTCCTCATCCTCCTCTTCATCTTCCTCATCATCTTCCTCCTCCTCGTCTTGTTCATCCAGCGCAGTGTTAGATTCAAATTCATCATTATCATTATCACCATCCGCATTCTTCAATTGTTGCATCTTTATCGATAACTCTTGTTTTAATCTATTAATAATATCCATAAATCTGTTTCTCAAGATTGGATTAGACAGCTTAGATACATCATTCTCCTTTTGCCTAATAGTGGCTTCTAATTCCAGTATCTCCTCTTTAATCATCTCATTATGCTGGTTCTCGTCTTCTTGCTCGTTATCGCCAACAAACTCTTTAGCTCTCACTTCACCTTCATCATCATCGTCGTCGTCATCTTCATCGTCATCATCATCATCGTCATCATCCTCTTCTTCATCTCCACTACTACCCAATGCCTGTGCCAATTCCTGTTCTAAATCATCAGTGATTTGATCACCTAACTCATCCAAATCAATTCCCATTTCATCATCTTCACCATCATTAACGATCATCTCTCTCACCACGTCATTATTATTAACACTGGTGAATCCTGGTATATCGGCATCGTTCATTGCTCTTGGCGTATTCACTGTGGTGGTAGATGGTGTCTGGTCGAAATCGACTAATTCATATTTACTATTTTCCAGCTCGGCATCTAATTTTAATAACTGTTCTACTCTCAGTTCAACTTTATTTATGATTAAATTATTAATTCTCTTACTGAATCGCTGTTTCACACCTTTTAATGGCTTAGTTAACCCATTAGGGTACGATTCGTACTCATAAATCTTAATATCATTAATCTCCCTCTCATCTTGTAATTTCTTAACGACTAGTAACATCTGACAAACATCAAGTGTCTTGAAAATATTTTTACGATCAATTGTCTTCATTACTTCAGTTATCGTGGGTAAATCAATCAATTTAGCACCATATTTTTGACCTTTGATTGAAACAATTGCTCTCTTAGAATCCTTCCATTTTATATTCAAATCTGATAAATCTCCAGTTTCAACCATATATTTCAAATTGTCTAATGATTCATCAGGTAACACCCTCAAGACTATCCCTTCTTCAATCAACGGGTCGTCCTCTTTATCCGGGTCCTCGCTATCGTATCCGTCACCAGGGACCCTCTTAGCTTTTAATTTAATCTTTGGTGGCCTCTTGACTAGTTTTATCTTTGTCGACAGTGATTTGGCCTCCGGTGCTGGCTTATGGGTCACTGGTTTCTTGATCTTGATACGTGGTTTCTTAAAGGGCTCCTCTTTCACCTCCTTAGCGGGCACACTCTTATCTTTGATCTTTAATTTAATCATATTATATCTATCTACTCCCTTGTAATGTTTTTACAAATTGATAATTTTGTTTTCACATTTTCGAGTTTTGTAAAAATCGTTTTTCGCTCAGCGCAGAGATGGATTATAAAGAAAATTTAAACACTTAGGATCTGAAAAATTTATCTACAAAGTGAAGAGATATATAGAGTTAGGGTGATCATAATGTCTAGTAGGATACCGATGCAGTATTTCTTGGACCGTTTAAAGAACATGAAACATTCATACAGTCACAACACTTCAATTTTCGATTATAAACCGATATTGGAAAGATTAAATTTACCTAAAGATCATAATATAGATGGTAAGAGTCAGATAATCGACTTGTACCCCACGTATGGACCATGGTCATATCATCTAAATAAGCTGCTCAACCCTGAAAAGCATTTACTCATGGAACCGCATCTTGGATTCAATCTGCTCTTGCAGGAGATGATAACTACTGATTCACAGAATAAGAGTTGGAATTTAGTTAATGAAGATCCATTCCTTTGGGAGACATTCTCTAAATACGTTGGTCCAGATAAGTTGATATCACCACCAGTGCACAAGAGAGACCATTTAAACCCTGAGGTGATCCTCACGGCACATCTCGCATACCCTAGAGGAGAGATACTTCTGGTACAGTGGTTACAATGTGCTTTGAATGGTAATTGGGTGCATCAATTTGGTAACGTTAGAATGTTAATTTGGTGTTTTAACAAGACTGCATTGAAATTGGTCGCTAAGCCAGGCGAGAAAAATCGTCATAAGAATTCACTTATTGCCGAGTTGGCAAGTAATGTTAATATCGTGGCCACTACGGATCCAACAAGTTTTAGTGAACCCGTATTGGAGAGAAATAACCCCATGGTTATAGAACCGTTATTAAAGGGAAGATCAAGATCAGAGGACATTACATTGTTAGATATTAAACCAATAGAAGTGCCAATAGAATTCATAGACGAATGGGACTACGTGACGAAACAATTGTTCGTAGTGGGGAACACGCCATTACGTAAGGCGCTTTGTAACGTTGGGCCTGGTGCCGATATATGGTTTAACGCTAAGCTCCGTCCAGCGTTATTAGACAAGATACCACATAATTTGACTAAAGAAGAGATAATAGAGATAGTGGAATGCTTTATGGCCTGGCCTTTGAAACCTGATATCTATGAGGCAATGCTTATTCCATGTGATGAATGAAAATGATATTTGTAGATAGTCCTATATAGAATTTTGATGTAGAAAGAAAATCAAATCACACTTTAAAAAAAAAAAATTCAAATTATGAAAATAAAATTACATACATAATATTTAGAGTTATTGATTATATAAAGGATAAGAGATTTATCTTCGTTAATGATTTGACAATGGATTATGACGATGTATGTGTTTGAAATGAAATCGATAATATATTAAAGGAGGAAGTTCTATTTACTAATACTTTCCATAGAGATCACAGACGACGTATATAATACTTGATCCCTCTGCATTAGTGAGAGGTATTGGTATAATTCGTCAGTGGATTGTCAAATATGAATTAGTCATCTTTATACCAGATTATACATTACGTGAACTTGATTACTTGAAAAAAGGTATATCATTATTAGCTACGAATGCCAGGGAAAGTATTAGATTAATTGATAAATTAACATCAATGGATGAAGATTATTATATGAACCCTAACGCTTCTAAGAATAATGATGTTAAGTGCACGGTATTGCTTCAGTCACCAGAGGAAGCAGGTCCAAGTTATAGCAAGTGTTTAAAATATAAGAAAAAGACTCCATTAGTTAAAGATTTCCCCAATTTTAAGACTGAATTTGATACCACATCAGTCGCGGGTTTAACTAAGAGTAGCGTCGTTAAGGAGAATATCAACGTCTCTGCTCGTGCTGAGATACCACTGAGATTAAGATTTCTTGTTAGAAGTTGTATTCAAAAGCAATTCGTTGAGAATAATTCAAGAACCCCAAAGAATTGGATTATTATAACAGAAGATGATATCACCAAGATTTGGCTTGAAAGTTTCCAATTAAAAGTTATGCATTTAAGTGAATTAAATAAATCATTAAATAGCCGTCAAAATCAAGGTTATGACGATGATGATAATGTGAATTTTAAACAAATTAATCATCCAGTACTGAAGAAGGAAAAATTCGGTGAAATGGATTACGCTAATCGTGGTAAGGGTAAATTATGGAAACCATGATAATTTACATGAATATGGAATGTAATAAATTCTAAGGATGAATTTTACAAATGGTATTAATTCAATAGGGTATTATATAAACAACTACGCGAATTCTCAAAGTTATCCCGAGATAACACTATTGATTGAATTCAATATGCTTCGAATCATATAAACTAAGTACTCCCAATGAAGATTCAACATTCTATACTAAATAAAAAGAATCACCTAATTCAATCTACTTAGTAAAACCAATCAAACTCAGCTATTTCTTCCAATCAATTCTCAATAAATTAAATAAATAAATATATCAGATTAGTTAGTCAAGGGTTGTATTCATCGAGCTGAAAAGCCCTAACATTAGAGATGCCAGAAAAAACATAAGAGTAAACAAAAATTCATCATTATATTTATTTATTTAATTATTTGAGAAATTGAAATGATTGAATATATATATGATTTGGTCATTTCCATCAATAAAATACTTTCCATTGATAAAATTAACCTAATCATATACCTTTATTACAGTGATCATTAATTGAATTCATATTCTATTAATTATAATTAAAATATAAATTTAAAAATTTTCTTTGTTGAAATTTTATACGGGAAAGCAAAAAATCAAATTTTATTAAAAAAATATTTAATTAGGGTTTTCTTCTATTGAGTAACTACAGTTCTATCAGCAGATGAGCTAGCTATTTCATCTTGATCATAAAATCCTAATTCCTTTATTTCTTCTTGTAACTTAATAATTTCCTTATGTAAATCATGAATTTCTTTATTAAATTGCTTTTGTTTAGCTACTAATGCTCCTTTCCATTCTTTAAATTTCTTCTCTTGTACTGATACAATTGTTGCAAAATTCCTCTTTATTTGCAGTTGATTTCTTAAAAAAATTGGATTTTGTTGTGCAAAATATTCTTCAACTATCTTGAATGACACTGTAGAGATTTTATGAATATATTCAAATGAACTTTCACATTTTAACATCTGCTGTAACAGTAATTCATCATCTTGTAATTTCAATTTATCCTTAACATCTGTACTTAAATCCTCAGATTTTGATGATTCTGAATTTTCACCAATATTCATTTGTTGTTGAAATCTAAATTGCAGCATTTGACATCTATATTTAAGATAAAAATTCTCTGTACCTGTGATAAAATCAAGCATATTAGTTGACATTAACAATTCTTTTAGTTGATTAAAATCACAATGTAATTCATTTTCAACTTCTGCAATCCCCCAATTATAAGCACGACCTCTAACTAATTCACCATCTGATTTTTTAACATATGAATCTGAACAGATAAGACTAAAAGGCATTATAGTCCAGGGAAATTCATGTATAATATCTTTACTAACCAAACTACATAATCCAATATGATTTTCATTAAGTGAATCCCAAGCCAGTTTTTTAAAAATTGATATTTGATCTTTGGTGAAACTATCAGCCTTGGAGATAACAGGAATCAAATTAACTCTATCACATAAATTTGCCATTGATGTGATATCACTTTGAGTCAAGCCATTAGCACATGGCTGGATGAAATAGATACAAACATGAACTCTTGGATCTGTGAGATTAGTACGAACTGGTTGTTCTTCTTGGAAATATCTTAATCGAAACAGCGCGTCAATGTAACTGGCAATTGGAACCCAACAAAAGGGATCATTATTAGTATCATAGAAACCGGGGGTGTCAATTACTCTTAAAGTTAATTTGAAGAATTGATTTTGTAATAAAGATTCATAAATAGTGAAATTAACTGTTTTACCCTCGATTTCATATGATTCTTGTGCCATTATTGGGGTTTCATAAGGTTCAAATAATGTATTAATAAATGTAGTTTTACCTATACTGAGTTAGTAATTTACATGAGAGCAAATAAATTATGGTCATAAGTACCTAGACCTCGATCACCAGCTACTAATATAGTGAATTGTGCCCCTTCTTGTGCAATTTTCTTATAACTAATTTAAGTTAGTACTTGATAAGATGTACTTGATTGATATAACTTACTCTTGTTTGGGCAATTCTAATAATCCAATCAGACTCTTATCATCTATCAGTGACTCAGGTACAGGTTCAATTATCTCTTGTGGAGATGATAATGAAAATGAATTAAAGGGATCAATAACGTTATTAAATAAAGGAGATTCATTATCTTGCACACTTTGATGATCCTCTGACGAGTCAGGGTTTGTCCAGCTGGTGATGATGACTTCGTCCGATGCCGAGTCAGAAGACATTTCAATCGATGGATGTTATCTATATTTCTGATTACACTAGACGCGGATTAAATTTTAATTGAATTAATCCCCTATGTGTTATTTGTTTTTTCTTATAAAAATCTCTTTACATAATCTTTTTCTTATTATAAGTGCGGCGGAATTTTTTTTATTAGATTTACTACAAGATATGATAGATACGATACGATACGATATGATATGATATTAACTTTTATATTATCAAATGACGAATTAAGTAGAATTAGCTGCATTTTTCATTGAAAGGTAACAATTCCATAATACACCAATACTTGAACTAAAAGGTACTTGTAAATTTCTAGGCATTATTAAGAAATTAATGAATTGTACAGGCACCCAAACGATATAATTTGCAGTTAATGTACTAAGATAAATACTTTTAATCTTTTCATACAAATCTTTCTTAGTACCTGATTCTAAGACTAATGTTGAATAAGTGAAAAATGCATATAATGAAACTGGTGAAAAACACAATTGATCTGTTATGACTCTTGCACACGCCGATGCTACACGCGGAAGATCTAAATACATTGAATGCAAGAATAAATACCATGCAACTTGAATGAATGCCATTAGAAATCCCCAAAAGATAAACCCGAAAAATCTATAAAAATCAAATATAGTACTACGCTCCGTAGGTTTAAAAGATCTACCTGTGGTACCATTTTCATTTAAATTTGATAATCCAATGTCATCATCATCACCATAATCGACAAATACACTTGAATTTGATCTACTTCTATTTTGTTCGATATCGTCATCATCATCATCAAGATCTAAATATGCTGATCCTGTCTTTGAATCTCTATATGATGCCACAGATTGTGCCAAGGTATCTGATATAGCGAATAGTACTATATTGGTCATACATGTTGCGATAATGGAACTCTTTGTATATAATCTATGATAATGAAATGTTAATTTTAATAACAGAAATGATAATGATATTATAATCAGCCAATTTAGTATTGGAATTCTTAAAATTGGCTTGGAAGCATAATGTAATAAACGACGTTTCAATTTTTGAAATTTCATAGTTGAATCTAAAATTAACAAGTTGTTAGGATTATGATGTGTTACATATTTTTTTTTCACCTTTTATATATTTATATATTAGATGAGACATTGAACATACCAGTTAATCGGATCTTATTATAATTAACTCCAACAAATGGATTATAATGAGCGGATCGGGAATTTTCATCATCCAGATAAATGGGTAATTGAATGGGCATCAATTGATATTTAAATATATATATCTACCGATATTGATAATAGTAAATATAATTAATGATTAAAATGACGACACTGTCTCAGTTATCGAAATAATTTAAAATATCTCATCCAATGTATTATGTATTTAATATAGCGCATTATTAAGAATTGTTATCCGATCGCATATCATCTTGCCCCTTCCTATTTAGACTGGGGCGTTATGCCCGTGTACAAATCAATATTTAATTTATTTTTTGTTTTCATACCCTATGATATATCACGTGTAAAGTACCATCACAACACCATGTAGTATACCAATTAGGACATTCGCTGTCACAATTTTTTTCCTTCATCTCTAACACATTTTTCTATATAGTATTACAAGTTATAAAGTGCGCAGTGTATAATAATATATACAGATAATACAACTAATTTTATTCGCACACCACGCACTACCCCTGTTTTCAATAACTGTGAAGTGTGAATTCAGCGCAAAGAAAAAAATTAGAAAAGAATTTTTAAATACAATTTAGAATTTTCAATATTCACTTTGATCAGGATCAGTACAGTATATCAACATGTTAATTCCAAAAGAAGACAGAAAGAAGATTCACCAACATCTTTTCCAAGGTATGTTATCATCATTAGATTAATCATTATCATTATCATTATTATGTTTTATTGTATATTTTCATATTGTTCGTACTAGGTGTTAATTTATTACAAAATTTTTTTCACAAAGGATTAATAAGAAATGGATATTCATCAGGTACATATTTAATAAGATAATATCATATAAGAGCTATTCAATATCATTTCCATTTCAATTGGTATTGAAATAAGTATGAAATATCCAGTGTATAAGAATTTAGACAAAGGTAAAAATTCAGACAAAGAATTCAACAAAGGATAAAATAAGAAAATAAGAAAATTACAATAATCATTTTAATGATATAAAAGATATCAGCGAATCAAATACTAACTCATAATTTAGAGGGTGTCGTTGTCGCTAAGAAAGACTTCAACCAACCAAAACACGAAGAGATTGATACCAAGAATTTGTATGTCATTAAGGCTTTACAATCATTGACATCAAAGGGTTTTGTCAAGACTCAATTTTCATGGCAATACTATTACTACACCTTAACTGATGAAGGTTTAACTTATTTAAGAGAATCTTTAAATATCCCAGAAGGTGTTGTTCCAAAAACTTTATTACCTGAACAAATTCCAACTAGACAATCAAGACGTCCAAGAGGTCCAAGAGGTGATGATAGCGGTTACAGAAGAAGAGCTCGTGATTAAACTTTGAAAATTAATTTTACAAAGAAAATAATAATTTAAATTAAAAGAAAATTGTATCGTTTTATTTTCATAGGTTTATAATTTAATGGTTTTGTTTTATTCGTAACACTATTTCACAAAAGAAAAAATACAATAAATATATATATTAAACACCTTGTAGATTGTATCTATCTATATTACTTGATAATCTCTTCATAATCACTTCCATTTCAATCGCGAAATGTAAGGAAAAAAAATAACTTTGTTTAAAAGATCCGTTTATTGTTAATTTTAAAAAGAGCTTTTTTTTTCTTTCTGTACTCAAGATAAACTGACATCTGTTACTTATATATAGAGACCTAAACATGGGTGATCAATTAATGGTGAGCATATAGTACCATTCAATGTGTTATAAATCACTTATATTAACAAATTTCCATTTTAAATCAGGGTTTTCCAACACCTAAAGAAGTATTTGGAGAATCAAGAAATGCACAACAGTCTAAGCCCAAATCGCGAAAACCGCCTCCATCTTCCTCAAATAGTCCAACTAGCTTTGGATCACCTAACCCACTGTATCGTCAAAGAGTGAGTTCGGCACCACAACAGCAACAACAACAACAACAACAGCAGCAGCAACAACCGTATTATGGTCAATTACAACAACCTACATATCAACAACAGCAACAACCTCAACAGGTGAATAGAAATCATTATCCAAGACAAGAACCACAATTACAACAAATACCACCACAGCAGCAATTCGCCTCTGTGCCACCACCGTCAGGGTCGCGTCACTCCTCACAACCTTCATTGCATTCAGCCCACTCGAATCCGTCATTACAATTCAGATCTCCCGTAGTGCAGCAACAACTGCCACAGCAACAGCAACAACAACAGGTATTTGTGCCACACACGAAGAAGGATATCTTTGAACTGATGGACCGCAACCACAGCGGGTCGATCTCATTTACAGAGTTAGCTAATGGGTTACTGAACAGGGATAGCTCGAAATTTGCATTGAAATCAAGTACTTCACTTTTCAAATTATTTGATTCTGACGACACGCAACAGTTAAGTTACACGGAATTTTCACGGTTGTTTGACTGTCTTGACCGTTGGAGAAACTGTTTTGTGTCACTGGATAAGAATAATTCGGACAGTTTGTCATTCAGTGAGTTTCAAGAAGCGTTACAAGTGTTAGGTTATAGATTATCCACCGATAGTGCTCTTTACGTTTTCCAAAGCTTCAATGGACTGAAGATAGAGTTGCGGTTTGATCTGTTTATTGAATGTTGCGTTTACTTGATTGGTGTCACTAGAGTTTTCAAGAAATTTGATCCACAAGGTAATGGTGTTGCTGTAATACAATTTGAAAATTTTGTGGAAGAAGTATTGAAGATTAAGACAAAATTTTAAATTGGAATCATATATATTTAAATAATATTTCTACAATTATTATAGATGAGACTTTATTATTTCATTTATTATTATTGTTCCCCAACCCCAAAATAAAAAAATAAAGTCACAAAAACACTATATAAAAACCACTATAAACCAAGAATTAAAAAAACATAAACGCTCATCATTTAAAAACCATCTAAGATTCAGGTACCAGTGAAGTTGTTTGTCTCCAACTGAAAAATCCAAATACAGATCTAACACTTTCCAAAGTTAAATGACTTGTAGCTTGCATTGTAGCTCTAAAATTACCTAAATAAGTATCATCATCAACAACTCTATATTTTTCATAAGCAATTTGATAACGATTTCTCATAGCATTTGGAGCAGATCTGATTACAGGTCTTGCTCTTTGAACACCACTACTTATAATTCTACTTGAACGTGAAAGTTCATTTGAAAAACCTTCTGAAGGTACCGGGTCACCTTCTGCAAGATGTTCATCAATGAATTTTCCCATACGATCATTAATTGGTTTAATAATAGGATCAGCTTGTCCACGAATAATGGCTTTACCATGAGAATCAACCAAACCACCATGTTCCCTAAAATCTGCCACACTCTTACGAACAGGAGTAACAACTCTATCATTTATCATGTCTTCAGTTTCATGAGTCCATTTAGTAGTATTCTCCATGGCATTTCTTAATGGTGAAGAGACAGACTCGACAATATCATGAGGTTCAAGAGTTTGTAATTGTGGTACTAATTGATCAACTCTATCCAAAACGGAATCATTAAAATTATCAAAAGTTTCAAAAATTGGTTTAACAGGTGAACTCTTTCTTAATTCAACCATAAATGGAGAAATTAATCTTGGATAATTAAGAGATTGAACATTTTCAATAGCGCTCTTGGCGATAGGATAATGCAAGACATGTTGAGTACTCTTGGCCAAATCGGAATGTTCTTCGATAGAAGCTTCAGTTGGGTCAACAGCTATTGTTTCTGTGACCTCAGTGACAGGCTTGGCGGCACCGACTGGCGTATTTAAAGTGTCGTGAACCGGAGTTGGAAGTTGAGCATCAACGGGAGTCTCACCACTTGGCGCTCTAATAGAGAATAAGTTTATCAGTATAAAGTCATAAAGTTAATCATACAGGGGTAAAATCATACGAAGTAGTACTATGAGGGAATAAATGTTGTTTTAATGGCATTATAAAAGTTATATCAAGATTTAGCTATTGATTATATAGTATATCAATTAACTGATACTCTTAACAAGATAATATATATCAAAACTACAATTAACACAAAAAACACAGACTCCCTTCTCACTCACGCCCCCCTAAGAGATTACCAATCAAAAGTTCCATTGCGGCGATTTTTACAATCTTTTACAACTTTAGTGTCAATTACTTAAATGGGTAAATTCAAAACATTAAATTTTTTTTAAAAAAAAAAATAAACAAAATCAGAGACAAAGGATAAAGAAAGCAAATTATCAACTGAGATGGATTGAAGTGTCACCGGTATCAATCTTCGTAAAATTTGCAAATTCTTTCCTAATCACTTTTGATATTGGATTTTCAATCACGAAGAAGTACAGAACTACAGATATTAGCTATTCTTATACTATTTAACCTATATACACTGAGATAAAGATAATAAAAAGAGGATTTATTAAAGACAAGAGAGAAATTTTTACCATGGGGAATTTCTCGAAATTGAAGAATGTCGATCTCCCATACAAGTCGGATTCTTTACAATTTAAGAGATTCATCGACGAGTCGACACTGTCGACTCCATATTACCAGATTCAAGGTCCAAAGAAAGTGGATGCTGATGATTTGACAATACTAGACGATTTTGAGTTCCAAGGGATAGATTTCGATAATATCCGTGAAGATGAGTTCCAAGTCGACAGTGACGACGACGAGACACCTAATGGGAGTTACGAATTGAATTTTCAAGAGTATAGTGTCTCGTATGTGAGAAATGATACCTCTATGGAGACGATTAAGATTCCAGAAACTATAATAGATGAAGAGGAGATTAATAGACAAGCACAATCGTCACCTAAATTGAATGCTCAGGGCTTAAACAATTTAATTTACAACCTCTCCTTGGATGAATTTGATTTCCAAGTGAGAGGTGATGGTGAAGATGAATTGGATGTAAATAAACTGGATGAATCTTTACATTTAGATGATGTTTTACAATCTGTAGATAATGATGACTTTATTGAACAAGAGATTGAACCGGTGCGAAACAGCGATTTAGATCAAGATGAGGAAGATACAATGGATATTGATGTACTTGGCTCTTCATCTTCAGTGACATCAAATGATGACGATTTCACAGCTACATACTCAAAACTCGAAGATTTCTTAAATTCACCAGAATTATTCTCCAAACCAAGTAAGATACCAATACGATTTGTGCCCAATGAACCTTCTAACAAGATAGTGATTCATGAGGATCCATCGAAATTACCCTTATCTAGACAAAGACCAGTGTCATTATACCAACAGACTTTGAAAAAATCTGCAAGATTACAACCACAAGAATATCATCGTTTTTTGAAATCTCCAAACAGAATCTGTTCACCAAAGAGATCAATATTACCAACAAGATCAGTACTTAAAGTGCGAAAGAATTTATTAAATTTAATAGTTGATGCCGCTAGTGGTGATCAAAAGGAAGCCGCTCGTTATGGGACAGAGATCAATTCACAAAATTGTGAAGGTGTACCATTACCCGAATCTACTAAAGAGTTAGTAACAATACCCACCAATAACTCTAAAGAGACTCATAAGGCCGCGATAATAAAGGCTATTGCACCATTAGAAAGAGAAATGAAATTACAAGATATAACAGCTAAGCATAATGAAACACTGGGAATGGGTTTTTACACTGAACGCGATTTTTATAAATATATGACTACAAAGAAGAGGTCAAGTAATGGTAAAGAAAATGAAACACTGAATCCAATAAAGAGGCTGAAGGTTGAAAATGAAGAAATTAATACCATCACAGCTAAGCAAGTTAAATGGGCAGATAATTTAGAATGGTAAAGAGGCTTATTCTTGTATCTTTTTCCCTTGTTGCAATTCTATGTATACACCATATATAATTATCTCTGGGGATTTAAAGTAATGAACAATATGAAATATATGTATAACAGTAATAATAACCATTTATCCTTGTTCTAACACAAACATTACTCTTCTGAATCAAAATACAGATTGCATAAGACAGACATGCAAGGTACCTTTTCATCAAAAGGTCATAAAGAAAGCGTCTGAGCAATGAAGAAACAAAGAAAGAAAAAAAATTAAGAATCACACAGCCTAAAAAAAAAGGAGAAATGTCATGGAAATGGAAATCACTAGTGTTTTGGGTACGATAATTTTCAAATCATATAGAGTTTTAATATTTATTTAATATAGTAACTTATCTTCAAATGAGACTCTGATATCGGATTAGAATTCAAAAAGGGTTTTCTTGTTCATATATTTATTAAATTCAAATAAAGATTCATTATACTCATAATGGGTTTCCGCACACATAAATTTCATAGATTGACAGTGCTAGGAATAATTATTATAGTCGCGTTATTCGTATCAACTTTTGTACATAAAGTTAATGAGAAGTCTAAGTTACACGTCGGGAAGATGACTGCTGAAGAGCAGTCACGGAGACATGAACTGAATTTGAAACTGAATTCTGTCAGTTCAAAGCAACATAGGAACCCAAATATAGTGGAGCAAGATGATGGAGTTGCTGTATATGAAAAATCTCCGTATAGTACGATATCGAGGATACCACTGGGGTATGAGAGGGAGAGTGCTACATTTTTTTCATTGGTGAGGAACTCAGATTTGTATGGTTTATTGCAATCGATAAGAAACGTCGAGGATCGTTTTAATAGAAATTATCATTATGATTGGGTTTTCGCAAATGATAAACCATTTACACTGGAATTTAAAAAAGTTGTTACTAATTTATGTTCAGGTGAAGTTAAATTTGTCAATTTACCTTCGGAGTACTGGTCATATCCTAAATGGATAGATAAGAAAAGAGCCAAGAAGGTGCGGAAGGAGATGGGTGAAAGACAAATCAAATACGGTGGAAGTGAAAGTTATAGACAAATGTGTCGTTTCAATAGTGGGCTTTTCTATAAATTACCTGTTTTACTGGATTACAAATATTACTGGAGAGTGGAACCAGATATTGAATATCATTGTGATATCGATTATGACCCTTTCAAATACATGAGAGAAAATAATAAAGTTTACGGATTCACATTGGCTCCATTGGAATTACACACCACGGTGCCTACATTATGGGACACAGTGAAGAATTACACTAGGGCATTCCCTAAGCTGCTGGCGGGTGATAATAACATGGGGTTCCTTACAGATGACGATGGTGAAAATTTCAATATGTGCCATTTTTGGTCGAATTTTGAAATTGGTGATTTAGATTTCTTTAGAAGTGATAAGTACAATCATTTCTTTGATTATTTGGATCAAGCAGGTGGGATTTATTATGAACGTTGGGGTGATGCTCCTATTCACACGATGGCAGTGTCATTACTCTTACCTAAAGATCAATTATTCTTTGTGGAACATACAGGTTATTACCATAGCCCCAACGGAGACTGTCCAAGGTCATTAGATGTACGATTAGAGAAAAATTGTAATTGTAATCCAAGAAATGACGAGACATGGAGTATGAAGAGTTGTATACCGAAATTTTTCGATATTCATGGTATTGCCAGGCCTCGTGGTGCCCCAAGAAGACTGTATAAGCCTATACATAATTGGCAAAATGCGATGAAAGAGCAACATAGAGTTGAACAACTGAGAGCTGATTCCGAGAGAAGGAAAATAGCTAAGGAGGAATTACAAATGGAACGTCATAGAATTGAACTGGGTGTCGAGGCTGAACAACAGGGAGAGGGAGTTGACATAGAGACCAATAATGAACAAATAGATGATACCACAAAGGACAATGATAACACTGAATAAATTGAATTGAAAGATCTAATTACAATATAAATGTTTGTACATAATAAAAAATGTTTTTATTTAAATGAAAAATCACAATCCAATAAAGATCGTAAAAGCAATTGAAGTTGTTTTTGTAAAAGATTTTTTGTATTTTGATAAAGATAAGCTTATATTTAAGTTAAACAATTCTCTGTGTTACAACCAATTACAGCGTCAACGAGACAATCGTCACCTAAAGGTTGTTGATCAGCATTAGCGTCAGAAGCCAGCAGTGGTTCATCCAATGAATGGTGCGAGTGGTCATGATGCGAGTGATCATGGTTTGAGTTACTCAGATGTGAATGGTCATGAAGTAAATTCATTGATACTGTAGAGCCTCTCTTTTGGTAAAATCTTACAAATTCCGGTTGAATCGTGGCGCTATGGACACCGTACTCGTGCAAGATGGTCTTGATCTCCTTAGCAACCGCCAAAAATTCATCTGGGTTACCGTCAATTTCGACATGTAATGTAGCGATAAACACTTTCTCTGTTAAATTCCAAATATGGAAATCGTGCATGGATAACACTGAAGATATAGATAAAATCTCTCTCTTAACACGATCATATGGCCAATTTGCCGGTGTTGCTTGTAACAAGATCTTTGATGACGATTTACAAAGTGGTACCGCTGATGAGAAGATGATAGCTGTAATCAAAAGAGAAACCAATGGATCAGAATAAAATCTCCAGGAGAAATCAGTTTTCCAAATGAAAATCGCGGTGATGATGACTCCAATATTACCCAAGGCGTCACCTAACACGTGTAAGAAGACACCTTCCATATTCAAAGATTTCTGGTGCTTATTCTTACGATGCAGTTCATCGTCTACCTCGTGGGTATGCTTGTACTGAGAATGATGTGGATCTGCTAATAATCTTTGAGTCTCTGAAGCCATTCTATTGACGACAACTTCAGGTAACAAGTCTTCGATATCTGAACCGGTTTCACTTCTATTAGAGCCACTTTGTGAGACACCCATTGCCGCAGTTGACAGGTGTGAGTGATCGTGTAACATTGGCATACCTTCATTACTAATAATATCCAGAGCACTTGGTCCATGAGAATGAGAATGGCCATGTTCATGAAACAAGAACAAACCGACAAAATTTGAGACCAATCCACATGAACCCACAATTAAGATCAATACAGGGTTAGTGATATTTTGTGGTTGGACAAATCTCTGTACAGCTTCAATAAAGATGGAAAAGCACAAGGCGATCAAGAAGACAGCATTGATTAACAGACCCAAGATCTCGGCTCTTTGCCAACCGTAAGTATATTGAGAATCTGCTTGTCTCAATTTAGCTACTCTGACAGCCCAAAATGCGATAACTAATGAAATTATATCGTTCAACATATGAAATGAATCGGCAACCAAGGCCAACGAGTTAACTGCATAACCGACAACCACTTCCAATAGGAAAAAAATGGTGTCTATCACCAACAACAGTATGATACGGATTTCCTTGCCAGACAACATCTTCAAATAGCAAATTAATGGTATCAAAGCTCTATGCCGATCTGTATCTGTTGAATCTCGCAAGGCACTTTATCTTTTTTTGCTCTCAACTAAGATTTTTTTTAATAAATTTCGTTTTGTGTATCTAAAAATACTGTGGTAATACGAGAGATAGTTAATTATAGAATACGATATATTGATTAAAATCATCATCTCATGATCTTATTCGTTACAATTGGAGTCTTGATATATGCAAAAGTTGATGTAAAATATAAAATACACTTCATAACCCTACTAATGAGCTAAATTGTCTTAAACCTATACTAGTCAACATCCTAAAACCTTGAGCACCAAAGGGGAAATAACTTAAAGTGTAGTATAACATTGCTAATATAGCACAAATACCACTAATCAAAGTAAGAATTGTACTTTTCAAAAACAATGCACTGTAAAAAGTTAAGAGATTGCTACCGAAATAAACCACTGTGAAGGGTAATCTCTCCTTGGATATCAAATGTTGGAAATAGTTATATGGACCTTGTAAGAACCCGAACGACAGTATGAACAAGAACGAACCTAGAGTCCATAACATGACGAATTTCTTTGGTTTTAACAGTAGCACGGGGAATAAAAATACACACATAGTGATACATAATGCAGATATCCCGATACATAACAAAAACAACGATAATCTTTCAAAAGTTGATAATTTGAACCATTCGGGTTCTTCATATTTGGTTTGTTCTATATCTTGTTGATGTAATGGTAATTTTGAGTACAAATTATTATAAGTGGCTGTAATTGATGAAGTGAATTCATTTAACGTTGACGAGCCTTGTTGCTCTTCCGCTTGTTGAGCTCTCCAATTGTTGAACTGCGATAACAAACTCGATGTTGGCTGTTCTCCCGACATTGATACTAATATACTATAGAATACACAACTTGCCACCGGATGAGATTAATCTAATACACTGCAAAACAGTCTGGTTAAATCCACACTATATTTATTTTTTTCCTTCTCCTTTAAATTAAAAAAAAACAAAATTTATTTCTGTGAACCTCAATTGTCAAAAATACGAACCTTTACAGTGGCAGAACAGTATGAATGATAATACAGCCAATAACAATTTCGATTTCTTGAACTTCGATATCGACCAGAACAGTCTATACAATGGGCTGCTAAGTCCTGGACAGCAGGGGACACAGCAGAATATGGATTTACTACTCCCACAGGAGCAACAATTGCAGCAGCAGTCTCAACAATTTGAACACCAATTTTTGGATGAACTAGATAATTTCGAGATAACTCCTGGTGAGGGGGTTATCGAAGAGGGCGAGGACTCGAATGATACACCAACTCCATTACAATTTGATCAGACCAATTTTATCGATTTAGAGCAGGCGTTATCACCTTTGCAGAATTCAAATAATGGACAAAATTTACCACTGAATTCATATCAAAGTACCAATTATGGTATTTACAATAATTTATCTTTCAATAATAATAATGGTAACAACTTGACAAATATCATATCACCGAATGATTTTTCCGATTTTGAAAATTCATCTTACAGCTCATCATTTCAACATGGGGATTCCTTAAAATCACCACCGATGATGAATTCACCGACTTTTTCGCCTTCATCGTTATCGTCGTCTGCGAAACACTTGTCCAAAGACGAGAAACTTCGTAGACGTAGAGAATTCCATAACGCGGTGGAGAGAAGACGTAGAGATTTGATCAAGGATAGAATTAAAGAGTTGGGGCAATTAATCCCACCGAGTTTGTTATTCGATGTGCAGTTGAACAAGGACGGTAAGGAGGTCATTAAGGAGAGCAGGGCGAACAAGTCGATCATCTTGAATAAGACAGTGGAGTATATTTTGAATTTACAAGGGATATTGGCTAGTCAGGATGACAGATTAAATTATTTGAAAAATAAATTAGATGAACTTAGTTGATACTATAGTTTAACACAATTTCAATTCAATTCTCGATGAATATCAACTTTTTATGCTAATGACTTTACCTTGCAATTATACTTTTTATATTATTATTAAATAATTACATATACTCACATATACCAATTAAATATTAACTCCTACAAAACCCAAATTACTACCTCATATATATTCTCTTAAATATTTGATAATCAATATCACCATCAGCACCATCCACGGTGATTGTATCTTCAATAGAACTAAACATTTGTAAATTCTTATTTGGCAATGGATGAAATTCATCCTGTTCGGAGATAGTGACATTTTGTAAATTTGACACCGACCTCACTGACATCATTCTCAATTTTTGCGGAGCATCACCGCGTCTTAATAAGGGCATGGATCTCTTATTCACTAACTCTGACGGTGGCAATTTCACTTTCAATGGTGCTTGTGCTTTCTTTTGCTGATTAGACTTCTGTGTACTAATCTTGTTATCTGAGAAACTTGAAATAGAAAATCTCTTTTTCAATTTATTAGACGTCTGAGACATTCTTGTCTTATCTGTCTCAGATGCCTTCTGGGATTCCAGTTTGGTGGATTTATTCGTGATCTTTGACGCTTTAAGGGTTCTTGATGATTTCGGTAAGGTGCGAGTGTAATCCATCACCGCAGGTGACGTTATCGATGATGATGAAAACGTTGATATCGTTGACGATATCGAACTGGATGAAAATGTTCTAGTTAAAGCTCTCATGAACTCTTGACCCTTTGACGATTTCCTCTCGTGTTGCTTAGTCTTTTTTGTCTTCTTAGATTCCAATTTAAGATCCTTCTTTTCATCATGGGCTTCAAAGAATCTCGATGACACTGGCGTCTCTGGGGTCTTGACCTGCTGATTCGAGAAAACTGATGATACCGCTGACGCTGGCGTCGAGTCCAGACTCACTTCTTTGAATGGCGAGTTCGAGTTCACTTTAACCACCTCGATGCCATCGTCAAGGTTATCTAATACTTCGAAATCCCTTAACACGTTATTGAAAGTAGTACTATACTGTTTATCAGTCATATAGAAATGATTTTGATAACTTGTACAATCCATCTTATTGGCATTATCGTATTGTGATTTACTGTATGAAATCCTTGGTTTTATATTATCCTTTAATTGATGTGAATTTTGATTTTGATTAGCGATATATGTGTGATACGTTATTTGCGATGGATCATATTCCAGTTCTACAAAATGTTGTGTATCTATCACGCCGGCGTCTGTGTCGTAATCTGAAGACTTAAAGCTGTCGTTGCTCTTGAGGGAGAACCCGTCGGTGGAATCATTGGGTAAATTTATGGTCCTTACATTATTGGTGGTATCTCTTGAATGGGTTGGGTCTTGTTGTTTAGCTTTACCAAATACCAGTTGCCTGAATGAGAAACTGGAAGTTAAACTTTGCATTTTGTATTCCCCATGTACTGGATATATAAATTTCAACGTATATGAATTGTGATCTATAAATAGATGAGTGATCTGTATGTATGATTGATCCTTATGAGTGAAAAATACTAAATACTACTCAATTCTTAATCAAATTACTGAAAAAACTAATTAATATAAAGATAAATGACTTGTCAAATATAAATATATAAATATATTAAATAATATCAATATTTCAAGTTGTTCTTATTGTTTGACTAGTGGTTCAATAAATTGGTTTTACTTGAATTTAAGTTATACCGCGTCCAAAGATCTACAATAAATATAGAAATACAAACAATTAATTTTAAAGACAAATTAAAATAAGATTCCTAAACTGATTAGTCTTATATTATAAAGCACACATATATAAATATAATTTACAGTCGGGATTTAAAGAAAATTCCATTTAAATAATAAATATTATTTTATTAAATTAAGAATTTCAATGGTAATTACGTGCATTTCTGTAAGGGAGTTTTAATTCGTTGTCTGCCTAATTAGGATGTAATTTGTCTCTGAGCACACGACATCAGAAGTTTATATTCATCGATTGATCTAAATTTAGCCGATGATGGCCATTTGATTTAGTACTGGATCTTAATTAGATATTGATTATCTATGATACATCTATAGAAGAAATATATATAGATAAGATATCAAGTACAGATCTCACAGTATTCCCAATAGAATAAATTCCTAGATCATGAACTGAAATTTCAACATCAGTGTCTTTCTCTTTGCATTGTCCTCAAACAATAAGCGCAGAGCTTTACTGTATGTAAACTGTAAGTGTAATGTAGGTAAATCCCTGTGTCATCCATATTTCAATAAGTTTGCTTCCATTAAACTCCTGCCCTATGTACTATATACATGTAGAGATGTCTCTATGGTACTCTATATGATTTGGCATTGTGCTATGTGACACAGTAGTAAAATAGAATATAATATATTATGTCGTGCACTCCATATCAATACCCATCCATAGTAAATTCTAATCAACGTAGAGAAAATTAAAAATGAAGCGCGTCGATTTGGGTGACAGGAAACAAGACAACAATACAAAGGGTATTTAAGAGTTAAAGAATATCAGAGAAAGAGATCATCGAGTCTATGAGCTCTCAGACTGTCAGTTGGAGCTGGAAACGTGGATCCAACAGGCAAGTATCGAGAAATGGATCATCGTCTGATAAAGAATCTAATCTGATTCCATCTTATCTTGATTCTAAACCAAGAGAGGAGAAAAATTATAAAGAATTTTACCCTGATCTTGATGAAGAAAGACCATTGAAAGTACTTATCGTGGCGAATGATAATGATGATCAACACGAGGAGTCACTGCCAGTGCCACCTAATAACAGCCATTTAAAGAAACCCATATTTAGGAAACTGGAACCAATACAGGATCTTACACAAGATAAATTTTCCAAAACAATGATTTCATTGGGGTATCGCGATACAGATCAATCGACTAATTTAAGACCAGATGTACCATATATACGACCAGACAAAACCGTGAATACTTTAACTAATAACACATTAACTAAAAATGATACATTTCAAGTCATGTACGATATGGATGAACAAGATGTGGAATTTATTAAATTATTAAATAATAAACATTCAAAGGAGTACCCTGTTGAATTACTAGAAATAGCATTCACTTTCCTAGAGAGGGAATGGTACCTACTAGAGAAAATCCTACCACCAAAGAGGAAACCGCAGGACTCAATGAATAGTGACGAGATCATAGACAAGGCTACACAACATACAGCGATATACGGTTCTGACGACGGCAGTGGGTGTCTGCCCGAAGAGGACCAGTGCTGTGCCGTGTGCAACGAGAGCGAGTGCGATAACTCCAATGCGATAGTCTTCTGTGACGGTTGCGATATCGCTGTGCATCAGGAATGTTACGGTGTCGTTTTCATCCCAGAGGGCCAATGGCTCTGTCGTCGATGCTTAATCTCTAGAAATAACAAATCACAGTGCTTGTTCTGCCCCAGTACCACTGGCGCTTTCAAACAGACCGAGAACGGATCATGGTGTCATGCTATATGTGCGTTATGGATCAGCGAGTTGTATTTCGCTAACCCAGTGTATATGGAGCCTGTAGAAGGTTATGATTTGATTCCTAAGAGCAGATGGAGATTATTATGTTACATATGCAAGCAGAAAATTGGTGCATGTATCCAGTGTTCTAACAGGAACTGTTTCCAACTGTACCATGTCACGTGTGCCAGGAGATCAGAATTGTACTTGCACGCTAAGAACGGGACACAATTCGCTATGAATAACCCGTCAACACTTGTATCATACTGTGACAAACACGGTCCAGCGTCTTATAACCAGACACACGATGTGCGAACTGGGATAGAGAAGACAAGATTGTATTTCGCTACAGTAGGTGCTATCAAGAGCAAGAACAGTGCAGTGAATACAGTTAATATTCATAAGAAAACAGAGAGTCCCTTCCGATGGAAATCTGAATTTGATACCCCCATCGCACCAGAGATTTTCGCTGTAAGGTTATTGGAGTTCCTTCGAGGAATTAATTTACATGTAGATAGGGAAGTGGTGTACCGATTATGCTCGTATTGGTCATTGAAAAGAGAACATAAACGTGGAGCACCGTTGATTAAGAGATTAGACACGGCGCAATACGGGGCATTGAATTCCCAGGAGATCGACGAGAGATTGTTCTTCTTGAACCAATTGACTCTGGATGTAGATAAATTATGCGATTTGGCAAAGCTGACTTCAAGAAGAACTGAGTTGCAATCAAAGATTTTGGATTTCAAATTCATGTCGTTGGATTTAGTTTATTTCCCAGTGAATTATATCATTGAAACCTTGTTAGAGAGGATAAGCGTAGTCATGGACAAGCATTATGGACTCAGTTCAATACCCATTCTGGACTCTCCAAGTTACAGAGACATCATGGGTAAAGTTAATAACTACTCATACAAAAGCGTCACTGAATTCATAAATGAGTTTGAGCAGTTGATGGACGTGATAAGCACGATGAAATCCACACTGGCCGTGAACGCCAAGAAGAGCTACGCTCGTTGGAAAAGGGAACTGCCACTGCGGTATCAGCTGTCATTGAATTTGGAAAGCATGATCAGGGAATTATTGGATACGAATAAGGACGTTGATCTCGTGGAGATCTTATCGAGTGATCAGTTCCAAATATCTGGGATCGAAGTCGACTTGCAGAAATGGCAAGGACCAGATATCTCAGATGACTTGACAGATGTTGATGACCCCATTGAAGAGTTGTAATATTTTATATTGTAAATTATGTAAATTGTATATTAAAAAGATATTTATTCTTTCCACGAAAAAAAAATAATGTTTTACTTGTAAATTATATAATTCTATAGTGGTATTCACCAATTGTACAGGATAATGTCAGGATCAGTGATAAGGGCATTTGATTGGGATTATAATTTCGAACAAAGGTATTTGAACTTCGATAGAGAAGAAGTCTGCTTATACCAAACGAATAATACTCTGGAAGTAAGTGATATTTCATGTAACTTTAAGATGAACATGTATTAACTAGATACTACATAGGATGAAGATAATGGTATAGTGAAAAGTTATTATCGTGGCGGGTTCGATTCGATCAATTGTATCGGGTACTCCCGCAAGGACGTTGGTATCACGGCGGCAGGGCAAATCAACGGTACGACGCTGATATTCGACATCACATCCCCGGAATCGACCCATTTATTGATCAAACCTAAACAGCAAAGAGCATGTAATTCTATATCGTTCAATGGCGAAGGTTTGGTGCTGGTCGGGTTCGATAAGCTGAGGCAGGACTATAGTTTGCAATTGTGGAACGTGCAGCATTATTCGAGAACTGGCGGCAACGATACCGTGTCTCCACCGTTAATAACGTACATTCAAAACGAGGTGGTATTGTCCACGACGTTCCACCCAAATGAACCTAATTGTTTACTCACTGGTAGTTACAAATTCTTGAGAGAGTTCGATTTGAGATCAGATCAACATGTCTTCCAATTAGGTACTCGTTGCACATCGGGGATCACAGTTGACCCTTTCAATGATAATTTCTTTGCCTCTTACTCGGAAGACGGTACTTTGTGTATTTGGGATCGTAGAAAATTGATTTCAAGTGTGAAATTACAGAAAAATTCCGGGAGTGGGACACTGTTGACTAACACTGGTGTAGTCCATGAGGCTCCATTATTGACTTTCAATAAATTATTAAACGATACGAGAAAGGGTAATTACTCCAATGCATGTTTCAAATACTCTCCAACTAGACGTGGCGAGTTCTCTACGTTGTTCAATGGTGAGATGATCAGAAGATGGAGCACTGGGACGATTCCACCATCGGAGGCAGAGTTGAGGACTTATAAGACGTATATCCAAAACAATAAGGATTCTAATTCTTCAACACCTAAATTGGCACCTCCATTTGATTCATTATTTGTTGTGAGTGTTAACGATACAAAAACTAAATATGAGAGAGTCATATCGTTTGAGTACGCCGCTGATAAGGATTCAAGATTCGGTATTAATTACGTCTGTATGAGACAATCTGGATCGTTATACAGGATGTCAGTCACTGAGGCACCAGACACTTTAGAATTCAATTCATTCAACGATATCACTTTTGGTGGTCCAAAGGGCACTTATACCCAATTGATCAGAGACGTTGTCGAGGCCAAAGTGCCCAATATGAATCGCCAGTCTAATGCTAATACTAGAAGACCATCTGGGATCTCCATCGGTGCTGTGTCCACTGAGAGATCTATTGAGCTAGACGATGAGTCTGTCTCAGAGAGAGATTCAGAGGTCAGTTATGCGCCAGAAGATGATGGCGTGAAGGATATTCAATTCAATTCTAATAACTTAATTGACGCAGATGAGATCTTGGAGAACGATATCTCTTCGACGATACGAAGAAGGGCCATGATGGGTTATGGTACAGATACTTCTAAGAACGTGTCATTGATTGAAAATACAATGAATCTTAACCATGAGATGCATTTGAGAAATACTTGGAAATGGATCGACATCTCCCGAGAATCATGTTCATCCAACGCTATGGTCTCCAACAATATTGACTTCTCCTTTGATGGTGTATTGGGGATATGGAACGGTGCTGAGACGTTCATCAATCAGAAGAGATCGGAGGGGAAGATCACCGAGAAGAAATTTGAAAGGGCCGTTAACGATATCGTGAGCCACAGATCAGAGCGTAGACCACTGTTAGCTACCGGGGTCACTAAGGACAGCAGGAAACTGGCCCAGAGAAGACTCTGTCTCTTCATCGTCGGTTGGGATTTCACTAGAGAAGAGCTAGATCAGAAATTGGACTTATTAACCGATAGAGGCCAGTATGAGAAGGCCGCTGGATGGGCGGTGTTCTGTGGTGACGTTCCGAGAGCGGTGCAGATATTGGCTAATTCCAAGAGAGAAAGATTGAGGATCATTTCCACGGCGGTGGCTGGGTATATGGCGTATAAGGACATTCAAACCAATTCCCCTTGGAAAGACCAGTGTCGTCGTATGGCTTCAGAATTAGATGATCCCTATTTAAGAGCCATCTTCGCCTTTATTGCCGATAACGATTGGTGGGACGTGTTTGACGAGAGCGCATTACCATTGAGAGAGAAGATCGGGATACTGTTGAGGTTCTTGTCAGATAAGGATTTAACTGTTTTCTTGAATAGACTTGCAGATAAAGTTGTCGCTGGTGGAATCTTGGAAGGGTTAATCTTGACTGGATTCACTCCAAAAGGTATGGACTTGTTGCAATGTTATGTGGATAAGACGAGTGATGTACAAACTGCGGCGTTATTAGCTTCATTTGCGTGTCCAAGATTTTTCAATGATGAAAGAGTTAATACTTGGATCGAATGTTATAGGACATTGTTGAACAGTTGGAGTTTATTCAATGTTCGTGCTAAATTTGACGTGGCACGTTCCAAGTTATCTAAAACTTATGCGGATGAGAATACTTTAGAACCACCTCCAAGACAAGTTTATTTACAATGTTTCCGTTGTAATAAGAACATCTCAGATCCAAGAAGAAGCAGACAATTAGAGAACTTGTCACTTGCTAATAAGAGATACGCTCCGCAACTGCAGCAACACCCAATGAGATCTATCGCTACGAAATGGGAATCTAACAGTTGTCCTCACTGTGGTGCTCCATTCCCTAGATGTGCCATCTGTCTCTTATCCTTGGGCACACCGCTCCCTGATGACGTGTCGATAGATTACCCTTTGAAAGCAGATGACAAGACAAAAGTCACTACAGAGGTTCATGATTTGGATAAGATCGATAAACAGTTCAAACAGTGGTTTAGTTTCTGTCTTAGTTGTAATCACGGTATGCACGCTGGACACGCCGAAGAGTGGTTTTCCAAACATTATATATGCGCAGTTCCTGATTGTAGTTGTAGGTGTAATAATAGGTAGATTAATAAAAGTTCTGATCATATTAATACGATGAGACATGTAGTGATAATACCCATCTCACTTGACTGGAACTGCGCTGGGGGAAACGGCTGTAAAATGACACAAATGTTCTTGTTTTGAAGAACGTGGTTTGTGTGCGCGCGTAATTTAAATGTTATGTGTGTGATATTGTTCCCACACGCTGACCAACTATGTGGATTTGGTCACTGAATTTCAGGAGTAATCTCACAATATATGCACTTATACTGTATAAGAAACTTGGTCTCTTTCTTTTATGTAAATATATAAATATCAGGATATCTCTAATAAATCATACCACTATAAACTACAAAGATCAGAGTCTAATATCGTTAAGCTTCTACAGAAAGATCGGATTTACCCTCACCTGCTTCCCTCCCTTACACACGTTATTTACTCTAAAAAGTTTTTCCCAACTTACAGCGTACCTCGAGCCAGTCACATCACTGTTCAACACTTAACACAAATCTAAAATTAGAGTACCTCTAAATTCACTTATTTGCAAAAGCCCAGAAGCATTGTTTCAATAATAGAAATTTGTTAAAGGCAAAAAAATCGAAGGAAAACAAAAAAAAACAACAAATAACCAAAACAAGAAGAAACAAAGTGAGACAGAGAGAGAGAGAGAGAGAAAGAAAAAAATAATAAGGAAAAAAAAAAAGGAGAGAAGTTGTTAAAAGGATCTCAAACAAATCTAAATAGCAAGTTGTCTTGTTTAAACGAAACATCACTTTGAGAATCAATTTCACTTTATCTCAATCCTAATTGTTGATCATCATTGGGAACGCCAGTAACGCGTTAAGTCAACGAGCTTATTAGATTACATTTGTGACAAGTATATCTTGTGTTGTGATTTGATTCAATTATAATTTTACTTTGCCTTGTTTCATTTTATACTTGATTCAATTATATATATAAAGAGTTAAATTATACAAAATGATGGAAGGATCACTGGATTCTGTCTTGGATGATATTAGAAAGAAAATCGAGAGAGAACGAAATATCGCCCTTGGTGCATCAAATTTGAAAAAGAAAACCAATAACGCAGCTGTTATACAAAAGTGTAATACTTCAATTAGAGAAGCACAACAAAATGTGGAATATTTAGAGCAAACTTTATCGAAATTGACATTGCAAAAGAAAGAGCAACTGAGTCGAGTACAACAATTGAAACAACAGAAATATCAAGAAGAAGAACAGCCGCAACAACAACAGCGATGGCCACATGAACCGCTGACTCTGAATCAATCGTTAACAGATACGAGAAATGATATTAGATCTCCTCCAACTCATACATTCACGCGTTTGGAATTGATGAAGTATGATTGTCCATCTTTAGGTCATCGTATTCAATCAATGCTACAACAACTTGAATTTAGAATTCAAATTGAACAACAATACCTTGAAGCAAATGAAAAAATTTCAAAATTATATCAAATGGATGGTGATCGTCAAAGTACAAATAAAGCAGAAAGTGGTAGAATTGAAAGTTCACAAAAGATCCTGTTATTAAAGAAATCTTTAAAACGTTATCAAGCAATGCACGTTGATATCCTTGAAGTGACAAAGGATAATGAAATTATGAATACTCCAACACTGCGTAAGAAGACTCTTTCAGGTACTTTAAATATCGGATTAACTACAGTGAGAGATGTTGATCATATTGCCTCACCAACTTTTTCAAGAAGACCTGAATCTTTTATTGTGTTGAAAATTGATGGTACCGAAGTGGCTAGAACTAAAGGTTCACGTAATGATAGATGGAATGAAGAATTTAATATCGATGTAGATAAGGCCAATGAATTAGAAATCACAGTATACGACAAGTCGGGGAATCAATTTGTCCCTGTAGCGGTTACTTGGTTTTTAATATCTGATATCACTGAAGAAATTAGGAAAAAGAAATTGGATAGTGCAGTTAATAGCGCTGGTTGGATAAGTGCCTCGAAAATTCAACAAAGCTCCATTGATGGAGATATAAGATTAACTCCAGATTCTCCTGGTAAAGGTAATGACATAACTCCAAGAGAGACAATGATTCCTACACGTGGATTTTCGAATGATTCAGTGGTATCAAATGCTTGGTATATTCTTGAACCTTCAGGACAAATCTTGGTCACGTTGGGTTTCACCAAATCTGAACACTCAGGTAGATCAGATGTTGTTGGTGGATTAGGTCGTCATGGTGCCATTCGTCAACGTAAAGAAGAGGTTTATGAACAACATGGTCATAAATTTGTTCAAAAACAATTTTATAACGTTATGTGTTGTGCATTATGTGGAGATTTCTTAAGGTATACAGGTTATCAATGTCAAGATTGTAAATTACTTTGTCATAAGAAATGTTATCAAAAGATTGTCACTAAATGTATATCTAAATCAAGTTCAGAAATTGATCCAGATGAAGCTAAATTGAATCATCGTATCCCACATAGATTCGAACCTGTTTCTAATAGAGGTACTAAATGGTGTTGTCATTGTGGTTATATCTTACCATGGAGTAGGAAAACAGTACGTAAATGTTCCGAATGTGGTATAATGTGTCATTCATATTGTACTCATTTAGTACCTGATTTCTGTGGTATGTCTTTGGAAATGGCCAATAAGATCTTGACTACAATAAAATCAACAAAGGGTACCAAATCTATAGAACCAAACCGTACCGATTTATCATCAACTGCTTCATCTACCACGTTAACACCAAGTACTCAACAGTCACAACAAAAATTGCAGCATCCTTCCATGGACCCTTATAGCAAAGTGAAAGAATTACCTTCAATCCCATCTAATCCTTATATATACCAAGATTCCAAACCACAGCCACCACTTGAATCATATTCGTCTACGGAAGATGCAGCAAAGACAGAAGTATCGGCATCTTCGAGAATTGATGATGACGCTGAGATGGATATGTCATATATGGACAACTCGACAAACCAAGTGTTATCCACACTGCAAGAAGAGAATGATGAAGAACAAAATCCATTTAGTTCATCTCCATATAAGATCAAAGAGACCGTTCCAACGTTTGATCCACAAAGTAATTATCAAACTAAAGAGAACGTTCCTACAGCTCCAATAGTGCCACCAGTACCAGAACAGATCAAGTCAATGCCACAACAACAACAATTGCAACAGCAACACCATCAGCAACAACAGCAACATCAACAGCATCATCACCATCATCACCATCATCAACATATGCAAGACAAGAAAATGGCACATCGTCGTCGTCGTAAGCTTGGATTAGATGATTTCCAATTCTTAGCCGTGTTAGGTGCAGGTAATTTTGGTAAAGTTATGTTGGCTGAATCACGTCACACTGGTAAATTATGTGCTATTAAAGTGTTGAAGAAAGATTTCATCATTGAGAGTGATGAAATAGCAAGTACAAGATCAGAAAAGAGAATTTTCTTAACTGCAAATAAAGAGAGACATCCATTTTTATTAAATTTACATTGTTGTTTCCAAACTGAAAATAGAGTTTATTTCGTTATGGAATATATTTCAGGTGGTGATCTTATGCATCATGTTCAAAATGAAAGATTCTCTGAAGAGAGAGCTCAATTTTATGCTGCAGAAATCTTACTAGGTTTAAAATATCTTCATGATAATGGTGTTATTTATCGTGATTTAAAATTAGATAATATCTTATTAACTGTTCAAGGTCATATCAAGCTTGCCGATTATGGTTTATGTAAAGAAGGTATGTGGTATGGTAAATCTACATCAACATTCTGTGGTACTCCCGAATTTATGGCGCCAGAAATTTTACATGAACAAGGTTATGGTAGAGCCATTGATTGGTGGGCATTCGGTGTCTTGTTATATCAAATGTTATGTAATAGATCACCATTTAATGGTGAAGATGAAGATGATACATTCAGTTCAATTCAAAATGACGAAGCTAGATATCCTGTCACTATGACACGTGATGCTGTTTATCTTTTACAAGGATTATTAACAAAAGATCCATTACAAAGATTGGGTGGTAATGAAAGAGATGCATTAGATATAATGGAACATGCATATTTTTCAAATGTTAATTTTGATGATGTCTTAAATCTTCGTGTTAAGCCACCTTTTGTACCACAAATTAAATCTGCAAGAGATCTTTCTAATTTTGATTCAGAATTCACTAGTGAGACTCCAAGATTAACTCCTGTTAATTCTGTATTAGATGCTTCCCAACAAGAGCAATTTCGTGGATTTTCATATACAAGTGGTGATGATATCATATTTTAATAACAATAATGTTTTTATTATCATTATTAATTTACTATCTACAATTAAAATTTATGCTCTATTTAATTGAGCTTTACCTAATATAATAAAACTTGAGAGAATAAGTTATAATCTATTAATGTAGTCGATATAAATTTTACAACTGATATTTAATCTTTATACTAAAATATATATTTCTTCTAGAAAAACCACTTCGATCAATTCCTGACTTCAAATTACATGACATGATTAAGAGTATCGAATATCAAGACTATCAGAGCGTTCTAAGATGAATGGTTTATCAGATTGGCGAAGAATCTTTCACATAACGTAATTATCAGCCTCACTATATGACTTTCTACTTACTTCAAGGGTTGGATGAACTGAGACACTGCTTGGACTATACGTCATAAATCCAACAGTAGTGAAACTCTCTGGATAACATTGTAGGTTGTCCTTGCTGGGGTGGAATCTCTGATATAGTATTCCAGTATGCTTTACACTGTACTCCTTAGTTGTTCAGTAGTTTACCGTCCTATTGAATACTCTAGTGACCCAATGTCATATATCTTGGTAATATCCTTCAATTGAACAGTTCCGTAATGATGATATCAAGCTTCAACTTTTCAACTTGATTTCATCCCACTTAACTTCTGTACAGGTATAGATCAGTTCTTGTAAAGGTCGTGCAACTTTATTCAAAGTCGTGTCTTTCCCAAATCCGGGTAATGAATCTAAAATAAGTGAGATCTGCCAATTTTAAATTAAATTTCAAACCACGGGTTTCTTTATTACCTGTTTAGTATTTGTAAAATAAATTTTTTTTTACTTTGGTATGAAAATTTTTTCAAATCCGCTCTTTTTTGCTTCCTTTTTTTTTTCATATAAATCAATTTGGTATCCATTTCTAATCTAGTAGTTATCACATTAACAAACCAAGAAATTCAAAATGGGTATGTCTTTTTAAGATTTAGTTATGGCTAATCATTCATTGAATTTTATTGTTATTGGATTGATTTCAATTTTTAAAGCTATTAAAGTTTGAAATTTTATGATAATTTAAGTGAAACTTATTTGTCAATTACATTTCAATTGGAAATGAGAAAAATTTTTTAATTGAAGTTTTAAGTTTAATCGAAATGATAAAAGATCTTTTATAACAATGAGATTCAATGGATTAATCTGATAGGGGAATTATGTTACTAACAATTTTGAAAAATAGTTGCTTTCACTGTTGACCAAATCCGTGCCTTGATGGACAAGACCACCAACATTCGTAACATGTCGGTCATTGCCCATGTCGATCACGGTAAATCTACTTTGACCGATTCTTTGGTGCAAAGAGCTGGTATTATTTCAGCTGCCAAGGCTGGTGAAGCTCGTTTCACCGATACCAGAAAAGATGAACAAGAAAGAGGTATTACTATTAAGTCTACCGCTATTTCTTTATACTCTGAAATGTCTGACGATGATGTCAAAGAAATTCAACAAAAAACTGACGGTAACAGTTTCTTAATTAACTTGATCGATTCTCCAGGTCACGTTGATTTCTCTTCAGAAGTTACTGCTGCTTTAAGAGTTACTGATGGTGCTTTAGTTGTCGTTGATTGTGTTGAAGGTGTTTGTGTCCAAACTGAAACCGTTTTAAGACAATCTTTAGGTGAAAGAATTAAACCAGTTGTTGTTATCAACAAAGTTGACAGAGCTTTATTGGAATTACAAGTCTCAAAGGAAGATTTATATCAATCTTTTGCTAGAACTGTTGAATCCGTTAACGTTATCATTGCCACTTATGCTGAAAAATCAATTGGTGATGTCCAAGTTTACCCAGAGAAGGGTACCGTTGCCTTCGCTTCCGGTTTACACGGTTGGGCTTTCACCGTTAGACAATTTGCTACTCGTTACTCCAAGAAATTCGGTGTTGACAGAGTTAAGATGATGCAAAGATTATGGGGTGATACTTACTTCAACCCAAAAACCAAGAAATGGACTAGCAAAGATAAAGATGCTGATGGAAAACCATTAGAAAGAGCTTTCAACATGTTCGTCTTGGATCCAATCTTCAGATTATTCGCTGCCATCATGAACTTCAAGAAAGATGAAATTCCAGGTTTATTAGAAAAATTGGAAATTACCTTAAAGGGTGATGAAAAAGATTTGGAAGGTAAGGCTTTATTAAAGGTTGCTATGAGAAAATTCTTACCAGCTGCTGATGCCTTATTGGAAATGATTGTTATCCATTTACCATCTCCACACACTGCTCAAGCTTACAGAGCTGAAACTTTATATGAAGGTCCAGCTGATGATGCTTCATGTCTTGCTATTAAGAACTGTGATGCTAAAGCCGATTTAATGTTGTACATCTCAAAGATGGTTCCAACTTCAGATAAAGGTAGATTCTACGCTTTTGGTCGTGTTTTCGCTGGTACCGTTAAATCTGGTCAAAAAGTTAGAATTCAAGGTCCAAACTATATCCCAGGTTCAAAGAACGATTTGTTTGTTAAAGCCATTCAAAGAGTTGTTTTAATGATGGGTAGATTCGTTGAACCAATTGATGATTGTCCAGCTGGTAACATTGTTGGTTTAGTTGGTATCGATCAATTCTTATTGAAATCTGGTACTATTACTACCAACGAAGCTTCTCACAACATGAAAGTCATGAAATTCTCTGTCTCTCCAGTTGTTCAAGTCGCTGTTGAAGTTAAGAACGCTGCTGATTTACCAAAATTAGTTGAAGGTTTAAAACGTTTATCAAAATCTGATCCATGTGTCTTAACCTCTATGTCAGAATCCGGTGAACATATTGTCGCTGGTACCGGTGAATTACATTTGGAAATTTGTTTGAGTGATTTGGAACATGATCACGCTGGTGTTCCATTAAAGATTTCTCCACCAGTTGTTGCTTACAGAGAAACTGTTGAAGGTGAATCATCAATGGTTGCCTTATCAAAATCTCCAAACAAGCATAACAGACTTTACGTTAAAGCTGAACCAATGTCCGAAGAAGTTTCTTTGGCTATTGAATCTGGTAAGATTTCTCCAAGAGAAGATTTCAAAGTTAGAGCTAGATTAATGGCTGATGAATTCGAATGGGATGTTACTGATGCCAGAAAGATCTGGTGTTTCGGTCCAGATGGTAACGGTCCAAATCTTGTGGTTGATCAAACCAAAGCCGTTCAATACTTATTGGAAATTAAAGATTCAGTTGTTGCTGCTTTCCAATGGGCTACTAAGGAAGGTCCAATCTTTGGTGAAAACACCAGATCTGTTAGAATCAACATGTTGGATGTTACCTTACATGCTGATGCTATTCACAGAGGTGGTGGACAAATCATTCCAACCATGAGAAGAGTTACATACGCTGCTATGTTATTAGCTGAACCAAGAATCCAAGAACCAGTCTTCTTAGTCGAGATTCAATGTCCAGAAAATGCTATCGGTGGTATTTACTCAGTCTTAAACAAGAAGAGAGGTCAAGTTATCTCTGAAGAACAAAGACCAGGTACTCCATTATTCACTGTTAAGGCCTACTTACCAGTTAACGAATCTTTCGGTTTCACTGGTGATTTAAGACAAGCTACTGGTGGTCAAGCTTTCCCACAAATGGTATTCGATCATTGGCAAACAATGAACGGTGATCCAACTGATCCAACTACCAAACCTGGTGAAATTGTCTGTGCTGCTCGTAAGAGACATGGTCTTAAGGAAAATGTTCCAGGTTATGAAGAATACTATGATAAATTATAAGTTGATAATTACAATTTAGATGTTGTTTTAATTTCTAATTTTTATTTTATCTTTATTATTTTTCATGAGTTTATATCTAATGTGCTTTTACATATAACAATTTGTTTTATGGAATCGGTTTTGAATCATTGACCTATCCCTTTTGTTGATATATAAACTACATAGTTTCTAAATCAATCTTAGTGTTACTTATTATTTTTTTAAATTGTAGATTCAATATTTATTTAGTAGAATTTTTTATATGCTATGATCTATTTTTTTCAAAACTATAACTTCAATTGGCCATTATAAATAAAGAACCTCTTTGAATATGTGAGTCTTTCTCCTCAGCGTTACCGTTACCATCACTTTCCAATTCATCAAATAATGACCCCCATTCGTATTCACCACTCTCTAATATACAGACAGACATTTCTAAATCAATTGATTCATTTGATTCCAATGTCCTTGGTAAGAAATGTTGTAATACACCATTATAAAGAATCTTACGATCAATAGAAACATTTGTCGACTTGGACATTGGAACATGACGAATCATACCTTTCAAAGGTTTACTTGATCTATTTGTTATTGTTGTCCTGATACTGTAAAATGTCTGTAAATCTAAGCTGTACGTCAATGAGTCTGATTTTTCAAGTTTTTTGCCATCTTGATACACCGATTGTTCAATTTCCACTACATCAACTTTCAAAATATTGATCATCTTTGATGATAATCTCATTCCACGAAGTTCAATATCACCATGAGAATTGTCTTCAATAGTTTCCCAACTTCCTTGAATATGTCTCAATAACTCTTGTCTATACCAAAATGCCTCTCTAACAAATTTCTGTTCTTCCTTTGGTGTGCTACTATCGAATATGAATTGCTTATTTCTTAAGCTAGGAATTGGTTTGGCAAGTGTTTCTTCATCGAGCTTTATACGTTTGATAGGTACAACAAATCTTAAAGTTCTACTCTTCCCCACGGTATCCGATATAACACACTGTTCAGAGTCTGGCAGGTCCATGATAGGTATCATCTCCTCATCAAGTAATGCACTCACTGACGAGGTCAATTTAACACTTAAATCGCGGGACCAACTGTTTCTAACATCGAGAAGCAAAAAACAGTAATCTGTCAATTTCTCTCCAACAGCTAGTCTCTTATTCAAGTATGACCAGAATCCTACTCGCTTATCTTTCGATAACAACTCACTATTGTTTGTGAAGATCTCATTTGAGCTGAATATTGGAATGACATCACAACTGGCAATTTCAATACTTGGGTACACTGTGACATTGATTGGAATATCGATTCTTCTAACATATTGTAATACACTGTCATCTGCTACGTTACTGTACTCCAACATGACACTACCATGGGTCATACCTCTTTTACCCAATAATGAAATTTCAATGGAAAAGATTTCTTTGCTCTTGATGATTGCCAAATCTTTCTTATTGATGATGCTGAATGGCAATTTCTTTAATAAATAATACTCAATTTCATAAATCTCATTAGGAGGAAGCTTGGAGGAAAGAGCTTTTTTCAATGGTTCAGTAGTGGAATCAAAAAACACAGATGTGAGATTGTTTATGGTGACTTCAGAATTATTTTGAAGCTTGATAGTGAATGTCTTCATCTCACCTTCTAACAACATAATGGAACTATTTAACAAGGATGTATCAATAAGCGATAGTATTGGTTGAGGTGGTAATACATGAAATTTGAGTGATTTCGTATCAGAATTGGTGTCATCATCTTGATATAAAAGCGATGGTTTTTGTGATTCCAAAAAATTGCTTACACCATATTGCTTGATCTTTTGATGAACTTTGAAGATCTTAGGCACAGAAATATGGAATTCTTGTGGAGCACAACCACAAACTTCAGCTTTCACGCCAGTGATGTCCAACTTACCATATTGCATAGGGATGAAAGTCACCGCCACGTCCATGAGTTGACCAGCCTTCACAATCAAAGAACCAGTTTGCTCCTCTTGTGGTGAAGATTGTTGAACTGAAGGAAACGCTTGCACGGTCTTTACATTGAAAGAATCTTGACATACAATTTCCAAATTTTTCACGTCGATATCAAAGGCGAATGGGTTTTGTAAAGTGACAATGACATCCGTTGATTCATTTTGTACCAATGTGACAAGTTCATCTTCGATATCCTTTATCGATGAGAACGGATTGTAAACTTCTGATTTGGAGAACAGGACCAGGGTGGACTTGGTCTGCTTGAGCAGCGTTAAATCATTGACAGATGGTAAGAAGGAAATATCACGAGCCATGTAGTCATCCCAATAATAAAGAGTGGATTTGGAATCACTCAAATGCATTTGCTTTGTTTGCCTCTTGATTCTGTTTAAGATTCTTATCTGCTCCTCCGCGGTTAAGACAAAATTGTAGCTTTTCAAAAGAATGGAACCATACTTGATAGAAGCATCAAAATACCCCAATTTCTCAGTAAGTTCAATGAATTTTTTCAACATGATTAAATGGATATCGATCCAATTTGGTTGTACATTTTGCAAATCTGTCAGCACTGGATATTCGACAGCGACACCATAACTTTTCAAAATGCTATCAGTTAAATTCGTGATGGAACCTATATTTCTCCTGTAGTCAACGTGCATTTTCTTACTTGGAGCGATCGCGGAGAGACTTGTATTGATCTCAGCACGTTTATCATGTAATGAAGGCATGATTATATCGAATAATTCTTTTAAAAGGAATGAACGACGTCTATAGAGTTTCAAATCGGTAGCGACTGAAATCAAACAGGAATAGATCCTGGCTTTGTGGATGAAATCCAATTTTGTGAACTGTGGTGTGAATATCTCTGCTTCAAGTTCTCTTATTTGACTCTTGTCTATAATATATGATGCACCTGGGTCTCCAATATGAGACTCTTCCTTCTCGTGTGGCAATGGGACTCCCTTTATGATATGTTGCATGAGTCTGAAATCAAGTCCATTGTTGATGTGAATAAGAGAGGATAACTTGACGAATCTCAAAAGAGTCTCGCAATACACGATCTGTGGAACGTAGTCTTCTACCAAGTCGAATGTTATCTTATAATACTGAATTGCCTTTCTGAGCAATTCAAATATCTGTTCTGCCACCGATGACAAATCTATCTCTGTGGTCAGTGCTGTAGGTGACAGTTGCTGAATAGTACTGCTAGAGTGGTTTGACATGGCTCTTGAAAGAGAATTTCTAGGTGAGTTTGTTGGTGAAAGTGGTAATGAGTCTCTAGCAAAATTGGAAATCAAGCCGCTGCCTTTGATTATCGAGAGTATCGCGGATGGAAGTTGAAATGGAACTTCAAGAAATGTCAACATCATGATACACACTCCAAGCCCATCCATGGCGCTTCCAAGCCAAAGATAATCATTGGCCAGCTTCAATAATAAGATCGAATCACAAAACTCTTTCAAAGAATCACTCAAGCGACCGCTTAAGAGATAAAAGTTCCCAAAAATCTTTTGTTGTCTTCCCTTGATTCTATTACTCTTTACGCGTTCCTGATTCAAATTAGAGGCACTGTTTTCAAAATTCGGGAGGAAACTCACTGAAGATATTCTCTTTTTCTTCTTTTCCGTTATCAATGTCGATGAAGATGATGAATTTTTCATAGCTGACAATGTCGATGGTGATGAATGACCATTGAGTCCACTTGATGAAAAGCTTCTAGTCATGCCCAATCCAGACGCGCTCACTTCATTACCACCTACTGTTCCAGGTGATCTCAATGTGACATGCTGATATGAAGATGCATAGGTGGATAATGATTCAAGGAAATTTGATGTGAGATCACATAGCACTGTCTCTAGTGCAGTTATATTTTGTGATTGAGGCAAGTAAAAAACATTTTTATGTTGTGGTAATGTGTCAATGATACTAGGTGGAGTGTCACAAACTATGATATTATGATTAATGGCACTTATATGTTGTTTTTTCAATTGTGAAAGCTTTTCATCAATGTTTAAATCTTTTGAATGTGTGGCTATACCTAACACGTTGAAAACTTTTCTAAAAGGCTCAAAATCTTGTAAAAACATCGACTCTGCATCAGGCAGCACCAATTGATAATCGTAGATGACCCTCCCGTGTGGATAACCTTGTGGGTTGAACATTCCCCTATTGGGTGTCACGTCAACCAATCGTACTTCGAAGTATTTTGATAACGATGAGTTGTAGAATTTCTCAAATTTCTCTATAGACAAGCCCTCTATCAGTACCACAAGAGTCTTCACCCTCGAGGGCGCAGTATACGAATAGGTGTCCAATGTCATCACCCTTTGAACAGATCTATTACCCCTCTGGCAAAGTATTACCTCTCTGATCCACTATTGTTGTCAACTCGCGAGACGCCTTTTTTTTTTTTTTGTTAGTGATTTGAGAGTCGTTCAGATTGTGCTGAGATTTTTTCTTTCTTTCTTTGTTTGACGAGCTTCAATTTGGTGTGATTTGTTAAAGAGTTTATCAATTGGAGTTCATCAGAGATATACTAGATTAAGATATATAATGGCTGGGTTGAGTTTTGAGAATTACCAGAGAAATCAGTATTTGGCCTCTAAGGGTGTTGGAGTGCCAACTGCTACATCTACAGGTACAACAATTGTAGGATGTAAATTCGAGGGTGGCGTTGTGGTAAGTAGAAAAGTTACTGATATACATGATCCATGGGTCAATACTAACTAATTCAATTCAACTATAGATTGCTGCTGATACAAGAGCCACTGCTGGACCAATTGTCGCAGATAAGAATTGTGAAAAATTACATAGATTAGCTCCAAAGATTTGGTGTGCGGGTGCTGGTACTGCCGCTGACACTGAGATGGTTACACAATTGATTGGATCTAATTTGGAATTACATGCTATGTCTACAAGTAGAGAACCAAGAGTGGTAACAGCATTGACAATGTTGAAACAACATTTGTTCAAATATCAAGGTCATATAGGAGCATATTTAATTGTTGCTGGTGTTGATCCAACAGGAGCTCATTTATTCTCAGTACAAGCTCATGGTTCTACAGATGTTGGTTATTATCTCACATTAGGTTCCGGTTCCATGCCTGCTATGTCAGTTATGGAAACTCAATGGAGGAAAGGTATGACAAAAGAAGAAGCTATGCAATTATGTTGTGATGCTATTCAAGCAGGTATTTGGAACGATTTAGGTTCCGGTTCTAATGTAGATTTGTGTGTGATGGAAGTTGGACAAGATGCTCAGTTACATAGAAACTATTTGACTCCAAATGTAAGAGAGCAAAAGGCAAGATCATATAAATTTGCAAGAGGAACAACGGCAATTTTGAAAGAAGATATTTACAAGATATGTGATATTGAAGAGCAAGTTATAAGTTTAGATGCAATGGAAGTGGATGCTTAATTAATAGTCTTATAATACATATAATAATAAAAATTAAAAATTTGGTAAAGATTATGTAGATTTCTTATCCTGTACATCAAGTTTATCTATTGACTCAGTGACTTTCTCCACATCGTCATTGATATTATTCAACGCCTTAATTGTACCTTCCACAATGGCAATATGTTCCAGATCATGAATTCTTTGTTCAAATTCTTCCAAAGTTTCATCTTTCTTAATATCTACTTCCTTTATAAGTAAAGGTTCACCTCTATCGACCAGTTGGATCACTTTATGTATCATACAACCAGCTTTGGTGATCTCTCCATCTTGACCAGCTTTATAACTTCTCTCAATGGCATGAGTACCTTCGAAAGCGCCAGGTAATGAAGGGTGTAAATTGATAATAGGTAATCCTGCTACTTCTAATGGGTTCAAGAAATCTGTGGAGAAGATAAGCATCCAACCAGCACATACAATTAAATCAGGTCTCTTATAATCGTCAACTTTGGTATCCTTATCGATACTACCATATAATATCAAATTAACTAAATCCAGATTAAATTTAGCACGAGCTTTCAATCTTTCTTCAGTCTGTTCCTTTGGGATGCCTTTATAATATGTCTTCAATTCATGAACTTTACTTGGAATGTCAGCCTTTGATGCTCTCTCTAAACCGTAAGCTTTAGATGATGATGAGATGACTCCGGTTATCTTGCCTGGTATGGTGCCATCGGCGCACTTATCTATCAAGGCTTGTAAATTTGAACCGTTACCTGAGATCAAAGCCAATATGCTTTTCTCAACCATCTTATGCTGTTGATCAATGCTTTTAAATACTGTGTATGGTCTATATTCGGTGAATATTTAACAGTATATAATTTTTCATTTTATAAATTTATTTCACTACAAAAAATGACTCTGACTTTTTTTTTAAGAGAGATAACTTACAAGATATAGTAAATATGACAGGAACCACATAATACTTCATAATAAATAATAGATATATAAAAAAGGAAATCTATTTAGTCTATGCTAACAATAATTAATTGTAACTCATATATTTTTTTTGGTCTTTTCTAGCTTTTCCTTTGAAATGGAGGGGTTCAAATAATAATTTAATTTAATTTTGGATCTAATTCAAATGACTTTTTTACAAGTTTTCAATGATCTTATCAGTGAAATTTTGTGTTGAAGAAGAACCTTTTAAGTCTTTAGTTCTGTTTTCTGGACCTGATGCAATGGTCTTGAAAACGGCAGCTTCAATTTTGTCAGCGAATTCGTTTAATTCCATATGTCTTAACATCATACATGATGATAACAATAAGGCAGTTGGGTTGGCTAAACCTTTACCAGCAATATCTGGAGCCGAACCGTGAACGGCTTCAAAGATAGAGACTTTGTCACCCATGTTACCTGATGGAGTTAAACCTAAACCACCAATTAAACCTGATGATAAATCTGACATGATATCACCGTATAAATTTGGCATAACCATAACTAAATCGTTATATTCAGTTGGATCTTGAACTAATTTCAAAGAAGTGTTATCCAAGTTTTCGAAACCGAGTTCAACATTTGGATATTCTGGAGCTAAATCCTTTGCGACTTGAACGAATAAACCATCAGACAATTTTTGAATTGAAGCCTTGTGAACAACTAAAAGCTTATTTCTACCAGTAGAGATTGCATGTTGGTAAGCGTATCTGATAACTTTTTCAGAAGCTTCCCTTGTAATCAATTTGATAGATTGAACAACACCTGGAACGATAACGTGTTCGATACCTGAATATTCACCTTCTGTATTTTCTCTAATTAAAACGGTATCAACGTTTTCATATGGAGTCTTATAACCGACAACTGATTTACATGGTCTTACATTAGCGAATAAGTCAAAAGTTCTTCTTAAAGTCAAGTTTAAAGATTGATGACCTTTTCCCACTGGTGTAGCTAATGGACCTTTTAAAGCGACTAAATTTTTGTTAATTGATTTAACAGCTGGTTCTGGGATAGTAGTCTTACCGTTGATGAATAATGGAGAGACATCAGCAGATTCCCATTCAATTGGTACCTTAGCAGCAGTGTAAATTTTCTTAACAGCTTCAGAAATTTCAACACCGATACCATCACCTTCAATAAATGTAACGGTGTAATTACCATTAGCGTTTTTAGCACCTTGGAATTTAGCAACGTTTGAAGCGTAACTTCTGGCGTTTCTAGCTATAGAAGTTCTCAATAATTGTTTGGCCTGGGATTGGAATTGGAACATTGTATCTGGATTTCTGTATGTATCTATTCTATTGAATATTTGATATACAAGATGAACAAACTGAATAAATCAAATTACCACTATTATTTTTCTTTGTATGTGATTTTTTTCATTCCGCCAGTGTTTGAACTCCATCTGCGGAACCGAAATCGCAGATATATAAAATATGTGATTTCGGTACACGACCATATTTGTGTTACAAAGATTTTATTCTACCAATAATATTTACAAAGATACAAGAGTGAACTAAAACTAAATTAAACCACAATATGGTAAACTTATACATGTATATATATAAGAGAAAAAAATATAGGAATAAAACACAAAGATTAAAGAGAGCAGATGCAATTTAAAAAGAACGATTCTTAAATGACACACTAACTGTACAAATCATCTTCTTCATCGGCTTCTGCAAACTCAGCACCACCTGTAGATGCCCCGGTTGGAGCAGCTGGAGCAGCGGTTCCATTATCGTTGAATCTGAAGTTACCGAATTGTCCTCTTGATGCTTGTAATTGTTGAGCATATGCCTCATAACGTCTCAATTCTGCATCTGAGACAGAACGTTTAGCGGTCTTCATAGCTTCTTCGAAATGACCTCTACTTATATAAGGTACTGGATCTTCTTCTTCTACATCCATCTCAACGTCACCTTCAGCTTTAACTTCGGTTTCAGAAGCAGCAGCGGCTTCCTTTTCGGCATCTTTTTGCTTTTGTGCTTCAATAGCATCTTTAATAGCAAATTTAGCTGATCTTTGAGCGATATAAGATAAATCAGCACCAGAGAAACCTTGTGTAGTCTTGGCGATTTCTAATAAATCTAATCCTGGTTCCAATGGAGATTTTCTCAATTGTGCTTGTAAAATGGATAATCTAGCTTGTTCATCTGGTAATGGTACATAGATCAATTGATCTAATCTACCAGGTCTTAACAAGGCTGGATCGATTTGATCAGGTCTATTTGTAGCACCAATGACGAAAACATTCTTCTTAGCGTTCATACCATCCATTTCTGTCAACAATTGGTTAACAACTCTATCAGAGGCACCACCGGCATCACCAACAGATCCACCTCTGGCTTTAGCGATAGAATCCAATTCATCAAGGAAAACAACAGTTGGAGCAGCAGCTCTAGCCTTATCGAAGATATCTCTAATATTAGATTCTGATTCACCGAACCACATAGATAATAATTCAGGACCCTTAACAGAGATGAAATTTGCTGAAACCTCAGTGGCAACGGCTTTAGCTAATAAGGTCTTACCAGTACCTGGAGGACCAAAGAAAAGAACACCTTTTGAAGGTGATAATCCGAATTTGGTATATTGTTCTGGATGTAAGACTGGGTATTCGACGGTTTCTTTCAATTCTTCTTTGATCTTGTCTAAACCTCCAATATCATCCCAAGTGACATTAACACTCTCAACAACGGTTTCACGTAATGCAGATGGATTAGAGTTACCCAATGCGAATCTGAAGTTATCCATGGTGACCCCTAAGGAATCCAATACTTCAGCGTCAATAGTTTCTTCATCCAAATCGATAAGATCCATCTTTTCACGAATTTGTTGCATAGCGGCTTCAGAACATAATGAGGCAATATCAGCACCAACGTAACCGTGAGTCTCGGCGGCAATGGCTTCTAAATCAACATCATCGGCTAATTTCATGTTCTTAGTGTGGATTCTTAAAACTTCTAATCTACCAGTGGCATCTGGGATACCAATATCGACTTCTCTATCGAATCTACCGAATCTTCTTAAAGCTGGGTCAATAGAGTTTGGTCTATTAGTGGCAGCGATGACAACAACATTAGATCTTGCCTTCATACCATCCATCAACGTCAATAATTGAGAAACGACTCTTCTTTCAACTTCACCATTGGTCTTGTCTCTCTTTGGAGCTATAGAATCAATTTCATCGATGAAGATAATAGCAGGAGCATTCTTTTCAGCTTCTTCAAAGGCCTTTCTCAAATTAGATTCAGATTCACCGGCCATCTTGGACATAATTTCTGGACCGTTAATTAAGAAGAAGAAAGCACCAGTTTCATTAGCCACGGCTCTAGCCATCAATGTCTTACCAGTACCTGGAGGACCATACATCAAGACACCTCTTGGTGGTTTTATACCAATGGTCTTGAATAATTGTGGATGTCTTAATGGTAATTCAACCATTTCTCTAATTTGAGCCATTTGTTTTCTACAACCACCGATATCATCATAACCAACTTCATTCAAGTTATTTTCTTCATCTTCTCTATTAATTGGTTCACCTTCACAGTGGATTATAGTATCTTGAGCAACAATAGCATATTCAGTTGGATCAACTTCAACAACTTTAAATTCAACTTGTCTCATACCACCTCTAACGGTGAAGAGATCACCTTTTCTAACAGGTCTATAAGCTTCGACGAAATATGGTTTTAAGTAAACATCGAATAATGATCCAGTAATACCTTCTACGGTATCAGCAATTGGTAAGACAGAAATTCTTGATGCATATTTAATATCTGGACAAGGATGAATAGAAATGATATCACCTAATCTGACACGTAAATTGTTACGTACAGTACGATTTATTCTTGCAACACCATCTTCCATATCATCATCAGCTAATACGATTAAGACAGTATCTTTACGCTTCTTACCAGTGACCAATACAGTATCACCACGGAACAATTGTAATTTGTCCATAGTATTTGAAGACATGGCAATAACTGAGTTATCATCATTGACGGCATCATCAACAATTAAAGCTAATTAAAATGTTAGTAAATTATATTCAATACATATATATGAAACCCCAAGTTTGCTTTATAACAATGAAGGGGCGAATTTTTAAATCAATCACTTACCATTATCCTTCTTCTTTCTTCTCAAGATAGCAGTGGCAGTACCATCATCGACTGTGGCTTCCTTACCAGAGCCATCTACTAACTTGGAACTCTTTGAGTCAACCATTACGTTATAGCCGATCTAATCTGTTATTAATAATGATAGATAAAATGAATTAAAAAATGGTAAATTTAACGTTGATAAATTTACACAAATAGATCAATTCGTATTAAGTAACAGTTTTAAAACGTTAAATTAACTTTGTTTGTATAACTAATAACAATTAATTGATAATTGATGTATAAATTGGAATACAAATTCACACAGTTTCCATTTCCTTGATCTTTAGTTTTTCTAGTGGCAAAAACCAAAAGTGTGTACGATTTAATTCACGCTGTCAATTCCTATACCGGTCAATTAGCCTCTGGGCGCACTACTGTTGGGAGAGTTATTCAAATAGAATCAACTAGAATTAATAATATATAGATATATAGATATATAAGATATCTCAGTCAGAGGATTCAAGATCATATTATAATTTCAAATCCCCAGCTGGGAGTCACTTATCTTCCAATTTCAGTAAGATCTCTTTGTGTAAATCACCTAATTCTCCAAAATCTGCCTTACTAGCTGGCCATCCGACAATGAGTCCAGTCTTTGCATCTCTCTTAGGGATCAAATGGAAATGGACATGGTCAACTACTTGGTGAGCGAGTCTTCCGTTGTTTTGCAAAATATTGTAACCGTCACCTTCTGGTGAATCAATATCTAAATTCAATGCCACAGCAAGTTTCTTTGCAATTGGTAAGATGTCAGCTAAATTTTCATCTGGTAAATTGTGTAATTTGGCACCATGATATTTTGGTATGATTAAAAGATGCCCTTTGGAAGTGGGTTCAATATCGAGGAATGAGTATGTGAGTGGGGTTTCAATCAATTTGAAAGATGGAATATCACCTGTAATTACATTAGTTAAAAGATCAATTGATATCTATTTATAATATTTACTCACCTTTAATGATCTTGCAGAAGATACATGAAGCGTCAGTGGCCATTTTAGCTATAGACATTAATTTTATCAATTATAATTTAAACTACAATACTTAAAGATCACTTCATATTTTTTTCCATTCATAAAATTTCTTAACTATACAAAAATTTATATATGTAATTTTTTTCAATCTAAATCATGATCCATTGCATCATTAGCTGATTCATTATTAGTCTGGCTTCTACTTGACCCACTACTTCTTCTTCCTCGTGACCCGAAGGCACCTAAAAATCTATGCAATTGATCCCGTACATCATGACGTACCTCGCTACCACTACTACGTCTAACATTTGCTCTTTGAGCACCTGCATCACTCATAACTTCATCGATATCAATATCTGGATCCAGATCAGCGACATTGGCCACGTTTACTACGCTGCTGGCTCTAGAAGGTTCAGCAGTTGTTGTCGTTGGAGTATTTGACGTTGTAGCCGGCACTTGATTTGATTCACGTTGTTGACCTTGCAGTGTCTGTGCTCCACTCATAAATGTATTCATTATACTTCCAATCATGGCTAAACCTGACTGTGGAGGGTTATTTCCATTACCGTTAGCATTAGAAGTTGCCGAATTAACCAGTTGTTGAATACCACTGAACATTTGTTGTAAGTTTGGTGGATTAGAATCACCTGATCTTAGCATATCTGGGAATTCAAACATCTGAGTTTCTTCAATAACAGTAGGGTCATTATTTCCACCGGATACTTGAACAACTCTTGGAGTTCCCGTTGTCGTGGTGGTCATTCTCTTTGGAGGAGCAGACTTCATGTTTTCCTCGTATATTCTCTCCACCAAAGGGTCCAATAAATCATCAAGGTATTTTGTAGGATAACCTTGAATCTCTGCTCTTGATCTAGCTAATTGTAAACCTTGTGCTAATTTCGCAAGATACCTTTTATTTATTGAATGTCTAAAAATTGCAGTATATGGTTGCTTGTCAACATCACTTTTCCATTGTAAATTTAAAGGGTACATATAACCATGTGCTGCGAGAATTGCATTGTTGTAATCCTTAATAGCATCCACAGCGTATCCCATATATAAATGATTAAATGCCAATCTTGCCCAAGCGCTACTACTTGCTGGATGTAATTTTACAGCCTTTGTTAGGTCAGCTATAGATAATTCACCTAAATTCAGATCTGAGTAAACTGCACCTCTATTACATAACAATTGATAAGAATTCGGATTCACATTCAACCCCGAGGTATAATAATTAATTGCCGCTGTTGGTTGTTTGTCTTTGAAAGCCTGATTACCCAATTTTCTATAATGTTCCACTCTCTCTGCCACGGCATCTGAATCATAAGTCATTATCTGTGACTGAGCAAAATTATTCCAACGTGACAACAACAGATCAGCGGGTTTCCTTCCGACCTCTTCTGTCTGGTTAAATAATGGGTTAGATGATGTATAATCATTTAAAAATGTAACCGCCAATTTTTTAAAAGTATCATAAGTGGTATCCAGATCTTCCAAGATGAAATCTTCTTCTATGAAAACAGATATTGCCATGGGAAGCAAAGTCAATGGATCCAGCTTGGATTGAAAGAAACTTGAAGTCTCCTCCACGTGTCTCGGAATAGACATTTGTGACCATGCTTTAAGTAATAACATATGATAAAGATCTTCATGATACCCGAAACATATTTTCAAATAGTCATTATTTAACACATCATTATCTTCAAATGCACAATCTTCTAATTTCAATTCTTCAGCTTTCTCTAACAATTTCTCACTTATATGACCTAAGAATGGTAGTTTATTATATTTCTTTCTCAATGGTATAGCTTGTTGCTTAAGCGGATCATCATAAAATTCCGAAAGTTTCTTCAAATAACACGCTATCGAAGTCAAGAACAGGGCTTTACTACCTGGACTCAACTCGTCGTATTCTATCTTTACACCGGACATATCTATACGTATAGATATATATATTTGTACCTTTCACCGATTCTCCTTACAAATCAAAGAAAAAACAAAGATTACATAGAAAGGGTGAGATTCACTTTATTTTTTTTTTTTTTGCTTTGCCATCGCAAATAGATAAAGAACATTCTCGAAATTGGTGTCTGATACATGTTGATAATATGAGTTTATGGTCTTATGGTCACCAAGAAGGTGTGGACTCGCTTAAGGAACTGCAACAACCTAGGTTGGACAGAGACGCGTGTCTTTCGCAGAAGGGGATAAGATCTTTCTTAAAATTATCTAGACTTGCATCTGATGATACGCTAAAACAGCATTTAAACAATATTTTAGATAATCATGATCGTGTGATAAGGAAATCTGATAACGAGTTGTGTCACTCTTTCATCACAGAGTATATTTTCCCTCAATGGCAATCGCGATTAAAGATGATCTCATTTTGTGATAATGAAGCTTTGAAATTGAAACAAGAGATCGATAAGACCGCTGTACGTTATGAAGAGAAAATTGTTGACCCCAGGGTGGATCCGTATTATGAGAGAAGCAGTAAAGACGAGATCGCAGAGCAGTATTCACGGTATAATCAGCTATTCAATTGGATACAGAATGAGAAGGATATTGAACTTATAGTGGAAGATAGAAGTGTTGAAATTTTAACTGAGAGATGTAATTTAAATCATGATTTGAAAAGGGAATTTACTGAATTCCAAAAGAAATGAATAATAACTTGTATATATAATTGAATGACGTACCTTTATGGATTTACTGTATATTAAAAAGCATTTATATTCTTTTATTAGAAATGAATAATATATATATATATATATATATATATATTTCTATGAAACCCACAATCATTTTCTGAAACTAGCAGCGGCGGCAGCACTTGCAAACTTATTCTGTTTTGTCTGTGATAAGAATGAAAAATTTGCCTGATGTGCATGTGGTTGACTTTTCTGTTGTTGGGTATAATGATAAGATATCGAGCTATTTGAACTTGACCTAGGGGGACCTGCACTCTGTGGTGATGGAGTAGAAATAACCGATGGCTTAGCCAAGGCACCAGATCGCGACACGGATCGGGTCTTGCCTGTTGGTGTATTGTTTAATGGGGTACGCGGGAGGGAATTCCCCAGTTGTTGAAGCTTTGGCGTGGTCACTGTTGGCTCTTGTGTGGAGAGACGGCTTATACCGTACTCGATTTCATCGATAGGTGAGACGGAAATGTCATTATCAGCCGATGAAAATTCTGAACTGGATGAGGGGCTGTTGGAGGCTGATGATTTCAATAACTCTTTGGCTTTTAATAACGTCTCGATCCATGAAACGTTCAGGTTGATTTTGATATCTGGTTTGTATTGGATCTTGGATTTCACTGCTGAGTTTGATGAATCATGGATTTTCTCAGTTGGACTTAAGAATATGATATTTGGCGAGTAGTCATCTTTAATTATAAAGACACCATCGAATTCGTACATTGAGATATTCTTATTTGTCAAATTGACAACTATCAAATTAGTTTCCTTATCCGTTGCTGTAGACTCTTCTAATTCATCCGGCTGCGTGAATTCATATATCAATAATCTACCCAAGCTAGTGATTATAAGCAAGCTCGGTTTGATCTCATTAGTCAAATCCGAGTAATGGTCATTAATCAATTTATTCAATACTGTGTCGTCCAAATTAGCCCTCTGGATAGGTGCCAATGAGAAGGGTAACTCTGATTTATATATGCTATCGGCTTTCAAGATGTACTCATCAGCGAGCAAGGGGATATCCGATTGTGATTGCAATGGTAGCGTCACCAATAGCTCGGAATCGCTCTTTGTCGATACTGGAGGAGTCACTGATTTGGAACGAGAACGTGATGTCTTGCTATTTAGGATATTACTACTGAACGATTTCTTCATCAAGTTGCCCATGGAATTTATCGTGTTCGATGGTGACCTATTCGTCGTGGAGCCATTTGTGGAGGCCTTTGACAGTAATGAGCTTTGACTTTGTGATGTAGGGATAGTTGGAGATGGCGTGAGTGGTGCCGTTGCGGTGTTCGCCACGGGCAGCGAGATCGACGCTTTCATCACTGGTTTCAGTTTCTTTAAAGTGTTTTGTTTCAACGCCGACGTGGTGGAACTTCTCAGTCTATTCACGGGTTGGAAATTTGATGATTCTAGTTTAGGTAACAGCATGTTTTTACTACCATTTCTTGTCGCATTTGCAGCGGCGCTAGCCAGTGATGCGGCGTTTCTTTGTTGTAAATTCAATTCATTGGTTTTCATTATGAGACGTTGAGTCAATGCCTTGTTCATTGCCTGTTGATTTGTCTGTGGAGTCATTATTTGTCTTTTTAAAATATGATTAGGTATAGAGTTGATATTGCTTTGTAATTGCAGTCCCTGTGGGACATAAAATTTTGATGAATCGAATCTTGTCTTTTGTGTTATCACTGGAGAACTATCTTTTTTCTGTTGATAATATCTTGGATTGTAGCTTTCAAATTTAGGTACTTTTCTCTTCCAAATTAAATCCTTGTTTGACCAATTCAAATCTTGAAACCAATCATCAGCTTTAATATTTTTCATATTATATCTATCCTCAGGTTTCAAAACCAACAAGCTGGAAACAAGATGCTTAAATTTACTTGGCACATAATATTCAGGGAATTTGTAATCTAATTTAATAATTTTTTCAAAAGTTAAATACTCAGTATTACCTTTGAAAGGCGGATAACCTGTGAGTAATTGATAAAGAATACACCCGATAGCCCAATAATCACATTCAAATCCACATTGATTATATTTTAATAACTCAGGTGAGACATATTCAGCGGTACCTACAAATGAACCAGTTCTACTATCACCCACTTCAGTCTTCTTAGTTTCCAGTTGATCAATAAGATTTTCATCTAAAATCTTTGCGGCACCAAAATCCGTGATCATTAATTTCCAATCTCGGTTAAGTAAGATATTTTCCGGTTTCAAATCACGATGTATTATACCCTTTGAATGAATAAATTCCACAGCATCAATTAATTGTATTGCGTAATATTTCGTTACTGGTTCACTTAGGGACCCCCATTTTCTTATGAGAGATAGCAATTCTCCATTCAATGCGAAATCTATCACGTAATACAAAGATTCTGAATCTTGGAAAGTGTAATGCAATGTCACTATACCCGGATGATGACCTAATTTGTTTAAAGTATTTTTTTCGATATTAACATATTTAATTTTTTTCTCCTTCACTATATGAGCTTTATTTAGCACTTTTATAGCATATGTACGATGATTGTGTATAGAAACTGCCTTATAAACTTTGGAATATGAACCTTCACCGATACAAGTTTCAAATTCGAAATCCTTCGGGGAATTTTTCCTTGACATAATTTCAAATTTTTTAAAAGTAAACTTTTCATAAAATGATCAGTTTCTAATTAGTATCATGAAATATCATAAATGGGGATATAATAAAGAATATTTTAAATCGAATTGAATTGGGGTTATCTTTTTAAAAAGATAATTTATCACCCTTTGTTGCTTTTCTCAACTGTATATGCCAAAAAATTACTGGGTTGAACTTTTTTTTTTATTTTATTTTTTTGTTAAAATTAAATTGTTTGAGTGTGAATGAGAATTTCAAAGCTGGAGATAAAAAAAGAGTTAACACATGATTTGCAATATTGTGATTACTATGTTTATGTGATAGTGTTATAGAGATGAGATTTGTTACAAGCTATACAGCTTTCGGAGTGTTATTACTGGTATTGATATAGCACATTGTCAATGGTATATAATTGACGTGTTTATGTCTCTCAGCCGTCGCCTTTCTCTTGCAGGTACTGGGTATGGTTTGTAAATTATATGAAATTATGTCCATCTATATGTGATAGATCAATGTATACTGTAATTGAGGTATACTGATGGTAATTTATTATAAATAATATGGTTAATTGTGGTTAATTAGTATTACATCATGCAATGATGACTTGGTACAAGGAGACAAAACCCCCTAAATCCATCTCTTGGTAATAACCATATATTCTATCATATTATCTCATAAAAAGCTAATAATCACTTCTATATCAATATGATAAGGGTATAAGCAATCTGATATGAGAGACACTTGTATAATATACTGATATATCACATTTTATACATCATATTCAGTGTTATTACCGATGATTCAAAATTGATTTGATGCAACAACTTTAGCGCACTGTGAGATTTATACAGAGTGAGCAATTTACATATATAGAATTGATCTATTATAGTTATATGAGATAGTAGCTATATGAAATCGTAGTATTCTATGATGTTGTTAATTTGTATCCTAGTGCTGTAATTACCAATTAATGTTTAATCTTATTGTAATATTTTACCTTAATGAAGTCACAGAATTGTAGAATTTCAGATATATCAGATATATCTCATAAAAGTTGTAAGATAAGGAGTCTTGTGTGAATATCACAAGTTGAAATTGAAATTGGATTTATCTAATACAATTCAGAACCAATAGTATGATAAATATGATATGAATGTGATATAAATTACTCAGATATCAATTAGGGATGTTGTTACTAGTTATAATGGGTAGAATGATGAGATTGAGTCGTATACGCACTACCTTTATATAGATATCACTTGACAATCTTATCCCAATGCCTCATAAAGAGACCTGTGATGAGTATAACTCTATAAGAGATCAGATTCTATTTGAGTGATAGAGTGAACTGGTCTATTGTACATATCCAGTTCATAATACCATACACATCATCTCATAAACCAAAGTTGTCAATTTTTTGCTTAAATTTTTTCTTTCCCTGAACTTTGAGAAAAGAGGTTGAAATATTTTTTATGTTTCGAAGACTAGTTATAAGAACATCTACATTTATCAAAAGAGAAATGTCATCTGAGCTGCTGCCACTGCTGCCTACTGTTTCAGCTACCACTGAGCAGAAACCGCAAAGACTGAAACAAAATAAGAAGAAAGATGTCGTACAATTCACTTTAAAGACTCCAAAGGGTACTAAGGATTGGGCTGATAGTGATATGATTATTAGAGAATCTATTTTCAACTCATTATCAACTTTGTTCAAGAGACACGGTGGTGTCACTATCGATACACCAGTTTTCGAATTAAGAGAAATCCTTTCTGGTAAATACGGTGAAGATTCAAAATTAATTTACAATTTGGAAGATCAAGGTGGTGAATTAACTTCATTAAGATACGATTTAACTGTGCCATTTGCCCGTTTCGTCGCAATGAACGGTATTCAACAGATTAAGAGATACCATATCGCCAAAGTATATAGAAGAGACCAGCCTGCCATGACTAAAGGTAGAATGAGAGAATTTTATCAATGTGATTTCGATATCGCTGGTAATTACGATCCAATGGTTGCCGATTCTGAGATCTTGAATCTTTTAGTCGAAGGTTTAAACGGATTAGGTATCAAGGATTACAAGATCAAATTAAATCACAGAAAAATCTTAGATGGTATTTTCCAAGTTTGTGGTGTTAAAGATGAAGATGTTAGAAAAATCTCATCTGCAGTGGATAAATTAGATAAGAGTCCATGGGATGTGGTTAAGAAGGAGATGGTCGTTGAGAAGAACCAATCCGAAGAGGTTGCTGATAAGATTGGTGAATTCGTTAAATTGAAAGGTGACATTAGAGAAATCTTGACAACTTTAAATGCCAATGAATTATTAACAAGTAATAAATCTGCAATGGAAGGTTTAAAAGATATGGAAATCTTAGCTAACTATTTAGAAGCATTTGGAATTAAATCTCTGATCTCCTTCGACTTGTCCTTAGCTAGAGGTTTAGATTACTATACCGGTTTAATTTACGAAGCTGTCACATCACTGTCTGCTCCACCTAAGGACGCTGCGTTATTGAAACTGCAAAAGGCCAAGACTGCCAACGCCGAAGATGAAGACGCCTCAGAGTACGTCGGTGTCGGGTCCATTGCCGCTGGTGGAAGATACGACGGGTTGGTCAGTATGTTCTCGGCGCCATCGAAGTCTGGTAAGCCACTGCCACAGATCCCATGCGTTGGTGTCTCGTTCGGTGTTGAGAGATTGTTCTCAATTATCAAGTTAAATTTACTGAAGAAGAGCCACACAGTGAGATCTAACTCTACTGAAGTGTTCGTGATGGCTGTCGGTGGTGGTGCCGACTGGGACGGATTCTTGAAAGAACGTATGACCGTGGCCAAGCAGTTATGGACCGCTGGTGTGAAAGCCGAGTACTCATTCAAGTCTAAGATCAATTTAAGAAAACAGTTTGACGCCGCAGAGAAATCTGGTTGTCCAATTGGTGTTATCTTGGGTAAAGAGGAGTTCGCCGATGGTAAATTAAGAGTCAAAATCTTGGGTACTGGTGAATCAGACGATGGTGAATTAATTGACGCCAAGGATGTAATTGAAGTCGTCAAACAAAAATTAAATGAATTGAACAGTTCAGGTGTCGATGACGTTACAAAGATGATTCAAGATTTGTAGATACTCTTTTTATATATATAAATTTTATATAAATATAATTTTAAACTTTTCCACTAAAACACAATCATCATCATCATCATAAAAAATCATAAAATATAATTAACCATAAAATAGAATTAATTTTTTTTTCACCAGTGACCTGATTTCGTATTACTCATATCGTCTTCCCAACTACCAGCTAATCCGACAACGTTATTTGCCTCTTCTTCATTCAGGGAGTCATCTGAATTATTAGTGTCTAATTTTTGTTTCTTAAGATTCGTGTTCAATATACCATCAGTGAGAATTCTCTTACCCCAACTACCTGCAGCAGGTTCTCCAGTTTCGTCTCTACATTGTTTCAAAAATGGTAATAACGCCGTACCTCCAGTACCTCTTTGATCTTTGCTGCTATTATTATTTTTAGCTAAACCTGATCTTAAAGTCTTTGTAGTCAGTGAACCTAATTTAGATGCTTTTTGTGCTTGCAATATAACGTATCTAGTGACAATTTGAATATGTTTATCTCTAAACGATTTCAACATTGCCAAACATGCATCATAAGATATAGTCAATTCCGGGTTTAATGATTTATTTTTCAAAACATAATCTCTAATACAATTAATCTCAGATAAATGTTGTAAGAAATCCAGATGCTTACCAGGCATATAAGATCTCATCTCATTGATGAAAGCATTCCCCTTAGATTTATCACCAGTGGCACTATGCTCGACATTCAATATCAAATCCAATGCTTGTAATAACGATGATTGCGCATTGGAACCACCGGCAAGTATACGTGGTGATGTTTCATCACCGTAGAAGACACCATTTTTCAAACCAACATCACCCATGTTTTTCCAACCGGCAAGGTAAGGTCTTATTCTGAAATAAAACACATGCGGATCACACATTTCTTCCATTTTCATCAACACAGAACCTAATTCATCAATTGACTGGGCTAATGATTGTAAATTTGATATTAAACCTTTAATGTCATCCTCCCTACAAGATTTGATTGCGTCTAAACCATGTTGTACCGCCAAGGCACCTTTTTGTTCAAAATAAACACTAACAAGGTAAAACCAACTTTCATCAATACCACCAGTGTATGTATTTATAGTTGTAATATTGTCTAAATCAATCTCCTTCTTATTATCAGGGAAGATTTTCTTGAAATTCCACAAGATCAACCCAGCATACGTAGCGATAGGTGGTAATCTTAAGTACTCGGAGACTTCTATAAATGGTTTAGCAATTTGAATTGGTAATTGATTTGATGGAGTATCTACACCCCATATGTAAGCATGTGTCAAAAATCCCAACACGGAATACAGTCTTCTATACTCAGGTAAATTAGTCAAATATGCAGTAGATAACAATGGTAACTTATCAACAACCAGCCTGATTTGTTTAGTTAATAACAATGAAGGTAAATTGTTAACAACTGATTCCCATGGCAGATAATATTTTTGTGGTAATTTTTCCAAAGGAAGTTCATCTGGAAGAAACCCATTTGTTGGTGAGACGTCGTAGTCTTCTAATCTAGGAATGTCTCTCATCACTAGCAATACCAATGTAATAACACTATTGTTGGATAAAATTTATACAAACTGAAGATAAATTTTTATTTGTAATTGAGAAAAAATAAAAAGCAAAAACTCAGGCCATTTTTTAATTATTAATATTGTAATAGCGGATATGATTTATATTATTGGGTTATACGATAAGTGATCTCATAGATATTTTTTTTTATACGATTGTCTTGTATAAGAGTTATATAAATAAATCATCTATTACTTCATAACTTGTATTACTCTATGTACTCTATGTACACACTCTCTCTACAGTGGTGGAAAAATCTAGAAACCGCAAAGCTAAGAACGTGAAAAAATGTTAAATTTGTAAAAAGTATCTCATCAAATAACTACAAATATTACATCAAAGATGGTTGTAAATAATCCAAATAACTGGCATTGGGTCGATAAGAACTGTATCGATTGGACCAAACAGTATTTCAAAGACAAATTAGTCAATTACAGTATCGATGAGCAAAGTAATCATATTGTAATCACAAATTTAAAGAAATTAGAAGGGGATGTTGAAGTTTGTCAAAGGAAGGGGAAAGTTATATCATTATTTGATTTCAATTTATCACTCGATGTGTCATGTAATGATGATGTGAAGGGTACCATTTCAGTACCTGAAGTGGCATACGATACTGAAAAGGATGATTTCCAATTCGAGATTCAACTTGATGGATCATTAAATGAAGTTGATTCATTAAAGAAGATAATTCGTTCTAAATTGGTCCCATTCTTAAGAGAAGTCTTAGCTCAATTCGGTGATGACTTGATCACTACACAAAGTTCAGATATTCAAGTATCACAGGATAAAGTTTCTTCTCAATTCACTAAAGCCAATCAGAGTAATTCCGTGAAGACCAAATCACAATCCAGTTCATTTATTAACAAGTCATCTGCAACAAGTACAGTTAAAGAGACAAATACGAACAAATTACCAGAACAACGTAGTTCATTATACAATACCACATCATTAAAATTCAGTGATAATTTCCATACAACAGCTGAGCAAGTGTATATCACATTACTCGACCCACAACGTGTCGCCGCATGGACCAGATCACCACCCGAGATCGAAGGTAAAGAAGGAGGTGAATTCAAGTTATTTGGAGGTAACATTGTTGGGAAATTCATCAAGTTAATACCAAATGAACAACTTCAAATGTTATGGCGTATTAATGATTGGAAACTGGGTCATTATACAACTTTAACTATTGATTTAAAGCAAAATAGTTCAGATACTACAATAAATGTACAATTTGAAGGTGTACCTATTGGAGAAGAAGAGAATGTTGAAGATAATTTTAAAGATCATTATATCAGATCAATTAAATTAACATTTGGATTTGGTGCTGTATTGTAATACTACGAATGAATATATGACAACATCAATTGTTTATTTGTATATGAGAATAATAAATAAATTCCATAGATATATGTATATATTGAATAGTAGTAAAAAATCAAAGAATATAGTTCGGTATAAAGAGATTTACAAAAGCTTAAGCTTCATATCTCTTTTCAGCTTCTTTCCAATTAATTACATTCCAAATGGCTTTAAAATAATCAGCTTTAACATTTTGGTATTGTAAATAATAAGCGTGTTCCCAAGCGTCAATGGCGATCAATGGCACTAATGGACCAGTAACAGTATCTTGGTTAGGTCTTTGAACTACCTCAATAGCACCATTCTCTTTGTTCTTAACAATGAAGGCCCAACCTGAACCTTGGACACCAGCTAATTTGGTATTGGTGAGTTGGATCAAGTTATCGAATGATCCGTATTGTTCAATGACCTTAGCACCGAGTGCGGAGTCGGCCAGCGGTAATTGACCACCGCTGACGCTAACTGGGGATAAATTTTTCCAGAAGAGACAATGGTTCAAATACCCACCACCGTGGAATTTGATATTTTGTTGCAATGCCACAGTCAGCTTGACATCACCGGCCAGCTTGGCTTCCAGATGTTGTTCAACTGCGGTGTTGTAACCGGTGACATAAGTTTGATGATGCTTAGTGTAATGGATTTCATTAATTTGTCCACTAATATGTGGTTCTAAAGCGTTAAATTCCCAATCCAATTCAGGTAATGAGATCTTGGTTCTTGTGAAAGCTGGGGCAATTGATTGACCCCTTGAATTTCTAACTAAAGTACGAACTGAATTTTGAAACATTGTAATTTGTAAATTGTAATTGAATTGATTAATAATTTTTAATTATAAAAGCAAATGTAACTTTGCTAGCCGTTGCGGTTAAAAGCAAAAAAACCGAACAGCGAAAAAAATTAATTACAAATCTTAAGCGGTGATTGGTGCTGTAAGATGATGTTATTAGGTATTGTCACCACTGTGTATTTGTATTATATACTGTGGTTGTTTCTTACACCCTTCTTAAGTGCAGATTCAATATGGCTACTGTGCTTCCCATCGACTGAATGGGCTATCAAGTTACCGGTGATGATGTTAAGTATTGGATTCACAATGGTTATGACTTTTTTATCCGTACAGCTAATCACTTATAAAGATTAATGAAATGCATGGTTTATGATTTATATATTTACAGCTATTTTATGATACACTTTTAATAATGATACATTTATATTAAATTAACTTATTTAAATCTTTCAATAATCAATTCTTCACCAAATTCTTCATACTCCTTTTTATCTATATAAACATTATCTAATTCATCACCCATATTACTTAATATACTTGCACCAATCCAGTTGCTAAAAGTTCTTTCCATCAGATTTGGATTCAGGTATGTGTTAATATTAAGATTTGGCACTGTTCTTTGGAACTCATTATAAATTCTTTGCTCTAAATTTGGTAATAATGAGCAACCACCTGTTATAATGACATTTGATAATAATTGTGAATAAATATCGGTGGAGACTTCAAGTTTTTGTAAGGAAGTTAATAACATCTCTACGATACCTTGGGAATTGACAGGTAATTTCAGCACCGTAGACAGCGGTAATTCATATGACAGTGGCTTGAAAATAGGTTCAGCTAATTGGTATTGTTGATATTGTAATTCGACAACGTTATCGTTAACCGCCAGGGTGTCATTAGGTAACAAGTAATGTCTTGATTGTAATGGGATTTGTAATTGTTCTTCAGCGGTGATTATTGGTGATATTGGTAATTTTGATATTTGAAGTGAATTCATTTTGAAATTATTTAATGTTTGATTTATTTGATAAATTTTAAAACTGTTGGACATTTTCTTTTGAGCATAGAATTTTGGTATTAAGAATGAATCATCATCTTGTTTGGTGTATTTCTTTAAATAATCTAAACAATATAAATTAATAAAATCACCTGCTAATTTGGAATGTAATACACCTTTATTTAATATTAAACCATTGAAAATTGGAGTCACTGAGGCGACAGAGCTACCAATATCTATAACAATTGATGTGGACCTACCATAACTATATGAAGTACATAATGAATTCTTCACTATTGAAAAAATTGGTACTTGCATTTTTTCAAATGCTAATTCACATAATTTTAATCTATTTTTTTTATTATTCCAAGAATTTTCAGTGATAACTAAGGGAGATTCATTTGAATTCATATCTAATTTATCATAAATATATTGCCAATTTGATTGTAACTTATCAAAATTATAAATTAAACCATCATTACTCATTGTAAAAATTTCATTTTCAGGGTACATATTTATCTCATTACCCATTATAATTTCACCAGTTTGTGGATTTTCAGAGTAATCACTTGGGAAAACTACAGATGGAAGTTCATCTGTAGAGACCCCGGCCCTTGTGAATGACGATCCATTGTCTATAATGACAGAAGACAACTTATATGGTGTAGTCATTGTATATTTATCTATATATTCTTGTGTATATTCTTGTAATTGTTTTTGGTGTTTGTTTTAAAAATCTCGTTCAAATTGAACAAAAGAAATTGTACTTAAATGCACGACTGTTTTTGTATTTATTTTTTCTTACACGAGACAAAGGTGATATTGATATAAGATATTGATATTAAAATATAGTATGGCCGATGCTAGTGCAAGTGCTACAGCAGCAGCTATCGCTAATGCATCCACAACAGAGCCAGCTAAATTACTGGAATATGAGAAATTGAAAAAACATTTACATCAACAGATAATAAATAAGAGAAATCTTGATAAGGAACTTACAACATTAGAAGAAGATATTTTCAATAAGGAGACAATATATTTTGAAAATTCAAGTTATGGTAATATCATCAAGGGATTTGAAAATTTCACTAAAAACTCATCATCATCATCGACAAATAGGAAAAAAGTTACATATACAGATGATGATAGAATATTTAGTCTTAGTAGTTCCACCTATGTACGTCATTTAAAGAAATTGAATGATACAGACGGAGCTGAGGATTTAGTTGATGATGAATTAGATTCAACACCAGCTGCCTCAACAAAGAAGAAACAAAAATAGTTTTATCGTATGGCAAGGATAAGATAATTATTACTGGAATGGTCCAGACCATGTTGCGGTACTTTGACGGAGATGGAACTTTGCGCATGAGCCATTAAATTTGCCCAAAGTTGATATATATGTAGAGATAATCTATATAGATATAGTTATATCATCTTTACTATAAAAATAGATATCGATGGTATATAGTATTGTATAATTACATAATAGCAATACCACGTTTAAGTTAAATATTACAATTCCAAGGAAAAACTCATCTGAAGTGAAATTTCCATTACTTAAAAATTCATTTTCACAGAACGAGATAAAATAAATTATTGTAATTATATTGATATAAAGATACAGACAATGTCAGATAGAAATCAATTAGTTGAGAATCAATTGAATCCCATAACGAATATCAAGAGAATTATTTCATTAACTTTTTATTCAAATCCATGTAATTATTTAATTATATTCGTACCAATTGGCTTAATAGCGGAACCATTAGGATTTAATTCCACTATAGTTTTCATCTTAAATTTCCTCGCTATCATCCCCTTAGCGTCAATATTACTGTTCGCCACGGAGGAGTTGTCCGACGAGGTCGGTGAGACCATTGGTGGATTATTGAATGCCACCGTTGGGAACGCAGTGGAATTAATTGTGTCCATTATCGCATTAAAGCAAAATCAAATTAGAGTTGTACAACTGTCAATGTTAGGTTCAATCTTGTCAAATTTGTTATTAGTCTTAGGATGTTGTTTCGTCGCTGGTGGTTATAACCGTTTACAACAAACTTTTAACCAAACCGTGGCACAGACAATGTCTTCATTGTTGCTGTTATCTGTGATTGGATTATTAATCCCAGCACTGTTTCACGCTTCGTTACCTGACGCTGGGCCAGGTGACGAGATGCCAATACCTGGTTCATCAGACGCAAAGATCTTGTCCTTGTCAAGAGGTGTCTCAATTATCTTATTAATCGTCTATATGCTTTACTTATTATTTCAATTGAAAACACATAAAGAATTTTTCGAAAATCAAAAGGAGGAATTAGATCTGGCCTTGAGTAATGAAGAAGATGGTGAAATTCAATTGCCATCTTCCACACAGGATGCTGTCTACAAGGATGAATCCGATGGTGGTCATTTATCTATGAAGGCAAGTATCATCGTGTTGTTATTAGCTACAGTGATGGTTTCATTCTCTGCAGATTTATTAGTCAGCTCAATCGACGCCTTAGTGGAGAGTTCAGGTTTGTCAAAGACGTTTATCGGGTTGATTATCATCCCAATTGTCGGTAACGCGCTGGAACATGTCACCGCTGTGGTTGTCGCTTTGAAGGATAAGATGGATCTCGCTATCGGAGTCGCTGTTGGATCATCTATCCAGATTGCCATTTTCGTCACTCCCTTTATGGTATTGTTAGGTTGGGCAATGGATTCACCAATGTCATTGTTTTTTTCAACTTTTGAAACCGCAGTGATGTTTGTTGCTGTATTCATTACAAATTATCTAATATTAGATGGTGAAAGTAATTGGTTAGAAGGCACGATGTTGATCAGTACTTATATCATCATTGCCATTTCATTTTTCTTTTACCCTGATACATTGGCTGAATGATTTTATTATACTTAAACCAACTACTTTCATTCACTAAAAATTTTTATTTCCCAAGTGATCTTCACTTGTTATTTTGTATATGAACTGATCTATATTACATGAATCAGTTTTAAAATGAATTTATAATAGAAATTGTATTGTATTGTATTGTATTGTATTGTATTGTATTGTATTGTATTGTATTGTATTTTATATTGTAATATGGTGTATTGAGGCAATGTAGATAAGGATTAAGAGTAAAAAGACAAACGCCAATATAAGAGACAGGGATATTTTTATGCTATATAGATGTTGTCTTGTCATTAAATACATATTGATTTGACATGAGCATTAATTTAACACCATTTTATAACTTTAATTCAACCTTTGCTTCTATTTTCTAAGACATTGATGAGATAAATGATAACACGATATTCTATTTGCTCTGCTTTGCCTTAGCGTTTTACTATTTACTGCGTTAAACGCGATCTATCTCCATATTATACTTCACTATATAAGTTACCTATACCATTTATTAGGTATGACTTATGAGAGTGAGATATGAGTAATGAGATACAGGGTATAGTCTATATGAGTATCTCATGATGTACTATACTATACTATCGTAGTATAGCACTACTGTAAATAGTTAAGAAATGGCGCGTTAAACACCAACTCTGAAGGAGATCTCAATTAAGTAAATAAATGAGTCCCTTGCGTAATTATTCACACATTGGCTATGCATAGTTCAAAAAATAATAAAATTATCACGATGAGTTTGTAAACACTCCAATTTAGGTTATGTCTTGGAAAATTCGCCATTCAGTTTATATAGATATATACATATATATATATACTGAGTTATAGATAATTTTATATGATTTATAGTGTTTTAAAATTATCATTGAATTAGATATGTCATATACTTCATCAGATAAGGCAGCATTGAAAAGTTTTGTTAGAAAACCGGTGTCACCAAAGATGGTGGCATATTTGGTTTCGACAACTAATTCAGTTATAAGAGTAAAACCTGGCTCTGAACAGTATCTGACACCACCTACCACACCACTCGATCCTAAGAGTAAGAAACAGTTACCACAATCATTAACTGTATTTATTGAAAATTTAATCAGTTACTCCAATGTGCAAACACCAACTTTAATGTCCACTTTGGTGTATTTGACAAGATTAAGATCCATATTACCACCAACTTCATACGGTATTGAAACAACAAGGCATCGTGTATTCTTAGGTTGTTTAATATTAGCACTGAAAAATTTAAACGATTCATCACCTTTAAATAAACATTGGACCGCATACACTGATGGATTATTAACAATACGAGAAGTTAATACTATAGAAAGAGAGCTATTAAATTATTTGAATTGGGATTTGAAAATCACAAACACGGATTTAATTAATTGTCTCTCACCATTCTTACAACCAATTAAGGAAAGAATGAGATTAGAAGCTAATAGATCAATGATTAAATTGACAACAAGCTCATCGACAAGATCATTAAAGAACTCCAACTCATACTCTTCAATGATCTCTACCTCTTCATCATCAAATATTCCTGGATTAATGAGCTCATCGTCATCGAACACTATATCCTCCTCTTCGTCATCGATCCCAACACCTTCTAGCTCATCACAATACTTGAACAGAATCGACGAGATTTCCAATTATCAGACAAACGATAATTTCAAACCTAGACCTTTAAGACTAAGATCATCAATGGATAATCTAAGTAATATTCCTAGATCTTCAAGTCAATTAAAGGGGCGCCAGGGTAAGGAAAATCAACCTGTTCATATTGTAGATAGATCTTCAAGAGGGTTCAGTTTCCTTGGAAGAGTCACGACATAGGTTTACATCCACATTTATTTATCACATTCATTCTTTATATTTCGGTTTCGTCTTGGTTTACTTACTCATGTGTTTTTATGTACTGACTTTTGTATTTATTTTACGTTCAATTCTGCTTAATGATTCTTATAGAGATTTAATACACCACTCATTCTTTGTACTTTACACACGACTCTTTTTGTAATTATTTTTATTTCAACTTTTGTCTCTATAAGGATATATACCTGTATAAGGATAGAAGGATATACACAATGACTCGTGATTCTCATTTAAAGAAGATCTATGGGGTAGAGAAATTTGAGAAAATCAAGCACTCAAAGGTCTTATTAGTCGGAGCAGGTGGTATTGGATGTGAATTATTAAAGGATCTTATAATGATGAATTATGGTGAAATTCATATAGTTGACCTTGACACTATTGATTTATCGAACTTGAATAGACAATTCTTATTCAGACAAAAGGATATAAAGAAATCCAAGTCGCTCACACTGTTGAAAGCTGTGCAGTTTTTCAATAACGATACAACTCAGTTGAAATCATATGATGGTAGTATAATGGATACCACAACGTTCCCCTTAATTTGGTTTGAACAATTTGATATAATATTCAATGCCTTGGATAATATAGAGGCAAGAACATATGTTAATAGAATAGCATTGTTCTTGAAAAAACCGTTAATGGAAAGTGGTACCACCGGTTTCAAAGGTCAAGTCCAGCCTATCTTACCTTACCAATCTGAATGCTTTGAGTGTGTCACTAAGGAGACACCAAAGACGTTTCCGGTGTGCACGATCAGGTCGACACCAAGTAAACCGATCCATAGTATAACATGGGCTAAGAATTTCTTGTTCTTACAATTATTCGGTGAAGAAGTTGAGGAATTACAACTGAAAGATTTGAATACTGATGACAAGGATGAAATTGAAACTTTGATGAAGGAGAGTAATGAATTATTAGATTTGAAGAAATTGATCATCAACGCGAAGGATATAAGTAATGACAAGTCATTCATTTATGAGATTATTGACAAGATTTTCAAAACTGATATTGAAAGATTGATCAAGATAGAAACTTTATGGAAGACAAGAACCAAGCCTGTGCCATTAGATTATCACGACTACGAGCTCCCACATATAGAATCCACAGATGATCAACATTTATGGACGGTAGAAGAGAATTTATCCATGTTAGTCAGTTCGACATCGAAATTAGCTAAACGGTACCAAGTTACTAAAAATATCTCATTCGATAAAGACGATGAAGACACCTTGGATTTCGTAGTGGCATCGTCAAATTTAAGATCTTATATTTTCGGGATCCCTTTGAAGACTAAATTCGATATCAAGCAAATCGCTGGTAATATCATCCCCGCTATCCTGACCACCAACGCCATCATCGCCGGGTTCAGCGCTATGGAGAGTCTTAATATCTTCGAACAGGACCCGTACCACAAAGCGCACTTGATTTTCACATCGGAGTATCCTGATAAAGTCATCTCGCTGTCCGGGCTCACGGGGAGACGGGACACATGTAAGAGTTGTTCCATCCCAAGAGGAGTGTTGAAGATGAATGGCGAGAAGTTTAAATTACAAGATTTGGTTAATGAGATAACGAAGGTATTACCGTACGAGGAATTCTCTATCATATTGGGTAAGAACAGGTTGATTTACGATTACGATTTTGATGAAAATTTATCAAAATTCACCAAAGATTTGGGGATCGTTAACGGTGAAATAATGTTAATTAATGACGAAGAAGATAAATTAGAAAGTTGTGAATTTTACATCGACTTAGTCCAAGATGACATATTGGAGATGCCTTCTTTAGAGATCAATTTGAAACCACTGCAGGAGGAAGCAAATTCGTCAACGGAAGACGTGGACGAAGTTATCACGTTGGATGACGATGACGAGATACAACAGATCGAGAACACTGAGACTCCATTGAAGAGGAGAATCGAGGGTGAAAATGAGGAAGATATTAATGAGACGCCATTGAAGAAGATCAAGATAGATGATTCAATAGTTGATGACTCTATTGAAATTATCGATTAACTTGTATAGAATTTACAAAATCAATAACAAAACATGAATTATAACATTAAAACAAACATAAATAAATTACATAATACATTATTTTTACAATTGAGCATTCCTTGGTTCACTGCTTCTAGATCTTGACCTCAATCTGTTAAACCAATTTTCCTTTCTCGGTGATCCCTTATCGGAATCCCAACGACCCTCTCGGTCAACAGTTAAATTATCATCCATAATATCTTCAATACTCAGATTTTTTTCCTTATTAGAAAAGACAACAGATAATGGTCTTTTAAAATTATGAAACAACGAGTTCGAAGTGGAATTATCAAATGACTCTTCGGAACTCTTTTGTTTCATTGGTGAAAATGGTTTCATCGGTGGTGATAATAATTGATCATTATGATCTATTGGGAACATCTGCGTTGTCGGTGTCACTTGCTTATCCATTTGTTCCACTTCACTATCATCCGCGTCGGTATTAGTATTAAAATGACGTAATAACGGTTTATCTTCTTCTACTTTATTCTTATCAAATTTTAATCCATCCGGTGGTGGTATCACTGATGATAACGATTTACTATGTTTCCTATTACTATTTCTCTTAGAGACAGGTGGATGTAATTGTAAACTCGAAGGTGTCACTGGTGTATTCACAGAGACATCACTTTCGTTACTCTTCTTAACTGAGTCTCCATCAGTGGTTAATTGTAATAAGGGAAGTTGTTGTTGCAGTTTTTCTTCTTGAATCTTAACCAGTTGTAACTTTTGAGCAGCTTCTAATAATCTTCTATAATATTCTAACATGAATTCGATAACTTGTTGTGATAACGCATATTCTTCTGGAGACATATCATGATCAGGGTGGGATAAAATGGAAGGTTGGAAGATGGCAGCCAAGTTCTTGATTGACATTAAATTCTTTGATGAATGTGTAGCGAAAACAGTTAATAAATCCAATATATAGAATAAAAGATGTTGTGATGCAGGTCTTAATTCATTTAACAATACAGAATAATCTTTCAATGTATCATGAATTTCACCAATTAATTTCTTATATTTCCGTACCTTTGCCAGTTTCTTCTTCTTTTTTTCTTCCAGCAGTGCAGCATCTTGTGCTATACTCAGTGGTGGTAACTCATTATCCAGCTCTGTATCAACTATCACTTTAACAGGTGAATCTGGTGCTGTTTCAACAGGTGGTATATCATCCAGTGTAGTGTCTTCCAATAGCACTTTAGTGTCAATGGTCTTATCAGCATCAAGTTCCAAATCTCCAGTGACATCTGCAGTGGCATCAGCATCCACCGTAGTGTCCAGCTCCGTCTTATCCTTCTTACGATCTTTCTTACTTGAACTCTTATGTGTCAAGAATTTACGTACATGAGGTCTTGAACGTAATGGTTCACGAAATCTTTCATAAAGCGCCAACGGTATTAAGGGTTCAGGAAGTGAATTCAAGAATCTTCTCAACAACGAAGCGGCATCATGCACCGTGTAACCTTCCCAATCGAATCTTCTCCCATAATCAGGTGGTGTAGAGAATAAGAACTGCAACTCTTTAACACGACGCGAGGCACCACCTACTCTAAATATCCCCTCGACTTCTGTACCGTTTTTCTTTAAAAACACACAACATTTCCCTACCACTACTGGGATAGCTCCATATTGAATACCATCGTGAGCTAAATCTTCAGAGATGGAGATATTCACAGAAGCTAATTTCAATGATTGCTCCAAGGGCACCCCAAATACTTGTGAATCGTTATTATTTTTTTGCTTTTGTGATTCTAAAAATGAATCACGATGAGCTCTAAATGAAGGAGATGGACTTGTCAGTAATGTAATAGGTTTAATATAATTTGAAGACCTTGATTTGTAACGTAATACGGGTCTCTGAGCCCATGATTCTTGTTGTTGTGGCTGTTGTGGTTGTATAAAAGTAGCATCGTCTAATTGAATTTCTCTACTCATCTGGTAATTCTCATCATCATGAACACTATCCACTACTGGATTCTTTCTCTTAAAATTCTTCCACCAACTAGCCAAGGAGCCTCTATTAGTTGGGGATGAAGAAGTCTCCGAAGCCATCCTTTATGTATATGTATGTTTAATGTACTTAATTAAAACAAACAGTTACTTTTCTGGTTAACGCGTCTGTTGTAATATGTGTGGGGGGGAGTAAGACAATTTATCTTAACTTCAATCTATCTAATACTGGAAACTTTAATAAATTAAAACTTCTGGCGCAAGGCTAAGTATATTAATAATAATTTATATTTGATGTATAAAGGAGTATTGCCAGGGTGATAGATAATAAATAGATACAATTGAACAAATAAGTAAAAGGTATCAAACAATAAAACAATTCTGTATTCTCTCTTTTTTTTCTTGTCTGTTAAAATTAAATTTTTTTTTTAATTCTAAAAATAATTTTCTTTACTCTAAAAGAGGCAACTTTTAGATAACGGGCTGGGTAGTGTCTGGAGTTACAAGAGCAAGAGCAAGAACAATAGATACAGAGATGCTTAGTAGATGATGGCTATATAGTTGAGGTCACAGATATTAGAGTCTGTGCCTCATTTAATTTGACATCTTCTTATTTAAACTGTGTAGATATCTATATATTCTTCACTGCTTAGAGCTGCGGACTTTCCGAATTTTCACAAAACTTCGGTTCCTAGTGGCTTTGCCTCAAATTACATATTCAAACATGTGTCATATAGATATTTAGTAGGATCCCCCAGTGGCAAATTTTAATTAGATTTGGGCTTATATAGGGTTAATTCGGTTTAAAGATATACTTTTGCATTTCATCTTTTTTTAGTAATTTAACAAATTTGAGTTTTAGATGGTCCAGCCGTATCTATATCAGTTCTATTTCAGATTTACAATGTATGAGGTTTAAAATGATAAAAAATTATAATCGATACAAATTGAAATATAATAAAAAAAGTAGTATTGAAATCATATCAATTCAATTGAACGTAATTACCTGGGAAAACACCTTGTACTCCATTACATCTACCAGTCCACCAGCCATTGGTATCCAGTGTTCTCTGTACAACTTCAATCACGGTACCAGCAGTGAAAGTTAAATCACCTTCTGCTTGTGCAGTGTAGTCGTAAAGGGCAGTACACGTCTCAGCTCCTACAGCGGCAGGCGCCGTTGGAGTCAGTGGTGACCCGTAAGCTGGCGTGGAACCGTAACCCGTGGTGGTTGGAGATGCAGTGTATGAAGTTGGAGAACCATATGCATTAGCTGGTGCTGGGTTATAAGTAGCCTTCTCATTTGGATAACCTTGAGCAGTTGTAGGAGCCGCACCGTAACCACTAGCTGGGGGTGTATAGGCAGGCAGTGGAGAACTTGCTTGTGAACCGTATGCTCCATAAGCCGGAGCCAGACCCAGTGCCAGTCCAGCAGCGCCATATGGTGGCAGAGCATCTGGAGAACCGAGTCTTCTCTTTGTTGCTTCTAATTTAGCTCTAGCATGACCAATTTTGAAATGAACAATTCCTATTGAATCTGTTTGTTCTTCTATATCACCTCTCTTATATTGGAATGCTTCCACGATATCTGAAGTTAAATCAAAATATGGAATTTTTAATTCTTCCATTCTTTGATATAATGTATAAAAGATATTCAATTGCATATAATATAAACTTACGAATAATGGTTGAATAAATTCTGCTTCTAATTGGAACAAAACAGGTAATTCTTGTTTTAACATTTCATTATAATAATCATATTCTTGCTGAGCAATTTCGAGATCTGCTTGTGCTTTATAAAGTTTTTCTTCATCCTTTGGTGTTTGTTCTTTCTTATCTTCAATCTTTTTAACTGTATTTAAACGACGATCTAAATCTAATTGTTTATGATTTCTCTTTGTTGCCATTTTTCTAATTGACAGAATTACTTTTAATAATTCATGTGCTGGTGCAATAATTCTAGTTTCAATTAATTCTAAATCTGGTTTCAATGTAACTTTCAACTCAGCAACAACTTCTCTATAAGCTTTAGCGGCTTCAATACCTTCAGGACTACCTTCAACTTTCATTGTAGTTGGATCTGAAACTTTACCCGATATCGGATTATAGATTTCTTCAATGGCCTTAGAGAATTCAATTTGATGATCTAACATACCATTAACAGCTGCAAAATAACGTTTAGATTCTTCACTAAGTTTCTTAGTTTCCTCTTCTAATTCTTGAAATCTTCTCTCAGCATCAACATATACAGGGTCAACTGTTTGAGTACCCATATGCATCTTCTGACGGAACGTCTGAGGAGCCCTCACAATAGTCTTTCTAAAACCTTTAAAACTCATTTCACCTCTTGAGCTGTTATTATTATCTTAATTTAATATGATATTATTAGGAAAATTCGGAATCAATAATGATATAATCAATTGTTATATAATTTTAATTATCAATTGATCTACCACTTGATTGAACGATACGGATTATACCAATATTGGATTTCAAGTTATCAAGAATGATTTATAAATTATGCCAAACGAGGTAGTATTTGAAACTTCATTTCCTCCATTGTTTCCTCACTTTCAATTTTCTTGCCATGCCGGATTGCCACTGACTACCCTATTAAGCAATTACCTCATTTGGCAGTGTCATCTCTTATTTTTTTTCTGAGATTTCAATTCTTACCCGGAGAGTTCCCTTTTCGGATTTATATGCTTTACATGCACGACATGCGATATACGCGATTTGAATTTGTTTACTTTTGTTCCCTTTTGTCAAATTGAGTACTTCTTCTCTGATAAAGAATCTGTCACTAAGGTACCATTGGTAAAAAATACTATGTATATAAGAATTGAACCCTTTTCTCTCTTTGATTGCTATTCTTGAAATTTCCTCTCATAATTTCCTTAACTGTGTTACCAAATGACTAAACCATATATCATATCTGAAGATAGTCCATTATTGAGAACTATCCCATCGAGAGCAACTCTCTTAAGTCATCGCATCGTGTCCACTGTCAGTAGAGTCTCATATTATAACTATGATACTATTGAAGATACCGAAATATCCATTTACGCGACATTGATAGTTATAGCTGCATCACTTGGTGGGTTCTCTTTCGGGTACTGTACCGCGATCATTAGTGGTGTCCTATACTCGATCGACACAGATTTGGATGGTCTGCTGCTCACACCACTGCAACAGCAATCTATGGCATCGATCTCTTCCATTGCTGCGATATTGGGTTGCTTATTTTGTGGATTATTAGCTGATAGACTTGGCAGGAAGAGACTTATCGTCATTTGTGCATTCATATTCAGCTTGTCTTCATTACAGATGTCATTATGCTCAAGTTATATCTTTTTCCTCTATGGAAGGTTCGCTATTGGGTTACTGGTTGGGGCTGTGTCTATGATCGTACCAGTTTACGTCTCAGAAGTGGCTCCTTCTAGATTAAGAGGTAGTTTAATGACTTTGAACTCCTTAGGTACTACTGCTGGTCAATTATGTGCTTATTTGGCAAGTGCCTGGCTAGAGAATTATAAACACAGTTGGAGAATAATGATAATTCTGGGTGCGGTGGCACCTACAATGCTCTTATTCCTGTCACCATTCATTTGCGAATCACCTCGTTTATTGATTATGCATAATAAGATCGAAGAAGCTTTTTACTGCTTCAAATTGATTTTCCCACAGGCAGAAGATTACCAAGTAGAAAATAAAATCAAATTGATTCAAAAGGATTTAGGAATTGACTCAGGTTCTACTGCATATGGATCCAAAAAGTCAAATGATTCCAACATGTTTGTTAAATTATTTAAATCAGATGCTACAGTTAGAGCCTTAGTTGTGGGATGTGGACTTTTCGTCGCACAACAATTGAGTGGTATTTCTGCATTTTTGAATTATTCCTCGACTTTACTTGGATCAGCAGGTATGAACAATCCATTAACTGCAGCAATTTTCATCGCATCGGCAAATTTCGCATGTACTTGTATCAATGTCGTATTGATTGATATCTTGGGAAGAAGAAAATTGTTATTGAATACGATGTGGGTTATGGCTTTGGCATTAGTGATGACCGGTTTATGTTTTGACAAGATCAGTACAGAGATGAACGCTTCATCAATAGTGGGAACCAGTGCACTCTTGATCGTGTCACTTGTCACTTACATTTCATTCTATGCCACTGCATTAGGGGTTGTCCCATGGTGTTCAGTGGAATTTTTACCACAAGAGAGTCGTTCAGCAGGGACAATGATAATGAGTTGTGTCAATTGGGGGACAAATTACTTGGTCAGTAGCACGTTCTTGGACTTGACTGCAATTTTGGAAATAAGCGGGACTTGTTTTCTCTTTGCCATCTTCGGGTTCACTTCTTGGGCTGTGGTTTATAAATTTTATCCAGATGTTACCGGGTTGCCTTTGGAAGATATTGGAAAGATTTTTGATCACGGTTACGATATCACTTACGCAGACCAGTTGAGGAAAGATCATGGTATCGGATGCGATAATTCAATGATTGACGTAGAGAGCAGATTGGAATCAGATAATATCAGTTTCCAAGGTGCTTCTAATTACGCCAGTATTAATTGAGCTTTACGCTTTGAGACGAATAAATGACAGAGAGAGACATCTTACATTTTTTATTACTTAATGATTTACAGTTATTACATATTCCCAAATATATGGACATTTACATCATCATTTGAACTGTAGACTTGGAATGGGATATGATCTTGTGAGAATTACCCCTTAATTTTTGAATCAGTAATTGCTTATTTCTTATGGGGATTATGGTTAAACCTATATCAGATTACTTGAAAGTGAAGGAAGGGGAAAAGACCCTAGTTCCCAATAGCATTCAGACCTGAGAGGTTTGCGTTTCACGTATGATACTTATTTGATGAATAATCACAATTACAGTATTTTATATTTTTCCCTCACTTAAATCAACTTTAATCAAACAAACCCATAGAGTCAAACCATTCCATATATCATTTAACTGATTCATTGAACTCATTTAAAGATTGTTTGAATCTCTAGAAGGGTTATAATTCAATTATGCCTTTATTTCAAGTAATTTACCAGGCGATTAATTCGAACGGATCTGGAGTGATATCTTCAATCTCTAAGGGGGCTCTTTTGGCTCTATCATATTTTGAAGTATTATTCAGATTGGCATTCAGATTACTGATTCTCCCTGAAATCTTTCACGGTGTGTTTACATGGGCCATATTTAATACTTTCCTACGAATCTTAAGCTATATTCCAGGTCTGGATTCATGGATAAATGAGGCGTTATCTGAACTTTTCGGTACTCAGAATCACTCACGTACTTCCAAAACGTTACCAAATCAATCAGCAGCCTCTGGGATGTTCACAACACCTCCCTCTATATTAGGAGTGATCCCGAAGACTTGGTTGATCTCTGATTATTTTTATGATAGACTTGTTCTTCACGCCCCTTTCTGTATCTTGGCTTTGATATTAGGGGAACCCGTTGAAAAATACACATATAGATCAAGGAGAACATTTTCAAGACATTACTCAGATGGAGAAATTGTGAAACTAAAGGAGACAATTGAAAAAGTTACTGAACCCATGTATCTGAATACTTTGAAATCGTTCAATTTGAACAGTCCAAACTCGAGTCCAATTCAAAAGAAATCATCTGGTATGTCATATCACTCGCTCACCCCTGGCGCTTTATTGACCGAGAACTCTAAGAATGTCCACAAAATTTCCTCACTGGCTTCACAAAGATCATACTCCAAGGACTTGTTCAGTTCCCGTTCAGATAATTTTGTAAATGATGTCCAATCAGACAACTCGATTGTGGAATTATCCCCTAAACCAGTTATGAGTAAACCAATTCTTGAAGTCAGTCCTGCTAGACATTCTAGTATTAAGATTAAATTCAACAGAAGAAGACATAGTTCTGGTAGTTCATTCAAGAGGTCAAACTCAAAAAAGAACAAACAAAACGATACAAGTTCAATCGAGGAATCGACAGCAACTCCAAAGAATGAAGATTATGAAGCTGTAAGAGAAGAAATTAGAGCAACGATGGTAGCACCAGATGATTTTGATGAAGGATCTTTTGGCCCCTTATTTGTAAGACTCGCATGGCATACTAGTGCAACTTATGATCGCAAGACCAACACTGGGGGATCTAATGGAGGCACAATGAGGTATGTTACAACATTTTTCTTATTTATTGAATTCATACTAACGATTCATCAAATAGATTTCCTCCTGAGTTGGCTGATTCAGGTAATACTGGTTTGCATACAGCTTTGCTTACAATGGAAATGATCAAACAGAAATTCCCATGGATCACTTACGGGGATCTTTGGACGCTTGGTGGAGTCACTGCTTTGGAAGCAATGGGTAGTCATCCAATTGATTGGAGACCTGGAAGAATCGATTGTACTGACGCTTCCAAGATACCACCAAATGGTAGGTTACCTTTAGGTTACTTGGGGAGAGATCATATAAGAGAAGTCTTTGTGGAAAGATTAGGATTTGATGAACGTGAAGCAGTGTTGCTCATAGGAGGGGGTCATTCATTGGGTAGATGTCATGTGAAGTATAGTGGCTGGGAGGGTAAATGGACCGAGAATCCAATTCATTTCAGTAATAGATTTTTCACTGCGTTACTTAACGAAGATTGGGAGCCAATGAAAGTTGCCGCCACAGGAAGGGATCAATATTATAATGCTAAAAATGATTTAATGATGTTGAATACAGATATGGAATTAATGAGAGATCCAATTTTTCTTAAATGGAGTGAATATTATGCTAATGATAATGAAATTTTCTTACAAGATTTTGCTAAAGTTTTTGCTAAATTAATTGAATTAGGGGTATCAAGATGAATAAAAAATTAAATTTTAATTGTTAAAAAGTACATATTTTGTTAATTTTTAAAAAGTAATATGGCAAAGAATCATCAAAAAATTTTTTTTTGTAAAATAAGCATATAATTATAATATCATAAATAATAGAACTAGATGAAATCGTTATCTCCCTGCATGACATCCATGGTATTAGTGATTGAACTTGGTAAATTATCAGGATTTAATAATCCATTACCAACTTCCGAATATGATTCCAGATCATCATCACCACCCATATCTAACGTTGCAGGACCACCAAGGAAATCCATCATCATATTCATACCACCACCACCAGAGTATTGCTCGACATCTACAGGTAACACGTTGGAGACGCCTTCTAAGAACCAAACTCTATCCTTCATCTCTGTGGTAAATGATCGAAGTAATGAATAGTAGCAACGCATTATACGCATTGCAGAAATATCACCTGTGATAAGTAAACCTAAAAATGATTTGTCAAGTAATGCAGGGAACGCGAATATTCTTAAGATGAAATCGGATTTGTAACGTTCACTATTAAGTTTGTTTAAATAAGCGAGTGTAATCAAATAAGGAGAATCGTATCTTACTGGGTAAAGATCGGCAATCTCTAAATCGAAACATTCTAAATCAGAGTACTGAGATCTCTCATCTTGTGGTAAATTATCTATTGAGTCAACTTCACCATTTTTCTTTGAGTTGCTGTTGATGATATCACCTAAATCACCAAGATCAACACCGATAAATTTATAAAATCTTGAGCTTTCATTTAAAGGCCACACTGCGGTAAGAATCGTAGCTGCACCTTTAACATGGAACACCCACGCACTTGCCGGTAACGATTTAGGTGATGACGATGTGGGTAATGACGCATTAGCTAAGGAGTCCATGATCAAAATCAACGCAGACGCCACAAGGGCATCTGTATTAGCTGGCGAGATCTCAAGAACTGCTTCTCTCAAGAGCTTCAAGGCATCACCACGATGACATGTGACACATTGGTCCAATCCACGCTCGGTACGCGAAAGATGAGTAGCGCTAAATGCCAATATCGAATGCATCAAGAAGGGATAACTGAATGCTAATTTCGGAATATCTTCACTCCAAATTCTCTCCTCAGATATCCCTGCCGCAGTGATCGTGGGCCATACTTTCGTGGTGTAATGATACATCAATCTTAAATCGAGGATGTTTAATGATCCTGAATATGTATATGAATTTAAGGGGCTTGGCACCAACGAGGGACTCGACACTGAGGGGGTCAAATTAGGTTCAGATTTCGTAGCGTACTCTTGGAACTGTTTGACTCTCTCCTTCTGATACTCCTGAGCTCTCTGGATCTTCATTTGTATTTGCAGTGGTGTCATTAAAGTGTTCTCGACATTAGCCTGAGGATCATGACTCTTCACCATCAGGTGATGTTGCAGTAACTGTTGCAGGTGTCTATTTTGGGACATGTGCAGTTGTTGATGGCGATGCAACTGTTGAGATAATTGTGGGGATTGTGGAGAATGATGGGCAAAATGAGGAGGTATTCCAGATAATGACAGATGATGATGATTGTGATGGTTTAATTCTTGTTTGATCCCGTTATCCGACAAGGGTGAAGACTGGGACGAAGTGAATGAGTGGATCGAGTTCCCACGCTCAGAAATGGCCGAGGAAGTATAGTTAGTCGACGTGGTATCATCATCGTAATCGTTAACATTAATCGAAGGGATCGACTGTTGATCTTGAGGAGACTGCTGCTGCTGTTGTCGTTGTTGCAGAAACTCCATAAGATTCGACATAGCTTTCACCTCCTGCCTATGCATCACGTTACTACTATTACTATTCTGTCTTGCCCTCTCTGCGAGTATCTCTTTCTTCTTTCTCCTTACCTTTGGCTCCACGGGTAAATACACACATTCAATCTTCATATGTTCACATTTTGAACAAATCGGATGACGTTCATCACACTTAACCCTTCTCTTCTTACACGTAGCACAACCGTTCCTACTCTTATTATGATATTTCCTCTTACTGTTATTAATATTACCACTATTATCACCATCTAAGGGGGATTTACTCCCGTCCTCTGACGATGGGGTAAGAGCCCTATTATTATGGTGCTGTTGGTCCATACTTAACTTGTCACTAGTAACCCTGATATCCGTGATCGATGTACCTTCAGTAGTGAACGAAAATCCACCTACTTGTTGGAATAATTTGTCAAAATACGTAGTATCTGAAGTACAAGAATTTGTGCCACTGTTGGCTCTGTTATTGCTCCTTAATGGCATTTGTTTTTTTTTTCCTTCTCCTTTGTAGTTTTTTTTTGTTCAAAGATTCCCAATACAAAAACCCACAAAATCACACGCCAAAATCAAAAAAGATAAAACACAAAGAAGCACAACAAAAAAATTAAAATTAACAATTGCGCTGTTTTGGGTAAATTAAGAATAAATAGAGATTTAAATAAAAATTGGTATAGGTGATGTAGAAATGTGTATCAGACCACACACCTTATGATGATTGATTGAATATACACCAACCAATTGATTGGGGAAAATAATAATGATAATTAGCTGAAATACTGTTGAATGTAGTTAATATGTATATAGATCAGTGATACATAGTATAAGAGGTCTCCCTGTTGAAATGAAGACCCTTTTGTTGAATAACAATGGGGTAAAATTAACTCTGTTTTTAACCCCTTTAAAAGGAACAATTTTTTTAATTGGATGTAAGCTAAATCTATGCAATATACTAATTAACTTGGATAAATCTAATTAACTAGAATTAAAAGGATAGTAGTGGGCTGTTTTTATATATATTTAAATTTAAATGTTTTCGTTTATAAAAGGGCAAATTATTTTTTATAAACGATGACACGGCAGTGTTAGTTTACCCACTGAGCTTAATATACTTTATACAAGGAGAGACAGTTATAGATATAGATGACCATAACTCCTTTCGTTTATATATTATTGGATAACTAGAAACGGTTAAGATTATTAATAGATCTACATGATTAATAAAAATTATTTATAAAGAATTTATTATTTTAAGTTAAATAATTTAATGACCATGAGGATCTTGCTTTGGTGGTTCTGGATCAACAGTTATCATTGTATCGATTCTTAAGATGGCAATACAAGCTTCCAATGCACTTTTCAATGATTTGATCTTACTAATAGTTGGTTCTAAAACACCATGAACACTTTCATCAACAATTTTACCCCTAATCAAATCTAATCCATAATTTTTATACCCTTTTTTCTTTAAATCTGTTGGTAACAGTTGTTGTGAAGCAGCATGATATGATCTTAATTTAGCAACTAATTCAGACGAGTCCTTAGCAGCGTTAACAGCCAATGTCTTTGGAATAATTAAAAGTGCTTGAGCAAATTCCAGAATAGCTAATTGTTCACGTGAACCCACTGTGGTGGCAAAATTTTCTAAATATATGTTTAATGCTGTCTCAACGGCACCTCCACCTGGAACTACAGTACCACTTTCTAAAGTTCTCTTCACCACCGATAAGGAATCATGTAATGATCTTTCCATCTCATCTAAGGTGTAATCATTTGGACCTCTTAAGATTATTGATGACGAGGAATGGGCTTTAGTGCCCTTAACTAAGATACATTCATCATCTGAGATCTTGGTTTGTATAACTTCATCTGCGGTACCCAAATAACTTGATTCAAAAGTTTCATCACCTTCAAGATTAGACATACTGCTAATAAAAGTAGCACCAGTAGCCCTGGCGATTCTTCTCAAGTCTTCTTTCTTACAACGTCTGACTGCCATCACATCATTTTCGACAAATTCCTTTAAACATAAATCATCGATCCCCTTTGTTGTTAAGACAACGTTAGCACCAGCGTTAATAATTTTTCTAATTCTTTCCAAGACAATACCATATTCTCTTTTCCTAATTTGTTCTAATTGTTCAGGATCTTCAATATTAATCTGTACACCCATTGCCATCTTTGCTTTTTGTAAATTAATATCTAATACTGCTATCTTTGCATTGCTTACATGTTTCAACATAGCTTGTGACAGGACAGTACAATTCAAAGCGTAACCATCAACTAACATCGATTCAGTTGAGGATTTACCATGTGCTTTCAAGATATTTACCAGCTTGACTGGATATTTAGTTTCACCTTTAGTATTTGTTGTCTTTACAGCTAATATAGCATCAACAACCATATTACTGAAAAATTCTGAATCTGATCCAATAATCTTGGATGACATACTCGTCTTCGCAATGTTGACCATTGTCTCCTTACCTAACAGATCTACCGGTAAAGTTAATACTTCATTAATATAACGAGTTGTCTCTCTCAAGGCCAATCTATAACCTGATATGATAGTTGTTGGATGTATCTTATTTTTCACCAACCCGTTAGCTCTTTTCAATAACTCGGCGGCGATGATGACTACCGACGTGGTACCATCACCAACTTCTCTGTCTTGTTGTTGAGCCAAATCAACCAAGATTTTACCTGCTGGATGTTGTACATCAAGTAAACTTAAAATCGTGGCACCATCATTAGTCACGGTGACATCTCCGATGTCGTCAACTAACATCTTATCTAACCCAACTGGGCCCAATGATGATTTAACAACATTTGCCACTGCTTGTGCTGCTAATACATTTTGATCACGTATATCTGATCCACTAACTTTCTCACCTCCAAGAACTAATTGTAATTATATGTTAGTAATTTGCAAATCTCAGTTATAAAAACACAACAATCACTTACACAAAGTGTCTGATCTAGCTGCAGTGAACATTATATCTATATATATCAATCAACTATACTTATTACGCCTGTAATCTCGTCTCTCCCATCAGCTTTTTTTTCTTCGAACAAAAATTTTCTTTGTATTGGAAAAGTCGTGTAGTGTTACGCGTTCGTTTCATTACAAATGTTATTAATAACAAGATTGAATTATCTTCAACAACTAAACATAGCTAGCTATATAAATATAGATAAAAGTAAAAGAAAATAATAATAATGGTACTGAATTTATCATCAATTCATTTTAGTAAATATATATTTGTAAATAATGTGATTTAATGTACGTGAAATTCATTTAGTAATTTCCAAAAAAGAATCAAACATTAACAACTCCTAATCTCCCACCTCCTCTCTAATGGTTTCTTTATCTCCTTATAAGATTGTACATTTTTTAGATTTTTTAATGACAGGAGGTTCTAAAGCGGCAACAATAGCTTCATCAAATACGTTTTTCAAACCACGTTGTGTTAAAGCTGAACATTCGACATATTTTACAGCTTTTAATTCCTTTGCCAATTTTTCACCTTGTTGTGGTGTAATTGGTGATTGATTTTGATTCAGTAAACGTTTTAAAATTGCTTGATCATCTCTTAAATCAATTTGTGTACCAACAATTAAGCATGGTACACCTGGACAATGATGACCAATTTCATCAAACCATTTTTCTCTAACATTTTCAAAAGATGATGGTGCAATTACTGAGAAACAAACTAAAAAGACATCAGTAGATGGATAACTTAATGGACGTAAACGATCATAATCTTCTTGTCCAGCGGTATCAAATAAACCTAAAGTGTAAGGATCATCACCGATCATCACAGTGACGGCATAGTTATCAAACACGGTGGGAACATAGTCTCGTGGGAACTTGTTTGTGGTATATGAAATTAAAAGACATGTCTTATTGGAGAATTGTTAGTATACTTAATGAGAAAAACACGTCATGGTAATTATAATCATATCAGATGATTTAATAAGGATACTCACTTTACCAACGGCACCATCACCGACAACGACACATTTTATAGTCTGCATTATACTTCAAGTTATTATATGATTATTATGAATTTGTGATTTGGTAAAAATGATTGATTAATTTATGAATTAAAATTAGTTTTTTTATTATAAAACTGAGAGTCTCTCGTGTGATATATTTTAAAAGTTGTCTTTAATAAAGTATCTTATCAATACCCTTTATATAAATTAGCTATATATAAGTTTAATCTGTATATTGTAAAAATATTATATGATTAAAGATATTAAATAAATCGGAAACTTGTAGCAGTAAATGGGTAAAGTTTAAGTGTGGGTTTCTTCTTTTCCTTATCGTTGTTGTTGAGTGTTCACCACGAGAAAAAATCGCCAAATTTAAAATTATTTCTGCTCTGGAAATTGTGTTTTATATGCTGTTTTACAATGGATTGGGTGTTAAAGACTTGTATAGTGATATATAAGACATCACAGACTATTCAGATATACTACATATGCTATAATATCAAGTTTAAATAATTCTAATACCTTTCCTGGCCGATGATCTAGTACTTGTTGTTGTTTTTAGCAACATAAAATTGAGTCTGCCGTGTACGACCACTCTTGCTTCTCTGCAGCTCCTTCCCAGGTTCTTATAAAATAGTGATTACATTGGCATAGGTATATAAATAAATAAAGAAAAAACATCTAGTATTGCACAGTAATATTAAAACAACATATAAAGACATAAATTTATAAACAACTCCTTTAATTTTCAACTTGTACATGTAATAACAGCTGAGCTAAATCATTGGGTAATAATGGCTTAGAAATAAAATTTGACATCCCCGATGCTGCACAACGTTTTCTATCTTCTCCAATGACATTGGCAGTGAGGGCGATAACTTCAGGTTTTAGATTAGAATCCAGGTATAGTTCCATTAATTTGGTACATGACTGGATTCCATCCATGTTGGGCATTTGGATATCCATCAAGATAACATCATAATTCTTGCCAGTTTCCAGTATACGCTTAGCACATTTATCTAATACGATCAGTCCATCTGCTGCATGATCCAGCTTGTAACCCATTCTTCGTAAATGTAATAGTGTGACTTTAGTATTGATCATATTATCCTCGGCTAATAAGATACTCAATGGATGATTCTCCGCTAGGGTACTCATTGACTCCTTTGTTAAGACCAATTTCTTCTCATTTGTGGTCTCATTCAGTGGCATAAGAATCTCATATAATTTCAGTTTCATAAAGGGTAATAATAAAATTCTATCAAAATTCTTATTATGTATAATACCAAATGGACCCATTAAGATGAACTTAGTATCCTTATACTTCTTTATCAATTCATCAACGAACTGTTCATTAGTGTCATTGATCAACCTGCGATGACAGAACACGACACTGAAAGGCACCGTTTCCAATGCCTTCAGCAATTTACATGCTGTATCGAAAACGACAACTTCAAACCCATATGAACTGATCTCATTCTGTAAAGATAAACAAGTTAATGGATTAGTCTCCACAACCAGTACCTTCTTACCAACACCTATCTCCGGATGTTTTCTCCTACTTTCTGCAACTTTCAATATCACAGAGAATGAGAATGTCGTCCCTACGTTCTCCTCACTCTCAAAAGTCAATGATCCACCCATGATGTCAACAATCTTCTTAGAGATCGCAAGACCTAACCCTGCACCACCGTATACTCTTCTTGCTGAACCGTCAACTTGACTGAAGGCACCAAACACCTTGCTGTGAGAGTCTCTTGGGATACCTATACCGGTATCCTTAACAGTGATGATGAATTCGTATCTGTTATCAAGAGATATCTTATGACACTTAGTCTCTACCAAGACATGCCCCTGAGATGTGAATTTCACAGCATTACCAACGATATTGACAATGACTTGTCTAAACCTAGTGATATCACCCAATATCGTGTCAATATCATTACAATAATTAATATTGATCAATTCTAATTTCTTTGTCGATGCCTGCTCACTAACTAATTGCAATGCACTCTCGATACAATCATTGATACTGAATGGTAACTCATCTAACGTGACTGATGAATTCTCAATCTTGGCAAATGATAATATACCATCAATGATATTTAAAGTTACCATCGAGGAATTCTTGATAGTCTCAACATAATCTCTTTGAGAATCTGTTAATTCAGTGTCTAATAAGAACAATGCACAACTAAGTAATGAATTAAAAGGGGTTCTTATCTCATGACTCATCGAATTCAAGAAATTTGCCTTCTCCTCAGTGGCGGCATTAGCCAGTTCCCTTGCCAAGTCCATTTGCTCATACAAGCTGGCTTTATAAAGAGAGAATGCCAGCTGTGTACAAAATAACACTGCAATGTCTAGTTTCTCACTAGTGAAACATTTGGATCTTTGCTTTGGTTGATGCTGATTTTCTAAATACATAGCACCAATGACTTCATTTTGATCTTTAATTGGAATACATACGGCAACGAATACAGAATTTGACTGATAATAAAAATCTTCATCCATGTACTTATTATCAAAGAAAATTGGATCATCCTCTCTGTTGATCATAGTACCTCTAGTGAAAGTGTCTTTGATCAAACTAATAGGGCAGATATCATTTCTCGATAACAATGGTTCATGATCCATTATTCTGATTTTTTGATTCGATACAGCACATTCAAGATAAAGATTGCCACTAGGATCCTTTAATGCTATAACTGCGAAATCTGCATCCATCAAGTTAGCGGTATTTTCAATCAATTTGGTCAATATCTTCTTTCTATCCACTGCTTCAGAGATGGCAACACATGTGGCCAATGCGAGTTTCATATCAACCAAAGTCGTCTCACTAGATGATCTCCGGAAACTTGAAATGTGATTTTCATCAGTCTCCTCAGTTTCATCCCCCGATGTATGGATAGCTTGTTCATTTTGAGAGAAAAAACTTGAAAATAATAATTGTAAAGGGGCCGTGGTCTTAGGTAACGATGGTGATGTCCCTTCCGACGAAGGAGTCAAGATATCGACACCAGCCCAATTATAATTATGTACCAAATCATGATACTCTTCAGACAACTTGGTCACTTTAGCCGTGCAACCCCACAAATCATAAACTCTCAATGCTTCTTTCATAAATTTGGCAGCTCTGGTCCTCACGGTAGAAGTCCCTAATAACCACAAAGCACATAGTTCACAACCTAATGCTTGATCGAATAATTGACCCTTAGCCTTTGCTCTATCTATAACTTGTTCGAACATGTCTAAGATATCAATACTTGATTTATTACCAGCTTGAGATTCTTGAACAGCTTTCACCAACATATTTTTCGTTTGAAACGTGTTAGGACATGTAGTTGTCCAAATATCCAAATATTGGAGATACTCATTCAATATTACAGATCTTTTCAATTTTTCTTCTTGATCTTCACCAGGATGTTTCAAAAGCAAGAGAGAACCACAATACACGGAGACAATCTTATAACCTGTGAGGGGTAAAAGTTTTTCACTCTTTGGTATCATATCAAATAATATTTCCAATGCTGTGTCAAAATCCTCTGAAATATAAGAGAGAAAGAATTTCATGACATAAAAGGCATAATCGTATTGTTCCACAACGAAATATTGATTTTCAAATTTAGAAATGGTGAAAGAACTGGGTGATGAAGTTCCAGTAAGACATTTCAAAAATCCAATCCCCATTTGAATCCAAGCTTTTTCCGTTTCACTAATTAACACGGCCTTGCTATCGAAATCATGATTAGAATTCCTTAACATGATTGAACTTAAATTCTCGGTACCTGCAATGACAGGAACGACATTCTTGATTCCAAGAGCTATAAATGAACTGATCTCAAAATATGTACTGATATAGACTCTATTATTAGCGACAAATACGTCATGATATTTGGCAACAACTTCCACAGGTTCACAGAATAAAGCCATAGAACCACAATAAATCTCATAAATGGAAGTACCCAACTCCAAAGAGGTATCACTATCTTCAAGCATCTTTAAACTTGCATTTGCATACTCTATAGATCTCATGAATGAAGATTGATGATCTTCCTTTACGATCAATATAGAGAATCCAATTAGGACCCATGCATGACTTGGACAATATCCATTCTCCATGACATCAATGATCCCAACATATAACAAAGTCTTTGACAAATCGTCGTAATTGTTCGACAACATCGGAACCAAGAAACAGGCAAGAACTTCAGAACGGGCAAGATTGTTAGGGTCACTAGCATCTGCCTGTTTCTGTGCTAGCGAACGAATTTGTGTCACCGAGAGTGGCATTCTAGGTTTCACTCTGGCCTGATACTCTTTATTCCATTCCTTATCTGTTTGAACATTGATATCAAACATACGTAAACTCTCTATGGACAGTTTGATAGCTTCTTCGAATTTACCCAAGGCGAATAAAGATTTCAATTTGTTAATTAAAAATGATGCTCTATCCAGTAATACATCATACGAGTCTAAAACTTCATCAACAATCTTGATACAATCTTCATAATTACCGATAATGAAATGTAATTGCACAATGGTCAAGTCGAGTCTCTTGTGAAGATCAAGCACTTCTTCATCATCACTACTATGATCTCTAAATTTCTTTGCAGATTGGAAATAAAACAAAGATAATTCGAAATCGTAATTATCATAAGCTAAACGACCACCATAGATCAAAACTTCAGAGTAAATTTGGAAATCATCCTCTATGGCAGCATCGATCGATTCTACAAAATGTCTAGTCACATGGATCAACCTTGCATAATTCAAATCTTCCAAACTCTCAATGTCATCGAATAATCTCAATGCACACAATCTATGATAATTTTTCAATTCTTCCGTGGTCAACACTTCCCCTAAGATGTAATCTTGTAAAGTATCATGAGAAAATTCAAGCATACAAGTGGACGCCATCTTGGAAATTTCCTCTGATGCGATCTCCACATGCGGGAAAGATGATGAAAGTAAATGGAATGGAACTTTATAATCGATCCCCAATGGCACAATAAGACTCACCGCGATGATTTTGTATAACGCAATATACGTATCTTGAATACTCAAGCCACTCACTACTGCTAATTGATGAAGTGAGAACGGGTTACCAGAGCAAACACAAGCCGCATAGATTAAGATCTTTTTGCTATCAGACAGCCACAACTCATCAACACGACCATGATAAAATTCAGTCAAGTTTTTAGGAGCCTTCTTGAAAGTATTTTCGAAATTGAAAATGGCCTTCCCATTACGGATTTGGAATGCATTATTCAAAACCAATACGTCCAATGAAGTTCTCATCACCAAGGGAGTCTTGCGATACAAGTAAATGTCATAGATCATTCTACTGATATGGTCTTGCCTGGGGAAATCAGTCAGTGGTAAGAAATCCGAGAGAAAATGTTGCACAGCTTCATAAGTCAAAGGTGATAATTTGATATAATCATTTCTTGTGTCTTCCGATAATAACTTTTCAGGTGTTAGAGATGTGAATGACAGGTATGATCCTTCATGACCACTACCGTCTAATAACGTAGATATAATTCTCATCTTGGGTTTACTCTTTGAATGATGATGATGTAACACGAAATTGATCACCTCTGTGAAGAACAATCTTTCATTTTTCGTTTGGAACTGGTCGTCATCGATAAGTATGGTTAAACCTTCAGGGTAATAAGAGGCGAAAAGCGAAAAGAATAATTTGATCAAATACTGGAACCGACATTCGAATTTCGCAGGTAACATATCTAATTGACTTTCACCAACGAACAGTTGCTCTTTCGTCATAGCGAGATGTTTCAGCCCCACTAGCTGTTTCAATTCCGGGAAGACATCCTGAACTAATCGCAAATCGTCATCGATTTTACGGATGATTATACTTCTCCATGTCTTTATCGCCTTAGGGCCTGAACTTATTATCTGGGATAAGAGCTTTCTTATTATACTGACAAACATGTTATATGTTGAATCTGAGTTTCTAAATTTTTGATGATGCCATTCAGCAAACAAAAGGGACCGTTTCCCCACTAAATAAGTCTTGAAATCTCCCAAGATGGAACTCTTACCAGCACCTTTTTCACCAGTGATGTAAATGGTACATACACCTTGTGAACCGTTCTCGTATTTATCTATCAATTGCTGTAAATCGCGTTTCCTATTATAGGAATCCTTGGGGTACAAGAATCTAGGATTGAATCTATAAGGATACAATTTATCACTGATAGGCTGCCCTGTGATTTCAGCTATCGAAAGTGTCAATTCATTGATTAATTCATTACAATCGTCGAATCTATTAATTGAGAGTTTTTCAAGACATCTCATCACCGCGTCCGACAACCTCTGTGGGATCCATGAACTTATCACATATGGAGAAATTGGTGTCTGGTATATATGAGCCAGTATCACTTTCCCCACATCAGTAGATTGGAACGGTAAGAACCCGACAAGAAGCTCGTACATTATTATCCCAAGTGAATAGAAATCAGATTTGTAATCACAAAGTTTGTTGAAATGCCCCGTAGCCTCAGGTGAAGTGTATGGCATCACCCAAGCGATTAAATCCTTATTCGTAGCTCTATAACCCTTGGTACAATTTTCAAAAGGTCTTGAAAAAGCGAAATCCCAACCTTCTATAAAGACATCATTATCCTTATTGACAAAGATACTCAGTGTCGTCAATCCATTATTCGTGAACCCCAAGTCATGAACTTTTTTCAAAGTTTTCAACACTTGGATTATTATTTTCAAAATTTCCACTATATCATGTGCCGATCTATAAACTAATTTTTGTGAAACTTCTGAAAAGAAATTGGAAGGCAACGATGTCGTTGATGGTGATCTCTCAGCTAAGAATTTTGGGTTATTAGAGTCTGTTAAGATGAATTTTTCAGTAAGATTAATCAATTCTGACTCGTTATCATATATCAATGCACTTGCCCCTGTAGATTTCGAGTAGTAAAAGTCAATTGGGTACAAGATCCCCGGTATATCCCTTGGTAACGACACTGGTTGATCATTACCGAAATTTGTCACCGAGTCTATCGATTTAGCATCGATTTCTTTAGGATTCAAACCGGAAAGTAAAAACCATTCATTGAGAAATTTAGACAACGGTGTCGTCTGCTCCAAAGAGTAAGGGGAGTACTTAATCATAACTTTCTGCAAAGTGGCACAATTGATGGCTCTATACCTCGTATCAAGCGATATACTGAATGGAGGCACTTTGCTTTCCAAGATATAACCTTCGACCATCTCCTTATTAGCGATAATGGCATCGAGGCTGATATCCTTTATAGAAGGTAGTAATTTGACATCACTATCGAACCCTAGCACATTCCTCTTATCCTTATTCCTTCGAGATATAAAACTTCTATCATTCTTATTGAGTTGTGACTTGGTCAATTTTGATTTTGATGGTAGTGAATCACTGCTATTAACGCTATTACTGCTCATATTCTAATTCTATCAATAAAAATTTCCAAACCATATGTAGATAAAAAAAAGGCTTCTCTTTAAAAAAGAACAATTAAAGAGGATGTGATAAAATAGAATATGAGTTTAAGCCTAATCAATATCTAATATGAATTGAATATGACAAGGGTAAAATTGAAAAGTAATAATAATAATAATCAGAGAAAACTTTCAAGTACTTTAACAAAGATTCAATCTTACACATATTTTTTACATATTATAATAATTCTTATTATCTCTTTACCACTGTTGCTGTCTTCGCAACCAAATTTTCATCCGCGTCTAAAAGAGAACAAAAACCAAAAAAATATATTTTAAATTCCGTTTTGTGCGTTCTTCTCTATTATCCTTATTCAGTTACTTATTACCACAAGGGCATTCACTGTCACTCGGTGTATCTCTCTGCGTGTGAGCCTTGGAGTTGTAGCAATACAAAGATTGCTGTCTCGTGTATCTAACGCAATAGACCGGTCTGGGCCTATCTATGGCTCTGCTCACTGCTCCACATCTGCATTGTAACAGCGCAGTCGGCAATTAAATGCGCTCAGTTTACATTGATATGCACTGTCGTAGAGTTGAGTCTTAAGGTAATACGGCCCATCAATAATAGATAGCTATGCAAATGTGCAGGCACAAATTAGAAAAAAAAAATTTTCTTCACTTACGTTTTGCTCAACGGTGGTTTAGGGTTTTTTTTAGCGGTTAGTACAGTTGAAACTTGCCTTCAGTTATATATGGAACTATCTGGGACTATATATATGAATCACTCATTATCATCGTCTTCATCGTCTTCGTCATCTTCTTCACTCTCGGCGTCTTGTAACCACTCGATCCATTTACGTGCAACGTCTCTTACAGCGTTAGAATTAGTTTTGTTCCACCATGTCAAGATTTGTTCTTCCTCTAAGATATCCCCATCGTACAAGATATTAAGTGCTAAGGTGAAAAGGGTACCACCCGAGGTGATCGGTAAACATAGTTCTTCTAATATGAGTAATAAATCCACTTGCTCACTTTTTTCAAAAATTTGTCTCTTGTATAGGTTACCCCATTGATTAAAAATCTTTGCCGCAGCGTCTTTCATGTTTAACGTCTTTGTCTCTATGAAATGCTGGATTCTATCGATTAACAGCTTGGTGGTGGCGTATCTGACTTCATGGTATGACACGTTCATTGACATCCTTAATGTGTTTAATTCTAATAATGCAGTATCTAAATCATGATTATTCTCAATAGCTCTTGCCACCGTCGCGATAGCCTCCTTATTGAAATCTTCTTCTTCTTCTTCATCGTCTTCATCGTCATAATCGGTACCGTCCTCCGTAGCGTAACTTGTAGAAGAGTATCTTCTATTCTTACGCTTAGCTTGTCTTGTACTAGTAATTGATGCATCCGACAAGTACAAATCTTCCATTCTCTGGGAGATACCATTGAAATGCACTTCATTTTCATCTTCGCTGTCTTCGACTTCGGATAAGTAGATATAACCAACACCGGAATCACCCACGACTGAGGTATCATATTTATCATTATCTACATCCGTTGCGTGTCCCTCTGAAGTGAGTGCAGGTTTCATTAATTCATCATCACTATCATTTGAAATATCTAAGAAACTATCAGATAATTTCTCAATTTTCTTACACGAAACTCTAGTGTTACTTGGTATTATCATATTTTCACCAATCACAACATCATACCCGAGCACTGAGCCTGAATTGATGATGACACCTGAATTGATAACACAGTTGGACGCTATAATGGAACTTTCCACTACCGAGTTATCCTTAATCACTGTATTTTCCCAAATATATGAATTATTTATAGTGACATTATTACCAATTTGACAATTTCTTCCAATAACCGAGCCTGAGATCTTGGATCTGTCACCGATAAATGTGTTTGATCCAATAACCACTGAGGAACCAATCTTGCAAAATTGCGATAACCTCACATCTTCTTCTTTATAGATATGCTTAGCGTGGTATGTGTAAGTCTGGTCTTTCAAGAAATTCGAATCCGGCAGTGCAGGGTAACACCATCTTTCCATCATATCCTGGGACATCGCATCATAGGTCTTGTAACTCTCAACCCTGGCGGCGTAATGATTTGTCACATACCCGTAAATGGATTTCTTTATGATATCTGAATTCAACAATCCACGTACGAAGTCGGTTCTTATTGTTTGATAATCGAAATTCTCAGTAAAGATTTGTGGTACGATAGGTGAACAAATATCGATATGACAATCGATTAAATCATTTCTTATAATGAAATCGTCCACTCCCTCCAATAACTCAGGGTCAAGACTCACCGAGGAGTTGGTAGCGTTTATCGCAGGTATGTCCTGATAATACAAGCAACGGTCCGTCTTGGCGTCCATGAGGAAACTTGCCGGCGTGGTCTCCCTCGTTCTATGCAACGGTGACGCCTGTGTGAGCACCATAGTCATAACGTAATCTTTATCTGACAGTTTCCTCTGCTTGTGCATCTCCAAGATGGGTTCCCATTGCATATTCGAGACGATATCTCCAGCTACTAAGATGAAATCTCCAGTGATCAAACCTCTATTATCGACATCTCTCATTACATCACCCACAGAACGGGACTCTAATGAGATGATCACATGGATCTTGAACGGTGTCACGGGCGAGTTCCATACTTCATCAATGTACTCCTGGATCAGCTCTGCGTGCGAAGAGCACATCAAGAACACTTCATCGACTTTTGCCTGTGCTAAGAACTCTAACGTGTAGTCGAGTAATGGCACGTTACATAAGGGTAAGAGACAACGAGGCTTCACTGAAGTCAATGGCATGAACCTGGTCTCGAAAGAATCGGTTAACACCACGGCTTGCAAACGAGCATCCTGGACGATCTCTTTTTGTTTCTTGTTCTTAGGTGGCATATCTTGTAATTAGATGTTTTATATCAGATCGTTACTCATTTTTTAAAAAAAATTTTAGTTTTTTTTTTCAACCAATTTTCCTTAAATTTTATAAAAGTAATTGAAATTAATTATTAGCCATTCTTCTATTTACAAATATACAACCGGGCATATATAAACAAAACCATTATTAAAAAAATCAAACTCTCAAAGAAACCAGCTCCTTGTATATATAAAGATTAGATCATTCCTAAGACTCTCTTTGGAATATCTAACCATGGTTTCCAATCTTTGTCTAAGATAGAATCAATTTTCTCAATTTCATCAATTATAGAATTCCTAGCAAATGGAGTTTCGAATTCAAATGTAGTTAAAAGCATTAAGAAATGAGCCACTACTATTAAGCATCTTTGTTCATGTAAATTTAAAAGTACAGTGAATCTTGCTGGCACTATCGAGGGCCATCTGGTAAATACTCTTATTGGATCGATCTCTGGATTATCATCATTGAAAACTAAAACGTATTCTCTTTTCAAGATATTTATTGCTAATCTTAAACATTGATCAATTTCTAAATCACGTTCATCACCTTCGGGTAGTACTTTATCATAATCATTTTGTAATAGATCCTGTATACTTGAATAATCATAAATATTATCAGAAATTTGTTGTGTTGGATTTATTGTACATAATTGATACAAGTATGATGGGAAATATGATGATGATGGTGGTACAATTCTTGGTGTACTGTATATACTAAAATAATTAGATCCACTATTTTTACCACATGGTGATTCTTCAACAACTGGGAAATAGTTATCGATAGTGTCACATAAATGAACCACAATACGATAAAATGCTGGATCACATATTGTTAATTTTGGGCTTAATAAGAATCTCAAGATATGAAATAAATTGGAACCAACATAACTGAATAATTCCATATTATCACTGTCAAAGGTTAAAGTACCATTAATATCCTTCAAATACTCATTATAATTCATTTGATCAACGACTAATAAATCTTCAATATTACTGATCAATGGATCTTTCTCTAAATTATGCTCAGCGATATCATGATACATTGACAAAGCAGAGATACTAGTCATTATGTGAAACAAATAATCATATTTGAAACCCATTGTAGTCAAACTAGCCCATGATTTAATCATCACCGGAGCCTGTGAGAGACGTCCACATAATTTATCAACATAATAATCCAGTAATTTGTTATTCATCTTTGTATGATTCATATAAGAAGGGAAAATTTTATCCCCATTATTCGATACCAATGTGACGTTATGATCCTTGATAGCGGTATCGATAATACTTGCCGAAGTCATTGACGATAACGATGCCGGTGATTCGGCGTCCATGAAATTGAAATTGGCAAATAAATTTGAACGTTCATCGTAACTGGAACAAGAAACTGGTGAATCAAAATTATTACCAGGTTGAAGAAAATTTGGATCTAAATTATTATTAAAATCGATATTTGGGAACAGAAACGTTTCGCAAGACGATGACACTGAGCTTGGCTGTGTAGAGTCATACGAGAGCGATGGTATAGGTATCGACAGTGGGATCTTATAACTTGAATTATTTTTCAGATTAAAAGAATCTGGGGATGTCCTTGTTGGAGAACTTTTCTTTCTTGTTTCATTATTGTAAACGCATTGAGTATTTCTTCTTAAACAACTTGAACAAGCTGGATGAGATTCATCACACTATACAATTTTTATATTTGTCAGCATAATTGATTAAAGGGGCTCTACTCAAACACCCATACATTTCAAGTGGCAAATAATTTTTTTTGTCAATCAAATTATTTTTTTTCGGGGAAGAGCATTGAGGAAAAAGAATACTTACTTTAACCCTTCTCATCTTACAAGTCGTGCAACCATTTCTTGATTTCTTATGAGATCTCTTTGTGAATTTTGAAACTCCTTGAGACGCCATGATGAATAATATAATTTGATATAATATAATAATTACATTCAATTAATCAATTGATTATAATAACAATAAAATAAAATAAATGAAGCAGTACTATAGATATAAATAAAATAATAATAATATACTCAAATAATGGATTTAAGAATTAAATTTTAATATGTTAAAATGATTTTAAGGGAATTAAAGCCACACAGAAGTAAAGGAGTTAAGGAATAAACTGAGTCAGCTCCGGCACTTTCCCCTTTGGGAATATTTAAAATGTCTTAACCCCATTAGGGAGAGCCCATTTAGGGGCGGTCGCGCACTGTAAACGAATACGAAATTACTCCTTCTCCTTAGATGGCAAAGAAAATCTTTACAAAAGCTGCTTATCTATTTCCGATATATGATAAAGATTTATTTATATATTTTCACTTACATAATAGAAAGAAAAAAAACAAAAGACTCATTGATTAAAAAAGAAACATAACACATTAATTTAATTGACATTGATAAATTGATAAAGTCAATTAGCTTCTGCAATTGCATGTGATTTAATACCACCAGATTCTTCAACAACTCTAACAGTTGAATCTTTGAAATCTGCTCCATTTAATAATAATGCATTTGAAATTAATCCAGCTTTTTCAAAACTAACTCTATACGTCTTTGTTTCATGTGAATTATCTAATGGTGTTATATCTTGTACTTCACCATCATCTGCTCCAAATGCAAAGAAATCTTTAATTTCATCTTCCTTTGCTGTCTTTGGTACATTTGATACTATTATTGATGACATCTTGTATTTGTATTTGTATTTGTATTTGTATTTGTATTTGTATTCAATAGAGTTGGATGTAAATTGGATAAACTGTAAATGGAATACACGCTATTTATATATCTGAGGATGGCAATCAACGGATTATTAATTTCCCAGTTTTTAAATGATCTTTGACAAATGTTGCTATATGAATGATTAGGGGATGTTTAACTTAATAAAAATTTCGTTCTAGAAAAAACTCATCTCAATTTGCTTGCGCTAACTCCCGTTCAAATTAATTTCTATTGATTTAACAAAGACGTCATATTGGGGATGGCTATTATCTACGATGAGATTATGAATAATCTTGGATCTCATCTAGCAATGTATGGTGTTGCTTGCTATCAGGGATGGGGTACGCCTATTTCGATTGATTGCTCTATAATATACTTTACATTATATTTTTAAGGTCCCTGAAGATCTAGGTACGATTCTTATCTATTTGATTGCTTTATCTGATTCAATTGACCAATCTATAATCTATATAGGGACTCTCATATACAGTATAGATGATATCTCTATACTATATCAATGGTGGTTGTTCATATATTCATATAGATTATATAATACAATTTGACAGAAGATGCTGTACTTCATTTCACACAAAAGCATAAAGGAAAAAAAAATTTAAAATTTAAATTACAATTCGACAAGGGATAAGGAGTAATGACAAATACACATATCCATATATTTACACTGCTCTTAACAGTAGTTGGATTACTTCTATTAAGATTAATACATATCTTACCATCAACAAGATTCAATCAATCCCTCAATGAACCATTATTAACTGATGATTTAAAGACAAAGAAAATTATGATCTTTCTTGGTTCAGGGGGTCATACTGGTGAAATGATAAGGATACTTTCACAAATGGATAAAGAGTTCCTAACTATCTTACAGAGACGGTACCTTATAACAAGTGGTGATAATACTTCGATATTAAAATTAAAAGATTTTGAACAAAAATTCTTATGTAATGAACTGATTAATTATATTATATTACCAAGAGCAAGAAATGTTGGTGAGAAGATTGTAAACTCAATAAGGAACTCATTATGGTCATTATTAGAGACAACAAAGATCTTAATGATATTATCATGGAAGGAAGAATTACCTGATGTATTATTAATTAATGGACCTGGCACTTCAGCTACATTATCTTACTTAATTATGATCTTCAAATTTTTCAACTTGTGTCATACAAAGATCATATATATTGAAAGTTTAGCTCGTGTAAAGAAATTAAGTATCAGTGGTAAATTATTAAGACCAATAAGTGATAGATTTATCGTACAATGGGATAGTTTACAACAAGGTAGACTGGAGTATTATGGGATTTTAGTTTAATGTATTATATTTTTTTTCTTATATATTTTGTATTTTTATAAATTTATTGATTTTGCCACATTGATAATGTCAACTTATGAAGGTATGTACTGTGTGAGATTAATTGAATTGTATGAGTGCTAACGATGGTAAAGCGGATCATAATATAAGTTCCAGTACTACCGATTTACAACAAGAACGTAGTCATGTACAACAGGAACGTAATCAACCTACATTATCACAATCGATAAATGATTTCTTAAATAGTTCTACAAGGGATAACACAAATAGAGAACATGTATTGCAAATATTGAGAGAAAATTTATCACATAGTGAATTAGACGATGACCAAAGAGATAATTTCATACAAACCCTAACTGGCAACAACGCGATTCTTGATATCTTAACGAATATGCCTGAAGACTCCATGCAATCAAAGACCCAGGGCATTGACGATGCATTCCTTGACACATTGGAGCGAGTCTCGATCAAGAAGATAAAACCCAATGAGACCTGTCCCATCTGCACAAACGATTACCATTCAGATCCGTACCCTTTAATAGTGAGATTACCGTGCAATGACAAGCATTTTTTCGATCTTGATTGTATAGGACCCTGGTTGAAATTGAACAGGACTTGTCCGTTGTGTAGAGTCGATGTCACTGTGAAGAAAGTTAAAGAAATCATACCGGATAGCGAGGAAGAAGAAGAAGATTGGGAAATGTATGGATAGATGATTTTATTATTTTATATATACATGTATTTAATTTTATTCAAAATGTCTTTTGAATTGAGGTTCATTGAATAATTCCTTTACTCTCTCTGCAACGTCAACATTTGATGTGTTTTGTAAATTACCAATACCCGATACTGACTCAGGGAACTCTATTGAGGAGATATCTAATTCATTCAACTTGTCACCATAATTCAAACTTTCTTGCATGTACATATTAGCTTTCAAACCAACACCAGCGACGGAATGCTTAGTGATATATTGTAAGAAAATTTCAATAACTTCAGGATTGGTATCGTATATTCTTAATAATCTTGCATGTGTATGTCTCTCGAAATTCTCCTTAGATTTCGCGTGAACGAAAGGAGCTCTATTCACAGTCCAACGCTCTCTTCTGATTTTCAAAGGTTTAGGTCCTGTGACTGGGATACCCATATAGTAAGCTGCTCTCAATGCGAAATCACACCAAAAATCCATCGATCTATCATCGTACGATCTCATCGTTATTTCACATTTCAAATCTCCGTATTTCACATCATGTTTCAAAGGTTTAAAATAATTCATTTCAACATTTAATGGTATTGGCCTGAAATCACTCTCTTCTTTCACCTCAGTAGAGGATAACACTTTAGGTTTATATGCATCTATTGTCTGGTTATTGAACGATTCACGTAACGAAGTTGGTTTCTCCACCTCGTTCAAACATCTCACTGTGGAACTTATCAATCTGCGAGACACTAGTGGTCTTAAAGTTATATGAGACCTCTGCACAAACATCATCGTCTCTTGTTCTATATTACTTCTCCTTGTTAACGTTGATTTTGTTCAAATTCAAATTTTTTTCTTCTTATTTGCACTGTAAGAAATTGGCAGATGAATTTTTCAATTTCTTTAACTATGAGTGGTAATGAGCTAAGAGAAAAAAATTTCAAAATCAGATCTGCGAAGAGGAAGGAATATAGAGACAGAGATAGAGATACGATGGGTAAGAGTAGTAAGGATAAGAGAGATTTATATTATAGAAAGGCTAAAGAAGAGGGATGGAGAGCCAGGTCGGCGTTCAAATTATTACAACTTAATGACCAATTTAAGTTATTTGATGGTGTTAAGAGAGTAGTTGACTTATGTGCTGCTCCTGGTTCATGGTCCCAAGTGCTTTCACGCGAAATTTATATGAAATCTTTGGCGGAGGATGATAAAGATTCGCTGGACTATATTGAACCGAAACTAATCGCTGTTGATTTACAACCAATGTCACCTATTGAAGGAGTCACTACAATACAGGCAGATATAACACATCCAAGAACTTTAACTAAGATAATGGATATCTTCCAAGGAGAGAAACTGGACTTCGTGTGCAGTGACGGAGCACCAGATGTTACGGGATTACATGATTTAGACGAATATATACAACTGCAATTAATCTTGAGTGCATTGCAATTAACAACACTGGTATTGAAAGAAGGTGGAACCTTTGTTGCAAAGATTTTCAGAGGAAGAGATATCGATTTGATGTATAGTCAATTAGGATATTTTTTTGATAAAGTTGTCTGTGCCAAGCCAAGATCATCGAGGGGTACTTCATTGGAGAGTTTTATCGTTTGTATGGGATATAAGCCAAGACCCGGATGGTCACCAACACTCGGCTCTAATGAGTCTATTGAAGATTATTTCAAGCAGTGCAATATCGGTAAACCCGAGTTGAATGAAGACGATTTAACTATTATAAATGATGAAAGGTGTATAGTGCCGTTTGTCGCCTGTGGAGATTTATCGAGCTACGATAGTGATGCCACATACACGCTAGCTAAAGATTTGAATAGAATTAGTCTAGACCCGGTACAGAGTCCAACGACACCACCGTATAAGACTGCCTTAGAGATGAAACGGAGGGGACAAATGCAACTTATGTTGAAGAAATGATCTTTACATTATATCTATATAAATTAAACATCTAAACCTTTTGATACTGTGAAAGTCTTGATCAATTCAGTAGCACCATCAACTTCTAAATCATTACAATAATTATTTAATAAACCGCTTATAACTAAATTTTCGTATCTTGATGGTTCTTGTGGTAATTTAAATTGTTTTGACCATTCTGATTCATCTAATGACAATAATTCTGATTCTTTTATATTTGGATTCAGCTGTAATTTGGCCAGGTTTTCCAGTTTCCTTTTCAGTTTCCAGTGGTTGATCTTAGTTAATTCTCTTGATAAAGATCTTTGATAAAAATTGAAATTATTTTGATCATATTTAAAATCATCAATTGAATCAAATAAATTTTCAATTGTTGATGTTATATTTGATGTATTATTTGATAATTTTAATGCATTATAATTTTCAGGTTCTGGTAATGACAAAATTTTTAAATTTGTTAATTGTAAATTATGAATTGTTATTGGAATTTCTAATAATAAATTCTTAAAATTAACATCATTCTCAATTAAATTTTTAGTAGAGAATTTCTTATCATCTTTATAAATCTTGATAAAATTTTCATTTAATTTGAAAGCTCTTAATGATAAATATCCATGTTGTGTCTTTGATGGATCATAAACTAATAATATAATATTAGTATTATCACTATTTTGAGCCTTAACAAGTTGTTGCTGTACCATAGAATCAATAACTTGTTGAGTTAAATATTTACCTCCATTACTTGATAAATACCATCCAATAAATTTTATACCTAATCCAATTTCCTTATATTGTTCTAAAACTTCATTTTGAAATTTTAAATTTCCCTTTGATTTAAAAGAATAACCTTCTTGATGATGATAATCATTTGCGTTACTATTATTATTTGGGAATGGGAATGATTGTGATATAGTGATATAGTCATTAGATTTGTCGAACCCATAAAGTGGTCCACTTACTGAATGTGGATAATGTTCAGATGAATGTTTGACAATCTTTAAAGCAACACTAGCTTCTAATTCAATAGTTCTGAACGCGTCTCGTTAGTATTATATATTAAAATAAAAGCAATTTCCTTTCATATGACACTCACTCTTGATCTGAAGACATGATGTACCCTTGATTTCAATTGAATATATCTCAATAACCATTGATTGAATGAAAATTTTTTAATCAATAAAATTAAATAAAACCATTATGACTTCCTAATGCGGTAATTCTTGTGGATAAAATTTTTTTTCTTTCTTTCATTGAATTTTGTTCATGATGGATCTTGTTGATAAAATTAAATTAACTATTGAAGAAATTAGTATATAAACCCAAAGATGTCAACTAAGGAGATCCAAGAGGTCACTGAACAAGTGCAAAAGACTTATTTGGATGAAGTCACAGGGGAACAAGTGTCAAAATCCGAGTTGAAGAAGAGACAAAAGGCTAGAATTAATGAACTGAAGAAAGCTGAAAAGGCAGCCAATGCTCAACTGACAGCACCAAAAGTGGCAAAGAAAGGTGATGAATTAGCTGACTTGACTCCAAACCAGTATTTCGAGATCAGATCAAGACAAATCGACGCCTTAAGAGCTCCTGGATCAGAGACTAATCCATATCCTCATAAATTTGAAGTAACAATGAGAATTCAAGATTTTCTTAATAAGTACCAGTCATTAGGAAGAGGTGAAACTTTGAAAGACGTTGAAGTCTCCCTCGCTGGTAGAATCAGAGTCAAGAGAGAGAGTGGATCCAAATTGAAATTTTATGATTTACATGGTGAAGGTTTCAGTGTTCAAGTTATGGCACAAGCACAAGATGCTGATGGTGATTACGATAAGATGCACGAATTGATCAGAAGAGGTGATATCATCGGTGTTAGAGGTTACCCTGGAAGAACCGCCCCAAAGAAAGGTGGTGATGGTGAATTATCATTATTCGCTGTTGAAGTTAAATTATTAACTCCATGTTTACATATGTTACCTACTGAGCGTTACGGTTTCAAAGATCAAGAAGCTAGATACAGAAAGAGATTCTTAGATTTGATCGTTAATGACACCACAAGAGACAGATTTGTTGTTAGATCTAAGATCATTTCATATATTAGAAGATTCTTGGATAATAGAGATTTCATCGAAGTTGAGACACCAATGATGAACGTTATCGCTGGTGGTGCCACTGCCAAGCCTTTCATAACACATCATAACGATTTAAATATGGATATGTTTATGAGAATCGCACCAGAATTATTCTTAAAAGAGTTAGTCGTTGGTGGTATGGAAAGAGTTTATGAAATTGGTAGACAATTTAGAAATGAGGGTATTGATATGACTCATAACCCAGAATTCACTACATGTGAATTTTACCAAGCCTATGCAGATGTCTACGATTTGATGGATATGACTGAGTTATTGTTCTCAGAGATGGTTAAGGAAATCACCGGTTCATATCAAATTGCATTCCACCCTGATGGTCCAGAAGGTAAGACTTTAACTTTGGATTTCCAAAGACCATGGAAGAGAATTAATATGATTGAAGAGTTGGAGAAAGTATTCGATGTTAAATTCCCACCAGGAGATCAACTTCATACTAAAGAAACCGGTGAATTCTTGAAATCAATCTTGATTAAACATAAATTAGATTGTCCACCACCATTAACTAATGCTAGAATGTTAGATAAATTAGTTGGTGAATTAGAAGATATGTGTATCAATCCAACATTCATCTTTGGACATCCACAAATGATGTCACCATTAGCCAAGTACTCCAGAGATCAACCTGGTTTATGTGAAAGATTTGAAGTATTTGTCGCCACCAAGGAAATTTGTAATGCTTACACTGAATTGAACGATCCATTTGATCAAAGAGCCAGATTTGAAGAACAAGCAAGACAAAAAGATCAAGGTGATGACGAAGCTCAATTGATCGATGAAACTTTCTGTAACGCTTTAGAATACGGTTTACCACCAACTGGTGGTTGGGGTTGTGGTATTGATAGATTAGCTATGTTCTTGACTGATTCTAATACTATTAGAGAAGTGTTATTATTCCCAACTTTGAAACCTGATGCTTTGGTTAAAGGTGAAGAGAAAGATGAGAATTGAACTCTAAATTCTATAGATTTAATATAACTTAATACTGATTAATATTATCTTGTAAATGGCTGCGACAAAAAAAAATTTTGAAAAAACGTAATTGATTTTATTAGATATACAGAAATTAATAATGGCAAGACCGAGAGTAAGTAGTATTTGAAATAATAGAATATAGAGTATAGACTAATAGATGTAGTTAATTTTATTGATAAGGCATGGAGAATCAGAGAGTAACAGAGATAAATCTGTGAATTGTCATACACCAAATCATGATATTCATTTGACTAGTATAGGTAGACAACAAGCGTTATTAGCTGGGCACAAATTAGTTAAAAACATCTTGAGAGAAGATGATAGTATATTATTTTACACGTCACCGTATATGAGAGCAAGGGAGACGTTACAAGGTATTATCGAGGGAGGTAATTTAGATGAACAAAATATCAAGTACAAAGTCCATGAGGAGCCAAGAATGAGGGAACAAGATTTTGGTAATTTTCAAGGTAATAACTCTGATATGGAAAAGATTTGGAAAGAAAGAGCTCATTACGGTCATTTCTTTTATAGAATACCATTTGGAGAAAGTGGTGCTGATTGTTATGATAGAGTAGCGTCATTTAATGAGACTTTATTTAGACAGTTTAGTTATGACGATTTCCCCTCTATCTTGGTGTTAGTGAGTCACGGAGTGTGGATGAGAGTCTTCTTAATGAAATGGTATAGATGGTCAGTGGAAAAATTTGAGAGTTTAAGAAATCTACCACATTGTCAATTCATTGTGATGGAAAAGAATCTTGAAACTGAGCGGTACTTGTTGAAGACGCACTTGCGAACATGGGACGAATTAGGTGACGACCAAATTTGTGGTAGCGATGAAGTTGAGAAGGAGTATATCGATGAACTACATTTCAATTCTTACAAGACCAAATTAGACCCTGTCAAAGTTCAGGAGATAATTGATGCAGAGAAAACCGCGATAGCGTTACAAAAGGAAAAAGATAGAGCTATAAAGATTAAATATGGTAATTCAGTAAATCAGTAATATAATATAATATAATATAATATAATATTAATATTAATATTTATTATGCCTATACCTGGATGTAACATTAAGGGTCTGAGTAGAAACTGGCATCTCTGTCCACTACCTTCGGCTAATATTAACAAATTTAATTTGCCCGGGTTTGTCACTCTTAACGTACTCCAGTATTTAACCCTTGGGGTGTGTGTAGAGATACTGTATGACTTATCTATAAAAGCTGTAGTATATGATATGTAGAGTATATGGGATATGGTATAGTGTATAGTACAGAGTACAGAGTATATAGTATAGTACAGTATAGAGTATGGAATAGTGTATGGATAATGGCAGTAGCGGCTATCCAGTGGCATCAGCAGATGGTGCTAAGTGAGTCCCGCAATTCAACAAACGCAGTGAGAGAAAACCCGGTGGTGGCTCTTTCTGTTGTGCTCATCTGATTTCCATGTACTCTTTATATTTAAGTACCATCATAACCTCTTATACTCTATATTCTATATATATCTATCTATATATTCAATATAATATATTCGATATAATAATATAACACATATACAAATACATATACATATAAAATGGTGAGTAATTGAGTGTATAATACAAATACATACAAACAACTAACTCCGTATAGGCTCGTACTTTTTTCGTTGGTGGTAATTTCAAGATGAATGGCTCTAAGGCCTCAGTCAAGAAGATTGTTGAAGACTTGAATAATGCTTCATTGCCTTCTAATGTCGAAGTTGTCATTGCTCCACCAGCTCCATACTTATCATATGCTGTTGATTTGAATAAGCAAAAAGTTGTCTCCGTTGCAGCTCAAAATGCTTATGAAAAGGCAAGTGGTGCTTACACTGGTGAAATCTCTGTTGAACAATTAAAAGACTTGAACGTTCCATGGGTTATCTTAGGACACTCAGAGAGAAGAACAATCTTTAAAGAAAGTGATGAATTTATCGCTTCAAAGACAAAATTCGCTTTAGATAATGGTGAAAAAGTTATCTTATGTATTGGTGAAACCCTTGAAGAAAAGCAAGCAGGTAAGACTTTAGAAGTCAACAAGAGACAATTAAAAGCCGTTAGTGATATTGTCTCTGACTGGTCCGATGTCGTTATCGCTTATGAACCTGTATGGGCCATCGGTACCGGTTTAGCTGCCACCGCCGAAGATGCTCAAGATATTCATAAGGAAATTAGAGAATACTTGGCAACAACTATTGGTTCCCAGGCTAATGACGTAAGAATCTTATACGGTGGTTCCGTTAATGGTAAGAACGCTTCTACTTTTAAAGATAAAGTCGATGTTGATGGTTTCTTAGTAGGTGGTGCTTCTTTAAAACCTGAATTTATTGATATTATTGAATCAAGAGAATAATTTTATATAATATAATATGACCTATCTATGATATATCAGTGTATTGTAATTGAATCATCTCTAAATATATATTAAACGACCTATATCTCTTATACATACTGTTTCAATTTAGATAAGATCTTTATAGAATCTTCTTCATTAAACTGTGTCAACAATACATCTTTAAACCCCAGCCAGATCTCATCGTTTAAAGTCAATGGCACGTCCAGTACAGGTTCCAGTACAGGTTCCAGTACACTGTCCAGTACGCTCTCCAGTACATTCTCCACAACAGGAGCAGTAACGAACACAGTTATCGTTATATCTTCCTTCGAGATATCCTTAACGAAAACAGAATCATTCAATACTTTACCTTTAATTAAGAATTTGAAATTCTTTGGTTCAAATGAATGGAAATCAGCATTAGAATTGATTAACTCCTCTTTCAATTGATATATCGTATTATCTAACGAACACTGCAACGTCTCCTGGAACTTATACGGCGCCTTTATCGATTTCAAAACAACATTTATCTTGTCAACGCCCTGTGTGGTGCCATCAGAGTATTGGAAATCCTTAGGGTACTCGATCTTGGGCAAGCTTATACCTAACCTATCGACATCTCTCAAATCCTTGATGAAGTCGATACTGTATTTATCCTCTTGCAAGCTGAGCAAGTCGTAGACGTTATTGACGAATTGGGATTCCAGTACCGTTGTCATCTTTGTATATAATAAGCCTTTGCCTCTTTAATTGAATGTTTTTTGTTAAAATTGAGAGCAAGAAAATTGTAAACCGAACTTGACAAATATTTGTAATTTTATAATATTGAATTCAATTTATCTATATAAATATATATATATGAATCAGATTTCTTAAAGGATTATCATAATGAATTTACCATCAGTGCTATGGATATTTTTTTGGATTTCACTGGTGATTGGTTTCACACCAGAAGTCAGTTCAATTATACATGATAAATCATCATCGTCATTATTATATTTTGATGATAGTAGTAATGTGATAAATGTCAATCAAGGATCTGTATTCTTCTCAAAGAATGACGGTAAAGAGTGGAACAAGGTTGAGCAATTACCGGATTCAATTACGGGTTTTTGGTCAGATCCAATTGATCGTAAGAGAGCATTTGCCATATCACAAAATGATACTCATTATATAACAAATGATTCTGGTGAGAATTGGTCAACTATTAAATTTGATGTCAATGCAACGGATGAGATTAGTTTTATTACTAATTACGCTAATTCCCAGTTAATCTTAGTTAATACAATAGATTGTCAAGGTTATAATTTTGACTGTTTAAGAAAAGTATTTTATACAGATGATGGTTTTAAAACTGAACCAAAAGAATTAAAGATGGATCATCTTCAAAGTTGTACTTTCACCAAGACTAATAAGAATTTCTCCCTGGGTGATGATAATTCAATTTTATGTATAGTGGCAACTGCAAAGATGGATTTCATAGGTTCATCAGTTATTTATCAAAGTTCAGATTGGTTGAAAACTTCAAAAATAATTGATGATGAAAATCATATATTAAGTTCTCAATTCATATCAGATATTCAAATTGTCGAGTCATTTATTATAATTCCTATTAAGATTGATAGGTTTGATTTAAATTCGCCAACTGAGATTTTTATATCAAAAGATGGTTTAAATTTTAATAAAGCTGTTTTTAAAAATTTAAATTTTAAGAATAATTATAAAATTTTACCTTCCACTTTTGATTCATTAAATATTGCAATTTTTGATTTTAATTTTAATCTGGTTGAAATTTATAGATCTGATTCAACAGGTTTACAATTCACTCATTGGACATCATCTGTAATTAGTAGATTTACCAATGATTATGCAATTGATAAAATACAAAATATTGATGGAGTTTGGATTAATAATGAATATACTAGTGATGAAAAAATGTCATTAAAACATAGTAGTAATACTAAGATTTCAATTGATGATGGTGAGACATGGAATTTTTTAAAGGTAAAAGATGAAGATTGTTCAAATGATGAAAAATGTTCACTTCATTTACTTTCAATTAGAGAAAGAGATGGTGAAGGTAAATTAATCACGGGTCCAACTCCGGGTATATTAATGGGTATAGGTGTTATTGGACTGCCATTTAGAGATTTCCTCTTTACTGATTTACAAACTTTTATATCACGTAATGGTGGTATTGATTGGCAAAAAGCTATTGATAAACCATGTGCATTTGCATTTGGTGATCAAGGTAATATTATTGTTGCATTCCCATATGAAAATTCTTCAGAGGATATAAATTATATTCATCCATTAAAGACAAATACAATGTATTATTCATTAGATCAAGGTGATTCATGGGAAATTTTAAAATTAGATCATGAAATTTATCCAAGAACTATAACAACAACAATTGATGGTAGTTCTAAAAAATTTATATTAGTTGGATTTCTTAATGATGATAAAAATGAAATCATTTATTCAATTGACTTTAATGGAGCTCATAATGGACAAACTTGTAAAGATGATGATTTTGAAGATTGGTATGCAAGATCTCTGGATGGTAAAATAGGTGGTTGCCTTTATGGTAATAGAGAAAAATTTGGTAGAAGGAAACAAAATGCAAATTGCTTTGTTAATAAATTATTTGATGATGTTAAAACTATTGAAGAAAAATGTGAATGTTCACAAATTGATTATGAATGTTCGTTAGGTTTTATTAAAGATTTACAAGGTAGTTGTAAATCAGATCCAAAGATAATTGCAAATAATTTTTGTCGTGATTCAAAGACTAAGAAGATTAGTTTACCAATTCTTCAAAAAAGACCTGGTTCTACTTGTAAAGATGGTTTAACTTTAGATGATAAAAAGGAAGAATTTGACTGTAGGGAAATAATAGAACAAGCTAAGACTTCTAATATATGGACTAAAAAACAATCATTTGATGGTTCAATTACTCAATATTATTATTTAAAAGAATCTACAAATACTTCATTATCAGATGATACTTTGTTTTTAAGAACTTCCAAATCAGATATTTATTATTCATTTGATGGTGGTGATTCATTTAATAAATTTGATTCATTAGAAGATTCAAATGATAAATTTATTGCAATTTATTTAAATCCATTTTTCGCAGATCAAATTTATTTAGTCACGTCAAATTCAAAAATTTATGTCTCTCATGATAGAGGTAAAAATTTTATCACATATCATTTACCTTCTCATTTTAATGAATTTGGTTTAAAATTTTTAACTTTTAATAAAAGGGATCCATTAAAATTTATTTGGTATGGTGAAAAAAATTGTGAAAATTTCTTTGATAGAAATTGTGAATCATTTGCATATCATACAATAGATGGTGGTAATTCATTTGCACCACTTTTAGAAAATGTTAGAAGTTGTTCATATGTGGGTTCGATTTTTAATAATGAAAGATATCCAATTGATGAAAATCAAATATTTTGTGAACAAAAAATTGGTAATAGTAATCAATTATCATTAATTAGTTCAGATGATAATTTTAAAAATAATAAGGAAATTTTATTCGAATCAATTGTTGGTTTCGCTGTCACTGGTGAATTTGTTGTTGTTGCCTCAGTTAATTTTGAAGAAAAATCATTAGAAGCATTTGTAACAGTTGATGGTAAACATTTTGCCGAGGCTCTTTTCCCACCTGATTTCCACGTCGATAGACAACAAGCTTACACTATTGTTGATTCATCAACAAAAGCATTATTTTTCCATGTAACTACTAATTCTGTTAAACATGGTGAATTTGGAACTTTATTAAAATCCAATTCTAATGGAACTCTGTATGTTAAATCAATTGATTATATCAATAGAAATACTTATGGTTATGTCGATTATGAAAAAGTGGAGGGTTTAGAAGGTGTCTCTTTAGTGAATATTGTCAATAATCCAAATGATGTAATCACAAAGAAGAGTGCTAAAAAATTGAAATCAATGATCACTTATAACGATGGTGGTAAATGGGATTATATTCTTCCACCTCTGGTTGATAGCAATAATAACAAATATTCTTGTAGTGGTAGCTCACTTGAAAAATGTTCGTTGAATTTACATGGTTATACTCAAAGAGCAGATATTAGAGATACATATTCTTCCGGTTCCGCAATTGGTATGTTAATTGGTGTTGGTAACGTTGGTGAATCACTTTTACCATTTGATGATAAAGGAACTTCTACTTTTTTAACCACGGATGGTGGTGTCAGTTGGAAGGAAATTAAGAAGGGAAATTATATGTGGGAATATGGAGATCAAGGTACCATCTTAGTACTTGCTCCAAATGATGGTAAACATTCAAATACCATTTCATATTCATTAAATATGGGGAATGATTGGGAAGATTTCAAATTCCTGGATGAACCTGTTGCTATCTTGGATTTAGCAACTGTGCCATCAGATACTTCAAGAAAATTCTTATTATTTGTAAGAAATAACGAAAACATTTTGGAAACAATTACTTTAGATTTCACTAATGTTCATGAAAGACAATGTAAATTGAATTTCGATGAAATATCTCATGATGGAGATTTCGTATATTGGACTCCAAAGCATCCATCCTCCGATGATAATTGTTTATTTGGACACGAGGCAATGTATTTGAGAAGATCCCCTCATTCTACTGATTGTTTCATTGGTGCAGCTCCTTTGAATAAAGGTTATAAGAAGATCAGAGATTGTGTGTGTACCAGAAACGATTATGAATGTGATTATAATTATGTTAGAGCTAGTGATGGTACTTGTAAATTAGTGGAAGGCTTATCTCCACCAGATGCAAAGAGTATTTGTTCATTAAATGCAAATACCACTGAATATTGGGAACCAACTGGTTATAGAAAGATACCATTATCAACATGTAAAAATGGTAAGGAACTTGACAAATGGGTCTCACATCCATGTCCTGGAAAGGAATCAGAATTTAAAGAAAGATATAGTATCAAAGGTTTTGCCCTTTTCATTGTCATATTCGTACCAATTCTGGTTTTCATAGTGGCAACTTGGTTCATTTATGATAGAGGAATTCGTAGAAATGGAGGATTTTCCAGATTTGGAGAAATTAGATTGGATGAAGATGATTTCCATCCAATTGAAAATAACAAGACTGATAAAGTTGTTAATGATATTGTAAGAGGTATTATATTAGCTATTGGAGCTGCAATTACTTTCAGATCAATTGTTCTTACCCGAATTCGTGAACTTTTCACAAGAAGAAATCGTTATGAGGGACTTCTTGGAACAAATCATGATGGTATCTTGGATGATGATTCGCTTTTCAACTTCAATGATATCGATAACGATGATGATGCCACAGAGATTGACTCATTTATTCAACAAAATGATGATGATTTTAATACAGTTGCCGCAGGAAATGAGTACACAGACGATGTAGGAAACAAATCCGATAGTGAAAATGACCTTGGCACTCAATAAGGATCTTAATAGATGTATTTAGCTATAATTCATGTATATTTTATAAATACTTGAATATTTATTTTATTTGAAAAATTCACACTGTAGAGTAAAAGAAAAAAAAAACGATAAAGCCATCACAGGAATCATTAGTGATCAAGGCCATCCATCATGAACGATGAGGACTTGCAAACGTTACAGAGCCAGCCTTCAGTGCTGCAGTTGGATGCAATATTGTTCAAGCCCACTGTGGACAGGCTTCAAGAGTTTAGACTTGTCAATATTCTTATAAATGACATTATTGGATTGTTCGATGACTTGAAAGAATCACAAAGGAGACAAATAATTTTAATATTCACTTCATTGAGTGGAGTCAGCTCTTTGGTTAATCATTTGAAACTTTCTACAGTGCTGACAAAGAACTCTGCTCTCCAATGTGTGGTGATTTTAGATAAAGTATTACAAGATCAAGTATTATATCAGTTGATCTCCAAGGAGTCCAATGATCTCAAATTGAACGAATTAAGAAATTTGTTCTTCGGTTCCAAGATATTTGAATCATATAGCAAACTCTTTGTTGAGTTACAGATCACAAGAGAGTATTCAAAACCTGATGTGTATATGGCGAAACTTGAAAAAGAGCTTATATCTTTACTTCAATCAGGATTCACAAATTACTCTTACCTTTCCACTTTATTGGTCTCCTTCTTCAGATTAGATGATAACTCTATCTCGATACTCAAAAATTTACTTTCGGACCAGTTTGTGGATCAATTTTATACCATATTCAGTAACACCAGAGCACTGAAATCTTTAATAATATCTGCAATCATCAAATATTTAAATCGTACCACGATGGGTATAACTGATTTGACAAAGCTCTCTCAAACGATAAGTCGTTTCCCATTGGATTTCAAGTCATTGGAAAATGCTACAAATTATGGTAACGTGGCACTTCTTCAAGTCCTAGTGTCGTCTATTACTAGTTCACAAAGATTTGAATTTTGCATGAGGGGCCTCCAGACATGGGGTGATATGGGTTTCATTGGGAAGACTCCACTCTCTTTACAAGAATCATATACTAACTTACTTGTTCTATTGATTCAGTCACTTGAAAATTCGCAGTTATTACAACTGTCGCAGGATCCTGTATTTTTAAGTTCAATTACAAATCGTATTTCATCAACTAGTGATCGTATACGTTCATTAGGGATGATGATTGGAAATTTGATCTTCATCACTATGGGGAAAGAAGCTATATTTAAAATAGATGAAGAAATAGCGTTCGCAAACCAATATATGGAAAGATTTAAATCTCCATTGCAAGCAGACCAAGCTTTAGCCATTATAGAGGATGATGTGGAAGCCAAGTTCAGCAATATGGTGCTAGTGGATTCAGATCATGAATTGGATGATGATCCAGAAGATTCCGATGATGACCCTACTATTGCAGATAGATCTAAACCGAACAAACCACTTTTCTTGAAAGAACTTGTATCTTATTTGAATGCAGATTCTAGTAAGGATAAGCAGTCTTATGACAAGAGAGCATTGGCATTGAAATATGGACCGAAACTTATATTCAGATCTTCTTTGAAAAATTTAAGATTTTATAATGAATCATTGATTTCACTTCTTATTGGTTTGAACAACGAAAATGAAGATTCTCATTTTGATGATTTAAGACTCAAGTGTTTAATAAGTTGTTGTGTACAGGATCCAGAAGAAGGTGCAACGATATTATTGAAAAGATTCATCGGTGGAGATTATTCCCTTCAACAAAGACTCACTCTCTTGTCAGCACTTTCCCTTTCCGCTCGTTACTTGAGAGGTTATAACGATGCTAGTTTCAATGTAGATGAGTCATTGGTACAATTCAAAAGCAAACTACTTCCCGAGGCTAGTCATCGTCAATTTATGGATCCAAATTCTTCACTGTTGCTGAGTATAGAGACTACCTTAGAATCGGAAATTGTCAATGAAACAATTGATCAAAACAGAGAGAAACTTATGGGTGAGGGTAATATCTTAAGAATATCATCTAGATTGCAAACCCCTAAGAAAAGATCTTCCGTGTTGTTGAAAACGAGAAATCTGAATTTTTACAAGATTATTGGTAGTAATTTCTTCTTCCCCTTAACGAGTGTATGGTTTGCACTTCATCAGGAAACTAATTTTAATCTGGGGAAATTTTCTTCAATATTGTCGTCTCATTTTTTGAAATCTATTGGTTTAATATTACAAACTACGTTTCCCTCTGCGAAAGATTTACAAGACATTGTTAAAAGTGCATTGGAGATAGTGATATCTGTCTCCAGAAGTTTATTTAGACTAAGACAAGGGGATGAGGGAAATCAAGATATTTTGGTCTTGAATGCTGCGATTTTTATTGTCTTGGTTGTGTTGGATAATTCCAGTGCACAATTTTTGATTGATTTTTGCTTGAATGAACTAGTAGTTATCAGGAATTTTACAGTGGATTTACTCAATGAAGAAATGGAATCACTTAGTGTTGATGAATTTCTTGTTCAAAAAATATTTACAGTATCATTTAGGTTGAATGAAATTTTTGAAAAATTTGAAAGGTTGTTGGTTGGTGTTGACGGGTTATAGTGATCATGTATATAGCATTATAATTTCACTATCAAACGATCCAAATTGTAGTAATGCCTGTATCATTCACTGCCTCCATCAGCGCTTAAATTATTTGAGCTAATTACATAAAAAATATTCTCATAATACTTTATTTAGACGAGATTAGGTAATTTGTATAGTTCAATTAGTGGCAATTAGGAAGGGATTCAGGTTCGATATAGATCATAGTATACCTCCGATATGTGATAGTAATGAACTTATACGATTATTGAGGTTTTTTGAAACTTTTCATCACATTTCAAGAAGGGTAAAAATTGTAAAACTAATGAATTATATAATAAATATATGAGAAATAGTAGGTTAATTTGAAATAAGAATTTATTCGATTTAATGTGAAGGCAATTGTAGAGCTCTGGTTATACCTTCTTAAGTCTACACATCTTAAATACAATGCTTATAGAAGACTTCTATGTAAATATTTTAAAATTCATATATCATGTAACTGAGTGATAGAAGCTTATCCTGAAATATATTTGATTTAAGATATTTATTTAATGAATATCCTAAATAGTTGATTTGAATTGTAAAAGGGATTCCAATTATTGTTTCCAGTTCTGAAGACTGAATAGGGGATATAAATATTTGAAAATGAATTATAATGATAAAATCTATAACTATATACTGTAAAGCCAGCCCAACTATAACGGATTACGCCTCTATGTTATAAACCCCACCTCTCAACAGAACACCAGCAACATATAAATCACTAAAACATATACTCTTGTGCAAAGGGATACCTTTAAACAATAAACCAGCGGATGCAGAAGGCATGGGCCCACACGACGACCGTAATTCCCGCATTAGGAAGTCATATTTTTTCTTTTTGCTTTTTCTCTTTTCTGTTTTGATTTTGGCTTCGAAAAGCGAAATCCACCGATATAACAAGAGTTAAAACGACACCTTTAACTAGTGGAGATTTGATAACAAGTTAACAACATCCATTGAGAGTTGTCTAGTCTTGTAATTGTAGTTTGGGTTAGGGAGAATGACCACTTACGAGAAGATTGTGAAAGGTGCTACGAAGCTCAAATTGGCAGCACCGAAGGCCAAATATATTGAGCCAATTTTGATTGTTACCCACTCAGCCCGAGATGTTCATGATGAAGACTTTAGAGTTATTATGAAGACACTAGGTAATAGGATCCAGGACTCTGCCTGGACTGTGGTCTTCAAATCACTCTTGGTGGTACATATTATGATTAGAGAAGGCGAAGGTGATTTAACTTTACAATATTTGGCTCATCATTATAAGATGTTAGAGCCACATAGCGTTTCAAAATCTGGTAATAGTTCAGCATTTGATCTTAGATCTTTGAAAGCGTATGCAAAGTATTTGATTAACAAGTCTAAAGAGTATAGTCAGACAAAAATTGACTATGTTCGTGATGAAAGAATGCACAATGCTGCTAGTATGAACCCTGAAAGTGGAGGTAGATTGAGAAGACTTTCGGTTGATAAGGGAGTCTTGAGAGAAGTGGAAAGCGTTCAAAGGCAGATAGATGCCTTATTACATTGTAGATTCCAAGAATCCGAAGTAAATAATGATGTTATCCTAACAGCTTTTAGAATGCTTGTTCATGATTTATTATCATTATATCAATCATTAAATGAAGGTGTTATTAATTTATTAGAACACTATTTTGAAATGAGTAAATATGATGCAGGTAGAGCTTTAGAAATTTATAAAACTTTTGTTGATCAAACAAAAGATGTTGTTGCATATTTAAGAATTGCTAAACATTTAGAATACGCTACCAAATTACATGTTCCAACTATTAAACATGCTCCAACAGCGTTAGCAAATTCTTTACAAGAGTACTTAGATGATCAAAATTTCGAAGTTAATAGAAGACAATATTTGGCTGAAAAGGAAGCTAAGGATAAGACAGGTTCAAGTTCTAATTTGTTAAGAGAAAATACTGTTTCTAAACAAAGACCTGCTTCCGTTCAAGTTTCACAACCTGTTGCACAACCTGTTGCACAACAACAACAACAACAACAGCAACCTATGGCACAGCAAAACCGTCGTGAATCTCAAATGATCCTTCAACAACAAAGTGGATTCAATCCATGGGGATTCCCAATTCAAGGTAACACTATCACACCTCAACAACAAGCTGTATCTGGTATCTTTGTACAACCTGTACAACCAGTTCAGCAACCAGTTCAGCAACCAGTTCAGCAACCTGTACAACAACCAGTTCAGCAACCAGTTCAGCAACCTGTACAACAACCTGTACAACAACCAGTTCAACAGATGCAACCAATCCAACCAATTCAACCAGTGCAAACAATGCAACAAACTCAACCGGTACAACAAGATTCCAATTTTGGATTCTCAAGTCAACCAAATGGGTTCTTACCATCTACTAACACTATGAATGGTACTATTGCTCAACCTGTTCAAATGACCGGTGCTAACACTATGTTAATGCAATCACAACCAACTGGCGCAAATTTAGTACCTATGCAAACTGGGTTCAGCGTTCAACCTAATAATGCAACTGTGGTGCCTACACAGACATTAAATTCCCAGGGTACAGGTTTTTTCTCTCAAAGACCAAATTCTACTATTACTCCATCCTTTACAGGGGCTGGATTCGGTGGTTATGGTACTCAGAATTTATCACAACAAGCTACTGGTAATCCATTCCTTTCTAACAATAACACTGGTTTCACTAACGTTTCAAATACAATGACTTCACCTTTGAAACCTCAAATTACATCATCACAAACCACGTTAGATAGAGCTCAAACTAATCCATTTGCACTTGGAAATATTCCAGAACAACTGCCAACACAACAACCAAAGGCAATTGATCCAACAGCTAATCCATTCTCAAGTACTCCTAATGCTCAAAAGAGAAATACTATGACTTTACTGGCTATGCACACGGGCACTAATCCATTCCAATCTGTACTGGTTAGTCAACAAGCATTAAGACCTCAAGCAACAGCTGGTGGATTAGAAAGACTCTCAACTATTCCTGTCTTCCCAGAGACCCAAAAGGATTATCTGAATCAACAACTGCAACTGAAGGCAAGTGCTGAACTTGAACAACAAAAGATGTTACAACAACAACAGCAACAATATCTGCAAAGCGTTTTCCAACAACAGCCAACTGGATTTCAACAACAGCCAACTGGATTTCAACAACAGCCAACTGGATTTCAACAACAGCCAACTGGATTTCAACAACAGCCAACTGGATTTCAACAGCAACCAACCGGTTTCCAACAACAACCACTTCAACAACAACCAACAAATATTCAAATACAAGTTGGTTTCCAACCACAACCTACTGGACTTCAACTGCCACAAATGGGATTCACTAACAGTGCTACCGGATTTACCAATGGATCTCAACAGCCAATGGCTACTGGGAACCCATTTTACCAACAGGGTCAACAATTTACAGCCACTCCATTCAATTGAGTTTCCCACAGTCTGTGAGTACTATATTACTTTAATATTTTTGCTTTCGTTTCGTTATTTAAACTTATTTTTTTTCTTTGTATGTATCATTTCCAAATAGAGTCGTGCATTCTCACCAAAGTATTTTTCTTTAAAAATTTAACAAAATGGTAAAAGTAAACATAGTAAAAGTAAAAACTCTCTTGAACAATTAAGCAGGAGTGAGATGTCTGATTTGACCTTCTTGAAAAATGCGATTCAGCAACAACAGTCCAATAAGGGCAATATGATAAATCAGTCATCACAGATAAAAGTGCCTGATTCTACGTCGCTCACGTTACAAGAGTTAACGCGAATGGCTCAGGCTCATAAGGAAGCACAAGCAAGATCAAATCCAAATTGGTTTAATAAGAGTAGTAAGAGAACTATCCCTGGTCATTTGATCAAAAGATCCTCGGTGAAACTGCATCAGAACCAATCAGAGGAAGACGATATGGATACATATAATTCGAATTCATCGTCTCAAACTAGTAAGAAGATCTTGTCTTCTTTTAAGAAACTGTCAAGTTCAGATGAAACAAATCTTTATCCACGTGGGTTTATTAAGAATAGTCTGGACTCTGAGTTACCACCAAAGAGATCCATATACGATTTGAATTATGATAATGATGATAGGGGATCATCTAGCGATTATTCAATGAAGAATACTAATGAATCTATCGTGAAGGATCCAATGAATTTTAAAAATGCATTTAACTCAAATATTAGAATGGGATTAACTACAAATAGTAGTATTGCATCATCAAAGTTAGGATCAGATTTGAATTTAAAATCAGAAAATTCAAATTATGGTACTTTATTCGGTAAGGAAGAACCTGTCTCTATACCAAGTACAAAATCTCAATTTTCTACACCTAGTCATCATTCTACCGAACAGAGACAAACACAGCAACAACAGTCTTTGGAATCCGCAGTGATAGTGTTTGGATACGATGATAATTCGTTCGCTGAAGTGTTACAACATTTTAGTAAATTTGGTACCGTGTTAGAAGATTTCAATATTCATAATAATTTGGATACACCATCATCCCCTGGGCCACTGTTTTCACCAAGAAAGAAAACTTATCCCATATTTATTGGTAAATCATGGGTTAAATTGACATATGATAACCCTGCGAGTGCTATTCGTGCATGTAGAGATAATGAAAATCTCAATATTGCAGGTCAATCAATAAATATTATACCATATTCCAGAGAAGTCTTAGAGAAATTTTTAAATAATAAGATTAATGATCAAGACGACATAGGTGATTCATTGAATAATTTAAATTTTGCACAATTAAATAATGTCCCAGAAAAATTTGAAACTTTATTACGTGATACTTCAATAATGGATTCATCAATGAGGAAAAATGAAGTACCGAATAGTTCATCAATAAAGATTAAAAATGGTGAAAACTTATTTATAAATACTCCAAAGAAAAAGGCAAATGATAATGATGCTAATAAACATCCAAATTTTTTGAAAAAAGCAAGTGATTTATTATTCGGTTTTGATAATGTATAATATATTTAACAACAAGAAAAGTCAGATTCAACCCCTCAGTCTAGTTAGCACTGGCCAAAATGGTCGCTGTTTCGTCTCGTATTCCTCTGTAATTGGTTCATCCTTGGGTACCACGTTATTGAGATTCTTATAGTACTCCTTTGAGGCATTCATCATTAGCGAAATGGTGTCGTAGTGTAAACTTGTGTGTATCCTATCGAATTGGTGTCTTTGTGAGGCACTCTCATCTCCACTGTCATCCTCAAATCTTCTCTTCATATTTTGATCTATTGTAATAGTGGTAACGCGTTCTGGTATCTCTGTGCACTGATTGTAAAGTTTTTTGTTAATTTAATTTTTCGCTTTTGCAATTTCTCTTTCCCCAGAAAAACTTGTGATTACAAATTACCATTGAATTACAAGGGTCCAATTGAGCTATTTCGACTCTATCATTGATCATTGTGTTATCCTGTATAAGAGATTGAAATTATAGTTGAACACTTTTTTTATCCGATAAAGTATCAAATGTCAAGACCATCTACACCTTTGCTATCCCAGCAATATACACAGACACAGCCCGATATATCTCAATTGGTGAACGTTGTGAATCCGACAAGGTCAGTGCTGTATCTTTTGATATTGACGGTGACTTTGGGAGGATTACAATTGGCCTGGTCCACTGAGTTCTCGGAGGGGACACCGTATTTACTTTCGTTGGGGATATCGAAACAGACATTGCTGCTCATATGGATAGCTGGCCCGTTGTCAGGAACATTGGGACAACCTATAGTGGGGATTTATTCGGATTTTTGCAATCTGAAAATAGGCAGAAGGCGTCCATATATTATAGGAGGATGCTTAGCGACGGCGTTTTCACTTTGGTTCTTGTCACATTCCTCGAGTTTAGTTAATTATATTTTTTATGCTGGGAGGGGTAATTTAGATAAGGTGAAGAAGACAACGATCCCATTTGCGGCAATTGGTGTCTACCTATTGGATTTCTCCATAAGTGTCATCCAAGCTGCTACGAGAGCGTTCATAGTTGACTGTGTTCCAACGAACCAACAAAATGCAGCTAATGCATGGCTGGCTAGAATGATAGGAATTTTCAATATCATTGGATTTTATCTTGGCTCTATCGATTTAACTAAGAAAATGTCGTTCTTAGGTGATAATCAATTCAAAATATTAGCACTATTTGCAGCGATTTTCTTATGTCTTTTCACACTGCTTACTTGTTGTACCATCAAGGAGAGAGATCCTAATACAGATATTGTGATCACGCTGGAACGTGCAAAGAAGGAACTGCAACTCTCAGATCTTGGTGTCGAGAGTCATCAGTCTGCCAACATCTTCAAAGTTATCAAATCATTGACTTTACAAACTTATCATTCGATAAGAAGATTACCACCTCAAGTAGCTATTGTCTGTTATGCAGAATTTTTCGCTTGGATTGGATATTTCCCCATGTTATTTTATACAACCACCTACGTGGGTGAACTTTTCTTAAAGGAGAATGGTAAAGATTGGAAGCAGATGCCTGAGGGCCCAGATAAGCAGAAATTGATTGATGAAAGCACAAGACGTGGATCTACGGCGTTGTTATTACATGCTATCGTATCATTAATCGTCGATTTGATTCTCCCATTATTGATCAAGCCAATGGACCAATTAGAACAAGGTGAAGTACAAGAAAGTAGTGATTTCTATTTTGTGGAGAAATTCCTAGTGAAACCATATTATCGTTTCAAAACTTATTTTTTAAATAGTGTTCAAAAATTATCAGTGAGGAAGATTTGGATCATTTCACATATTGTCTTCATCCTTTGCATGTTCACCACTTTCTTCATCAGAACTTCACAACAGGCTATAGTGATGTTCGCCTTCTTAGGTATCCCCTGGGGTGTATCTTTATGGGCACCATTTGTGCTTATAAGTGAAGAGATCAGTAGAATCAAAGATATCAAGGCGCAAAAGGCCTCGGATGATTTCCTCAGCACTCGGTCTGAAAATTCGTCAATGATGACTAGCGTCACGGTGAATCCTAGACTAGCTTTAAAATACGATAATTACGAAAATGAATCAGGTATTATTTTGGGGATCCATAACGTATTCGTCGCTGCCCCACAGGTGATCAGCTCCTTGATGAGCAGTTTCCTATTCTGGATCTTGCGAGACGAGGACAGCTTAGGGTGGGTGTTCAGGTTTGGAGGGTTGATGTGTGTCGGGGCCTTGGTGTACAGTTTCCGTGTGAAGAGCAAGACCCAACTTGAACTGGAAGATGAAGATGAGATCACCAATGCGTGAGTTCGCTTGTAATTGCACAGGGTCGCTTATGCTTCCATTGAGGGGCTCGCTAAAGTTTGCTTGTTTAATTTTTTTTCTTTATCTTTTCTCCAAATGTGAAGAGTATAAATATATATCGGAAGTATGTACATTTAATAATTTAGTTCTTTTAGTATAACTGTAAGTAAGTTGATTCTAAAGTATTGAATTATAAGGTAGAAATGTTGTCAAGACTGTTGAAAATTGCAACACGAACTGTATCAAGAAGATCTGTACCGCATTTGCGTGGATATCAAGTAGGGCTCAGGAATGTTGCTCAATTATCGAATCTGAGTATTCCTGCTATAAAGAATGAACCAACTTTAGAGTTTGCAAAGAATTCCGTAGAATGGGATTTCTTGAAAGAGGCGGTCTTGAAAATCACGGATAAAGGTCCACTTGATATTCCCTTAGTGATCAATGGTGAAAAAATCTATGGTGGTGCCCTGAGAGATGTATTGACTCAGATCAATCCTGCTTCGCATAAGCAAATCTTAGCTAACGTTACGCAGGCCACCGAGTCAGATGTCAAACTGGCAATTGACGCTGCTAAGACTGCTAAGGAAGAGTGGATGAATACTCCATTTGAAGATCGTGCTGCAATCTTCTTGAAGCTGGCTGATTTAATCAGTACTAAATATCGCTACCAGATGTTAGCAGCTACAATGTTAGGCCAAGGTAAAAACGTTTTCCAAGCCGAGATCGATTGTATCACCGAGTTAGCGGATTTCCTTAGATTCAACGTCAAGTATCTGAAAGAGTTGTACAGTCAACAACCAGCAGAGACTTCCCCAGGGGTTTGGAATAGAGCTGAGTATAGACCATTGGAAGGGTTCGTGTACGCTGTGACTCCGTTCAATTTCACCGCGATTGCAGGTAATTTAGTAGGTGCTCCGGTGTTGATGGGTAACACTGTGGTTTGGAAACCTTCCGCTACACTGGCATTGTCCAATTACGTATTGTTAAACATCTTGGAAGAAGCTGGATTACCTAAAGGTGTAGTCAATTTCATCCCAGGTGAGCCAAATATGGTCACTGACACCGTGTTGGAAGATTACGATTTCAGTGCTTTACATTTCACCGGTTCTACACAAGTTTTCAAATCATTATATTCCAAGATTTCAAATAACTTAGTAGCTGATAAGTACAGAGATTTCCCAAGAATCGTCGGTGAGACAGGTGGTAAGAATTTCCATGTCATTGACAGCTCTGCGTCATTAGTCCATGCGGCACTCTCCTCAGTGAGAGGTGCATTTGAATTTCAAGGTCAAAAATGTTCAGCGTTATCGAGATTATACGTTGCCCAATCCGTATGGCCAGACATCAAGAAGATCATGTCCGATGTGGTGCTGACTATCCAACCAGCCAATTGTACCACTGGTGCCGGGGTCCATTCATGGATGGGTCCAGTGATCCATGAACAATCTTTTGATAAACTTGCCGGAGTCATTGAAGAAGCTAAGAAGGATCCAGAATTAGATATAGTATTTGGAGGTAAATACGATAAGACTAATGGGTTTTTCATTCGACCTACATTGATCCAAACTACTAATCCAAACCACCCATTCTTGAAAAATGAATTTTTCGGTCCTGTTGTCACTGCTTACGTTTACGAGGATGTCAATTTAGAGAAAATCTTGGAAACTATTGACAAGTCGACGAAATACGGTTTAACTGGTTCAATTTTCGCTAATGATAGAAAAGTTATCAGGTTACTGGAAGAGAAACTTAGATACTCGTGTGGTAATTTCTACATTAACGATAAATGTACCGGAGCTGTAGTGGGACAACAATGGTTCGGAGGAGCTAGAATGAGTGGTACTAATGATAAAGCCGGAAGTGGTAACATCTTGAACAGATTTGTCAGTATCAGAAACATAAAGGAAAATTTTTATGAATTAAAAGATTTCAAGTATCCATCAAATTATAGTTAAATAGTGAAAAATTAATTGTAAATGAAAAATATTAAAAATTTATTAAACGCCGAGTATTGGTACAGTAGATAACCATAATGGAGAGTATACACCCTGTCGAGTTGATAACTCAACAGATAATTGAACAACCATTAGAGTCATTAAATTTACAATTAAATAAATTGTACGAATCACAATTATTAATACTAAACCTATTAAAGAATTATGAACTGAAACTATTACATTACTCAGAGATATCACATGGAGGACAACAAAGTAATCAATTACAGATAAAGAGTTATAATGAGGATATCAATAGATTGAAAATGAAGTTATTAAGATTGAGTAAGATGTTAGATGCCAGTAATGTGCGAATTGATAGAGTGATAGATGAATTAGTTGATTAGTTATATGAGATTTACCATAGGCTGGACCTTATAGAATCTAAAGCAGGATTATTTATACTATAATGGCAATATCATCTACGTACAACCGCCACTCCGATATGTTATAAGTATCTCGCTGGAATGAGATAATGTAAAGTATTGTTAAATGTAACTAAAATTGTGTCCGAGTATATTAAGCGATTGTATAGGGTTAATATCCGTGTATCTTATGAACTAACACTATAAGACTGTTATTTTTTATACTGTCACAATTGCAGTACTCTATACGATATAACTAAGTAATCTCCGGACCCTAATATCTCTACAATATCTCTACAATACTCTCATATCTCATACAACACTTAATCTCTCAGTGATAAAGCAACGCGGAAACGAGATTTAAAGAAAAAAAAACTCAAATAACAAATAAAAATTCTAAATCTCTGGAAAATTGATAACAATTGTATTGGGTTCAGTCTCATCATAAGTGAGGCAGGATCATCTAGACTATAGAAAAGTGTCTTTAAGTGAATAAAACCCACCACAGATATACAATGCCACCTGCTGAGAAGAGATCAGACGAGTCCGAGCCGCCTCTGTCCGAGAAAAAACAGAAGAGACCATCGTCTTCAATATTAGGAATATCTAGGTCTATCACTGCATGCCAAAGATGTAGATTAAAGAAATTGGTATGTGATATGAGATTTATATTGATTAGATTATACTAACTATATACATATAGAGGTGCGATCATAAGTTCCCGAAGTGTTCAAGATGTGTTAGAGCTAATGTCGAATGTGTAGGTTTAGATTCCGCAACAGGTAGACAAGTGCCAAGAAGTTATATAGTACATCTTGAAGACAGGATCGCTATGTTGGAGTCGAAATTGGTCAATAGTGGTATAGACCCAGATTCACTGAGTGAGGTGAAAGTTAAAGATGAGTTCGTTAAACCCGTGATTTTGCTGGATATACCAATTAGTCAGGATGAACCGAAGAGTACGATGATGGCAAAAGTTTCAAGTGCCACTACCGATTCATCTTCTAAGGCACCTCCTTCGTACATTGGAGGTTCATCCTTGGGGATCTCATTTGCCCGCTTAATGCTTACAGCGGTGAAATTCAAGCAAACGCAAGAACGTACCGGTTCAGCGTTTCAACCGATAATAGATTCCTCTAATTTGAAAACGCCTTTGAAAAATGCACTGCCAGCGTTGTTACCTCCTAAGCATCAAGCAGAACGATTCTTAGAATGTTATTTCGCACAGTCAAATTCACAATTACCTATATTACATAGAGAAAGATTTATCAAGAGATATTTTGAGCCCATTTATGGGTCATTATCCAAGAACGTCTCATTAGCATCAAATTACAGCTCTATCAATAGAGATGTATTAACAGATAATATTCCAGAAGAGTACTGTTGGTTTACACAGTACAAGAAGATGATCGAGATGGGCAATGAAAAGGATATCGAGCTGATGACACCACTGGAGAACCATAAGGCTTTATTCTTCATGAACATCATCTTCGCTATAGCGTCATCGATTCACCATCTCGAGTACCCGGTACAGATCTCAGAAGGGTTCCGGATCCAGGCATTGAAATACGTCGAGCTGGTTTACAGCTCACAGGACAGACTCGAGAGTCTCCAGGGGTTATTGCTTTTGACCGCGTACAGTATCATGCGTCCATCTGTGCCCGGTGTCTGGTACACTTTAGGGTCAGTGTTGAGAGTATGTGTAGATTTAGGACTTCACACTGAGCAGCATTGTGATAATAAAGATCAAGAGGTGAAGGACCCCTTTTTAATAGATATGAGAAGAAGATTATTTTGGTGTGCTTATAGTTTGGATCGTCAAGTTTGCTTTTACCTTGGAAGACCATTTGGAATACCCGAAGAGTGTATTGACGCCTTATTTCCTTCTGAGTTGGACGATGCCTTGATTGTGGAGAATGTCGGGGATAGTGATATAGATTTCAGACAAAAGACAAGCAATCTTCCCAGTTATAAGAGTGTCTCCATAGCGATGTTCAAGATAAGGAAATTACAACTGGAAGTACAGAAAATCTTGTATGGGAATGGCGAGTTACCGAGGGCGTATAAGAATTTAGCCGAGTGGAAACTCGATATGAATAAGAGATTGAATAATTGGAAGATATCAGCTCCAAAGACACAAAAGAGGATGAATTGTGATTTTAATTTAATTTTTTTCAATTTAAATTTCAATCATACAAGATTGATTCTTCATGGATTGTCACCTAAGAATTTAACTTTGAACGTGGTGGATTACTTAACCGTAGCGGATTCGTCAATGGAAGTTATCAGATGTTATAAGACGTTATTAGAATTGAAACGTATTAATTATACATGGGTCGCGGTACATAATTTATTCATGGCGGGGACATCGTATTTATATTCAATTTATCATTGCCCCGAAGTGGCCAGTCAAACTTCTCTTGAACAGATTAAGATGTACTCTGCTCATTGCGTCACCGTATTGAATTCATTGATCGATAGATGTGATGCGGCGTTACATTGTCGTGACACATTTGAAATCTTGTCCGCTGCAGTGGTGAGATTGAAATACGAGGCCATATTCGGTGATAAGAAACTGAAACCACCTGTTGTCGAGGAGTCACCAGTGCTGGAATTGCCAAAGGAAATAGATGAACCACAAGAGCTTTCACCATCGATAGATGATTTTCAAGATTTGAAAATCCCATCAATGAAAGTTAAAAGCGAAGAGCCTAATTACCAACAGCAATACCATAATTCGTTATTAGACACTAAGAACAATACCCAGTTCATAAATGAAGAATGGGTATCGAATTCATACGATTTAGATAAATTTTTCCAAGAATTAGAAGCGATGGGATCATTTTCGCCAACTAATTCATCAACACACTCAGAGATGAACCACGCCCCAGATATGTCTCGTGCAAGAGAGAATAATTCCATGGAAAGTGAAGAATTCAATCTCAGCAAGACTGTGTCCCCTGCTAATGTCAAGACACCCGTCAACGCGTCCAATGCGGGTTTCAACATCCCAAAGAAATTACCTTCGACTCGCGAGGGTCAACGCATTTATAATATGATAATGCAAGTGCCCGATGAACCTATCTGGGAACAATTCTTCAATACCCAACCACCAAATTAGTATATTTATAATCTCACATATTACCGATTTTTTTTAATAATTGTAAATTGTCCTCTTTATTGAGTAAAGTCAAATCACCATCCATCACTAGGAGGCCCAATATCACCAAATCTTGTATATTACCCTTATATAAACAGTCAATCTTGACTATATCACCCCGTACAAAAGACGTGTCGTGGATGTAATTGGGTAATTTCAATTCGATCCTCTGTGCTTTATTAATGAGTGATCTTAACTCTATTGAATCGTCTACAATATCTGTGATCTGTAAGATGATCTGCAACCTCTTATTCGATGTCGTCAGGGGTAATTTGTCAAGATCAACCACTAATTGTGACATTATATCATCTTGTTATCAATTATAAAAAAGCTGTGATGAGATGAAAAAAAAAATTATAAAATTGAAAAATTGTATCAGAAGTATAAGATGTTAAGACATTTGAGACGGTACCATAGTTCAGCATTCCAGATCGGCGATTTGTGCTTGTTAAGACAAGTCAATAAACCCGATAAGAAATGGCTCACGAAACCTCTCACACTGGACACAGTGCAGAAGATCTATAAGGGAGCAGAGATCAAGCATGACGATATCATTGGAGCGTTGCCTAGATCGAAAGTGATCCAAACATCGAATAACTTGAGATTCTCAGTGACGAGACCCACATTAGAGGAGTTTGTCGAGTTGAGTGAGAGAGATGCACAACCTATTTACTCCCAGGATGCCGCTAGTATGGTGTATTTAGCTGATTTGCACGTAGATTTCCCCCAAATTGTCGATGGGAAAGTGGTCGATAAGAAGCAGTTCTTGGAGGCCGGGACTGGGCATGGGTCGTTGACTTTAGCTATTGCGAGACTGATCCATCTGGGTAATGCCCTCGCTGGGGACAGTAAAGATTTGAGGGGTGCAGTGTTGAATACGATAGATAATAGAGAACAACATTCTAAACGTGGTAAGAAGAATCTTTCATTATTTAATAATGGGATGTATCAGAATGATGTTGATTTCCATGTTGACGAGTCTCCTAGTGCTTGGTTACTGAAGCATGAATTACAGGGAACTGAGTTCTTAAATGGTGCATTTTTGGATATGCCAGATCCAGATATGGAGTTAGAGATGATTTCAAGGCATTTGAAGATTAATTCACCATTTGTCATTTTCGCTCCTTCTATTACACAAGTTTTGAAAATTGTCAAGACTGTGAATGAGAGGAAACTGGATATTAGATTGACTTTCACCAAGTGTGTTGAATTGGCTACTGGTGGATTGAAAGTGTGGGATGTTAGGGAGACCAAGATTAGAGCTACAGGTGAGATAGGGGACGTTGCGAGACCAAAAGTCGGTGATCGTGTTGTTGGAGGTGGATTTGTCGCTGTATTTAGGAAAATTGGTAATTTTGAAAGGAAACTGGATGAAGCTGAAGATGAAGCTGAGGTAGAAATTGAATCAAATAAAGATACTTGTATATAGATTACAAACAGCTTACAAATAAAGTACAAGATAGATAAAACAATAAATGACTTAATACACTATATAAATGTACAACTTTTCAATAAAATTAAAATGCCCCCAAAATTATAAAACACAAATAGCAAAATACAATTAATAATAAGATTAAGCTCTTAATTTATGATTGAATTTTTTCTTATTCTTTAACAGTACTTTAACCAATTGTGGTTCTTCTTCTTCGCTATCGATATCCATTTCTTCTTCGCTTTCTTCTTCTTCACTACCACTTTCAACATCCATCTTACCTTCTTTAGCTGATTTCTTTTCCAGTTTAATTCTCAATTCGACGTCTCTCATCTTTAATAATTCTGGATGATCTTCAACTAATTTCTTATCAGCTAATATTTTTCTCTCTTTATTACCTCTCATTCTATTCTTATAGAATGCTCTCTCTCTCTTTTGTCTAATTTCTTCTACTCTTGCCATGGCTTTTAACGTTGTAGCGACTAAATCTCTATTATATCTAACTGGGACGTTTCTTCTTGAAGCGAAAGTCAATGTTGAATCCACAGCTAATTCTTTACCTGCAGCTTTTCTAAATGCCTTTGTCCATTTCAATTTTCTTGGATTTCTACGTTGTTTAAACAGTTTATGACACTTAGAACGACAAAATCTGAACTCTTTAGCATCATTACGTACAAACATCATCCCATGGCCAGGATAAACTGGTGAGGAACAGAAATGACATGAATATACTCTCATCTTATATGATTATTAGTGTTTTATATGATATAATCTAGTATAATTTTTATATTTTATCTCTTCTCTATAAAGATAAAAAATTTTATTTTTAAAAAAAATTTTATTTAGAAAGGTCGTGCACGGGAGAATTCTTACTATACATAAAGAGATAATACAGATATATAAGAGGTACAAGATGTTAATTGGAAAGTGATTGATATAGATTGAGTGTTGATTTGATATTGATTTAGCATTGATCTTATAGATCTATATAGATATCATAAATTAAGCTAGGTAAAGTGTATATATCATATATCAATTACTGTAACGAAATATTCACTGGAAAAAATTTACAAAACTTCATTAAGGAGATTGAATAAATTTATATAGTATTTACTTATAATACACAATAATCATGTCAGGATTACCTCAGAATTTCGAGGTGCCAACTTTACTGATCCCAGGGGATTCCACAGGGCAAGCCAATACTCAACTTGAATTTGAATCAGTACCTGTACAGCAACAACCACAAAAATCAACAGCAGAACAATATTTTAACAAAGTTTATGACTACTCTTCAGAGCACCCAGTAATAGCTTCTGTCGCCGCCTTAGGTGTCTTATACGCTGCAGGATCAATTTTGAAGAAACCACAACCGGGAATAGGTGGTAAGGCCTTTTATAAAGGTGGATTTGGACCAAAGATGACTTCAAAGGAGGCGTTACAAATCTTGAATTTGAGGGAAACAAATTTAACAAAGAAAAGGTTAAAGGAGACTCATAGAAAGATAATGCTTTTAAATCACCCGGATAAAGGTGGTTCACCATTTTTAGCTACAAAGATTAATGAAGCTAAAGATTTCTTAGAGAAAAGAGGTGGTTTAAAATAGACTCTATAATTTCATGTAAATATTATCATTATTATCATTATGTAGCGTATCTTGTTTCAGTTATTGAAATAATCTCTCCGTTTTATCTATTAATTGTTGCAGTTTTAACCCTGTAATGTGGGATAATCTTTCAATAAAAATTTGATATATGTGATCAATTTTGAAATCATCATTATCCGAGTTCAGGTACTGCTTATAGTAATCGATGTTACTCGATTCCTTGATACTGATGGGAAATATATCGTAAACTCTTTTCTTTGCTATATCCACTGGTTTACCATCAGTTTCCAAGATGAATTTAGAAATTGAATTTAAGTAATGATCAATCTTATCATGATCCCACTTAACCAACTCATCAAACTGTACATCCTCATTTAAATCAACCAGTGGTACTCTCTCTATTATACTAGCCGACTTGGTGGCGATTCCAATGTTTTGTTCAAAGAATATCTTCACTGCAGCGATCAATACAGCGATAACGTTAATTTCAGGTGACTGTGTCATCACCATTGAACTCCATTTCAAATCCACCCCGCTCTCATGGACCAATGACTCAGCAGTACTAAACACATCTATAGGTAACACCATCATATATAACAATTTCACAATAAATGGTACAACATTCAATTCTGTATCGATCTTATATATATGTTTATTCAATTCACCAGCACGGCGATACAATTCACCGTGGTTAGGCACACTTACCAGCGTCAACAGACGCATGTAGAAACCAGGTAGTGTCGACTTCCATTCTTGTGGGATCACCAATCTCGCATTCATATAGGGTATTTTGTTATCTTTAATTAGATTTATGAAATCGAAAAGGTATATCGGTATTTGCAACCGAAAGCAGGCAAAGTAGATAATTAAAGGCCCATCATGCAATTTCGGGATCTTCCCATACTCAAAATCACCACTTTGGTTATTCTGATACTGTAAATACTTTATCCAATTGTACTTAACCAAATTTAACAAGTCATCTTTGTTAGTGATACGATACTCCTGGACAACCAGTTCACATTGTTTGAATAACAAGTGCTGGTAACATTTAAAGAACACGACTCTCGCCTGGACACCGAAATGTCGTACCGGTTGCTGCGATTGTGTGACTTGTCTCTGTGAGGGAATTTTCAATCTTCTTGTAGTGACAGTACCTTCATCGTCATCGTCGTTGATCTCTATATCGCCGTCTCTGATGTGACCGTACTGGCAGAACCGCTGCCCATTCAGTGATCGGTATAATCGTGATCGACAATTATCTATACCACACACTGGCCCTTTAGACCATCTTTGACTCATTTATCGTATAAGTATCATATATCATATATTTCTATAGAAGATTTATTTTTTCAAATTACAGATAAAATTATTTAAATATTAGTTTAATATATATAATTATTAAAGTCCCTTGACAATGTCATAAATAAAATAAAATGAAATAACATAAAATAAAACCTAACCCTAATACCCATACCTTCATTAATACCATATACTTAATTACTTAATTTCAATTTTAAATCTTGTTTAAAATCTTGTAATAACAGTGGCATCTCCACATAATAATTATCCAAATCATTCAATTCATTAAAAATTAACGAGTAATAATACTGTAATTTCGGAACCAAATCTTGATCTTGACAGTCCCATGTCGTTATTAAATTCTTGTAAATACCGTAAAAATTATCATTAATCAATTTATAATTCTCACAACACTTTTTAAAGAAATTTGATTTAGTTAATGATGATTGAATACTAAGTGGAACATAGTCGATAATTGATGATAAGTATTCATTACCATTCTCATGTTTGTATCCTTGATTTATTATGAAATTCGTTATAAACAGTTCTGGTTGCTTTGTCGAGATCATATAATTTAATAATTTTAAAACCGTATCGGATGATAATGTTATATCCTTCAACATTGTCTCCTTGATGAATTTTATTGGTTTTAAAGTGTCCACAGTGACTGATGTAGCGATAATGGAATCAATTATCAGTAAATTATTATAATTCTGATTCAAGATTATATTTATAAAACTTTTGTCCATTTTTTGTATTGCCACAGTATTGAAATCATTTCTTATTATAGAGTAATTCCAAAATTTCATCAACATCAGATAATCTTGTTTCAATAAACAATTATTCATTATCTGTATAAGACTCGAAATTTTCAAATCAGGTAACCATGGAAGTGAATCAAACATAATGAAAATTTCATGACATCTTTGCAAATCGTATTCCGACAATGTTTGTAAATAACTTGAAATTAATCTACTAGATACACTTTGAAAATTTGATTGATCTCTAGTTTGGTTAAGAATTTGATCTAAGATCATAGTGGCTTTATCAAATTCATTCAAACGAATTAAATTCTCAATATATAATTGATAAATATCAAATTGATGTTTCAATAATGATTTATCATTCATAGCGGATTTCTTAAACTGTTTAAAAACGAATTCAAATTTTGTAATATCGTTAATGTAAATTTTCATTAATAATAAGTAATTCAATACATTTGATTTACCTAACTTGGTTAAACAGATTTGCTCAATCTTAGCTATGTCTTGAGTGAAAATGTATGAACAAGTTGCATATAATTCGTAAAAATCAGTATTCATTATCAAATCATGATCACAAACTTCAAATAACAGTTGTGCTACTTGGAAGTATTGTAACCCCTGTGTAAAATTTTGTAACTCCAAAAGAGCCGTGATGGAACCATTAAGTAATGTGGATAATACAATATTATAAGTCTCACCGTTAGGTTTAACATTATTATTCAACATACTTGAGTATGTATTCAACAAGTGAGTCAATGATTCTTCTAAATTCTCATTTGTCTCCCTTAAATGAATACTATTCAATGTCTTATTGTAGATCTTCAATGAAGGCTGAAATCCCGCATTTAATAAATAATTGAAATGAACAAGTATCTCATTAAAACGGCCTTGTCTTTCTAAATTCAGTAATAATTCCTCTTGTATATCATGATCATTTAAATCCAGGTCGGTCTTTTGGAATTTATCCAACTGAATCAATTCATTAATGGGAGTCGCCGGTTCCGTATACGCTGTTTCAGTCTCTGACAGTGAAGTTGAGAATTGTCTTGTTCCAAACGTATCCGTAATACAAGTGGTTGAATGGAATCTGCGAGGGATAAAGATATTAATAGGAAGTGGATTGGTGATGGAAGACTGTTCAATTATCGAGTGGTCATTATCATCATTCAGTGTTAATTGCTTATATAAGATGTGATGAGGATTTAATTGATTGTGTAAATATTGTCCATGATAAGTACCTGACACAGTGATTGGTTTAAATCCGTAATGATTCCATGACTCATTATGATGTTGATTGGTGATATTTTCAATCAGCTCTACTTCATTATGGGATGCGGTGTTGTTTTTGAAGAAGGAGTATAACCCAGTACGTCTCTGATGAATGCAATGACTATGTGGATTGTAATTACCGTTAAAGGGGCAATGGGAACTAGAAAATTGCCTGCAATGTCTGTGATGTGAGCAAATCTCTGAGATTCTCTCAGTGAGTTTCTCAGTGATATATGATCTGATCTTGAACATGATCCTATATCATATATCCACTTGATTATCTATATCTTATCTCAATATCAATATCAATATCTCAATAAATATAATATAAATATAAATAAAATATAATTGAGGATGGCCCCCAGAAATTTGAATTAAATTTTTCGCTTTCGTTTTAATCGATACGGCGTTAATAAGATATAGAGATCATCTATTAGAAGAGAAGAGTATAAGAGTATAGAGAATCATATAGAAAAGAATACCATTTAATTGATATAGTATAATATCATATAGTATAGTATCATGTAGTATAATATCACGTAGTATAATACCATGTAGATGTGGTTGCTGTAATATTACCCAAAACGGTAGGCAAGACCCATACCACTACAACTTATACCAACAACTCACCACTATATATTGTATTCACTAATTATACTGATACACTATAGCATCTCATCTATCAATTAGTCTCATCTATATCACTATCCATCTATACTACATATATCATAGACATAACACACTCTGTAATTACCCGTACAGAGAATTTTTACAAGAAAAAAACACACACTCGAATCGAATCTCAAACTGCGATTGTTATTTATACTGTAAAGTTGGGGTTTTTCATTTTAACAACTGAATACTTATCGATTAATCGATATTTACATATACTATCATATTATAATTCAATATTGTCTTTATAGTTTCATATTAATACGCATCAGTGATTTACTGTTAAACTATCGTATCAATTATGGATACCAACGGGGTCGGTCAAATTGTCGGTGCCCTTGAAGTAATTCATTCTCCAGTATCTTCAAATGATCAACGTCATCAAGCTCAAATTGTAAGTCAATTCTATATATAATCATGCGACATCATATACTAATATAATATAGTTTTTGGAAAATGTTAAACAACATGAAGAATCGCCATTCTGGGGGTATCAATTATCAATTTCTGATAATAATTATGATTATATAGTTAGACATTTTGGGTTGAGTCTATTACAATCAGCCATTTCAAGAAAATATTCTTCATTCACTTTAGATAAACAATTGACAATAAGAACATGGATCATTGAATTACTGAACAAACTCACTCCGAAGGATCCACATTATATAAAGGAAAAAATAGCATTCTTGTGGGTCGATATAGCAAAGAGATGTTGGGGTAAAGCTTTGCGTAATTGCAAGAATCAGGCTCCACAGCAGATCTCAGAACAAGATTTGTTGGAAAGTTGGAACTCTTTTGATAAAGATTTATCAAATTTATGGTTATCAAATATGTGTACAAGAGAATTAACTTTAATCATATTTAGAACTTTATTTGAAGATATTTATTTGTTGGAAGATCCAATCGCGTCATCGAGATCAAGAGAGTTGACTTCATTATGCCCTGAGGTGATAACTTCACAAAAAGTATTGAATATCAAATACGAACCAAATGACCAATTATCTTTATTTAGAAATTCAGACGAAGGCTGGTTACAAATTTGGTCAGATTTCCTCGCTGAATGTATCGCCAACATCGACCAGGACTCTAACAAGAACTTCGTCATCAGAATTCTCCAAACTTTGAAAACTTGTTTACAATGGGTATTGCCACTACTGATCAGGGACACCCATATCTTGGAAAGATTGAGTCAGTGTTTCATGTACGATGATAACGTCGTTATAAGAACCTTGCTGACGGAGTCATTGCACGCATTACTCACACGAACTTTCTCCAATATCGAAGACTTCAACGAGATCCCAGGGGCTATCTTTACAGAAGACGGTGTTAATATGTTGACGCGTGTATATCGCTCTATAAAATTAGATCCACAGGATATAGACGATCAGCAGTACTCCTTGGCGAAGAAGATGGTCGAGATGATCGTTGGATTGACTGAGTATTTATACGACTCCAAGACAAGTAAGAATAATTTCGATTTACCACAGAGTTCAGATATAAGAGGTTATTTGAGTTTAGTATTGGAGACGACGAATCACGAATCGTTAATAGTGAGCGGGTTGAGTTTGCAATTCTGGTGTACCGTGTTAAGAATGGACGAGTTGTCAGCGAAACCGTATTTCCAAGAAGCCTTGTCGAGGTTATTAGAGATTGCGGCAAATAGATTAATCAATTACGAAGATTTCCCCGACGATGTGCCGGCTAAGTGTTATTTAGAACAAGATTTTGAAGAAAATTCCGACTCGATGCTGTTTTTGTCCAATTACAGGAAATGGATGGACGATATTGTGAGAATCACGGTGTGTCAAAGACCTAAAGATGGGCTTATGTGGTTAGAATCGCGGTTGGAGCTGTTTTACTCATCGCCTTTAGGACAGGAAACATTGTCCAATTCTCATTTAGCTTACAAGGGTGAACGAGCAGAGAGTTATCTCTACTGGTACCTGCAATTCGTATTGATCGAGTCAAGTATTCGTGGTATCTCCAGGTGGCAAATATGGTACGACGATTCCCATGATGACAAGGAGGAGAAATCAGATTACTTACATAAATTAGTCGAAATGTTATGTGAAAGATTACTCATGTTGCAAATCAAGGACCCATTGTTGTTGAGAAAGCAAGTTCAGACATTGGTGCAATTTGCTCCATTATTGAAAAATAGATCAAATAATTTGATGTTCAGAGTCTTGGAGAAAGTCATCAACTCGTGCACGTACGAGTACCGCGATAACGCTACAGATGAGGAGAGGGAGAATATCAGAGACTTGAGAACGAGTTGTGGTACGGAACTTAACAGATTACTGTACTTGATGCCTGAGTCATTGAAAGTGATTTTGAACGATTTGGAGAGAGTCATAAGTGATATCTTGGCATCTAATAAGGTTACCGATCACGAAGCAGTGGCTTTCAAATCCTTCTTGCTTGTCGTATCGCAGAGATCGTCAATCGATAACAAAGTCGACAGGTTCAGTAAGATCGTGGACCCGGAATTGATGGCGTGGTCGGACCCAAAGACAGAAAAGGGGTTGTTAGAGTTACCCTGGTTCATGGAGAGATTGGGGATAGTGAGGATCGCAGAGTATTTCCAGAGCCGTGGCATCACCGCGTCGACAGATTTGTTGAGTTCCAGTATGGACGATGTGGGAAGGACTTTGAAAACCGAGTTGAAAGATCACTGGTCCTCGGTTTTCCCCATTAGAGCCACTAGAATCTTTATCCAGTACAGTATCGAGAAATTACCACACGACTCAGAAGAGTATTTGAACTTGCTAGCACTTTGGAAACCTAGGGTTCAACCTATATTACCACACATCTTACAATTGATCGCTCAGATACAACTGTACCATAACCCAGCCAATTGGGCAGAGTTACCGATGGAAGTACAAAGTTTTGTCAAGGAAACGTGTACAGAGAGATTCTGGCAGCAAGGTGTATCTATCCAGTCGAAAGACTCTTTCGTTGAGGAAAGCGTTAAAGCTATGCACACTTTAAGAGATTTCGCTGATAGTGTAGGGCATATCGTGAGATATACTAGGGAATACGCTTATTTGACAATAGGTTCTATCTCTGAATTGGAAGAGACATTGTATGAAGTACCTAATATCGCCACACAGTTATGGAGAGCCGTTGCGGGCGAACCTGTCGGGATCTCATTGCATTCATGGAGGCATTTGATCAATTTAGTCTTGAGAAATATCATCAAGAATTGCCCATTGAGGTTCGTCGAGCCATTTATGAGTGAATTGTTACCTCAGGTGTTAGTCACCGTTGACGAATTGTTAAGTAAGAAATGGGAAGCTACGTACCTTAAAGGTTTGCAATTAGAAGGTAATGAAACTGACCAGGCGTTATCGGAGGAGATGATGGAAGAGCATCTTCTTAGACAATTAACCGCTGTCGTTGATAGAATGTTAATTGATCTTGTTGGTCAATTAGGGCATAGTAAGATCAACGAGAGGCAGGTCGCCATCAGGGAGGTGATTTGCTCTAACCCGCAAATCTTGGGTGCTTTCTTGCAATTATTGAATAATATCATATCTTTTAAAGATACAAGATGTTCATATAATGCGATATTGGTGTTGAGAAATATCATTTCCGATGTCTTGAACAAGAATGAAGAAGTTGATCGTTGGATAAACGATAATTTTATCAAGAGCTTAGTCGCCATTATTAAAGATCCATTCTTCAACGATTGTCACTCTGAAGCAGGTTACCTATTAACTACAATTTACTTATCATTAAGGAAAAATTATGAATTCCCACAAAAATATTTAATTCAATTATTAGATATTTCCGATATGAAAAGTATGGATATCTTAGAAGAATTACTTTCCCATTCTACTTCGATTAGAGCTCAAAAAGTCGTTATGGTATCATTTGTTTCCAATGACGCGATGTTCGGTATGGCTGCTGGTACCGGTAATGGTAATGCCAGATCAAAAGATTTAGAAGAAGCTTCAAGAAAGAAGAAAACAAATGGTACAGGTGAAGCTGACGATTTCACAGGTATTAATTCTTTATTTGGTGATGAATGATCCTCCCAAATTTACAACATTTCATTTAAAAAAAGAATTTAAAAAGTTATTTTAATATGTATTTTCAATTTATTATACCATCAACACATATACATACGCTTGACAATATCATGCTTTCGTTTTACCAATAATTTGTAATCAAAAGGTTTTGGGTCGCTGAATTTGATATGGCTGTTTATTCTCTAAAATTATTTGCTTTTTAAAAGATATCAAGTTCAGACTGATTTGTAACATTTTTTCTTGATCATATATAGTTTCTGTTAGAGCTTCTTAATGACAAAGTTTTTATCGAATCCATATATCATATATCGTAGTTATCTACTTCAGTTCAAAAGTCAATGGAAATTTCAAATTTAAAAAACATATATATATTATATTTATGGTAAAAGCATCTAATAAGTCGATCTAATAACAATTATTCATCAACCTATTTCTAGGCATTGAGTAACCAGCCGCGGTCCAAGATGTGTAATTTGGATTCATATACGCATTTGGGTGACTGTCAATGTAATCCGAGGTAGGATAATCATATGGATCACATGTAACGTCATGTTTACCCTTTGGTTGATAAATTCTTATATAGTCAATTTCTAAAGTTGCAGGAAAATTTAAAGTAAGCCATTGAATATTTGACCAAGAGTATGAAAGACCAAGATTGAAAACAACTGACATTGGCTCTTTAGAGATTTGACGCCATCCAATATTACCCTCTGGGTGAAGCAGTGAACCTTTGATGCTAAATTTTTCATCAGCACCTGTGAAAAATGAAATGTAATTATCCTCATGTTCAGCGTTATCCGATCTGTACTCGACACTGAAAGTTTGGAAATCATTATTGAACAGCTTAACTTCGGTCTTGTTCTTGTTGTTCTTCTCAAACCATTTCTCATTCAACGTAGTTACAACAGATATCGCCTCTTGTTGTGGAGTTCCCACATAAGAATTCATATACGAAGTAGATTTATTATTGATTTGCATATGCTCATAATCTGGAATCCACCATGGATCAAATGGAGCTACTTGTAAAGTCTGTGCAATGGTAGGAAGCTCGTCGGTGAATGTTCCTTCCAAGATATCGAATTCTGGTGCACCACGTCCGGTACCGATATTAGGATGATCTTCACCAACACAAACACACGCATTCAAACGTTGACCAGGTAAATGTGATAATCCATCTGGCGAACTTTGATTAGGGGTGACACCGGCATCACATGTTTGATATGTATATGGCCAGACACCATCTGTTGAAGCCATATACCCAGGTCTTGCCAAGTTACCTAAAGACCACAAGGCGGGCCAGAACCCCTTTGAGTCATACGAACCAGGTAACCTGGCACTTATCTCAACTAAACCTTGTGTATAACACATCTTATTCCAAGATTGCAACATACCCGATCTGTAAAACAAGCCATGTGATTTATAGGCGTCTAATCTAATATTTAGTGTACCATTTGCCGTAGAGATCAGGTCAGGAGAATACCATTCTAAATCGTTCGTAGCCAGATAATGAAGATCCATACCTTCAAAGAATTGATCTTCCAAGGGGTAAAAAGTTCTTCCTTCCAAATTAAATTCATCAGAGAATACCAAATCCCATTTATCACCATCACTAGTGATCTTTTCGTGGAACTCCTTAGGAGTGTCAGGGTCAACGAGCGAAGTTCTTATTGCGGATAATTGGGGATACACATAATTTGTCAATAATTCATATTCTTCTGGAGGCACTTTCCTATTACCTTCCACGATGGCGATTACTATCGAGATGGTCAGTAATGCTAATACTCCAACAGCGATGAGTGAAACTCCCAAGAAATTAAACCATCTAAATTCCTTAACGTTTTTTCCTCCTCTTGATGATCTGCAAAAACATCCAGTATCATCATCTTCCATCATGAATACATCATCATCACTGAACTCTATATAATCACTTCTCTCACCTAATTCCAGTGTGGTAATAGTAACATCTCTCTTATTTGAGTTTCTATTTTTATTTGACAGTGGCCCACCCAAGTCTTCTAACTCTAATGCACTCGAACTTTTTGCCAACTGGGTAAGCGGCTTGTTGTCAAATTGGTAATACGGCTGATAAGTGAATGGGTTATCTAGTTGTTCTATGATTTGTAATTTTTTATCAAAATCCTCTTTTAAATTTAATGAGGAAGGAATAAGCTTACTTGAAGATGAACTGCCACTCATACCTGAACTGGAATTGTTACTATTAAATTTACTGTATGAATCATTTCTTGGATTGAATTGATGCTTTGGTAAAACTGTGAATGAAGTTGAAGTACTTGAACTCTTATCTAAAGTCAGTCTCATCTTTTGTATCTTCTTTTGATGTCTTTTGGAAAGTTTTACTGCATCATTTTTCAAATCTACTTTTGAAGATAATGTCAGCTCTGAACTTCCAATACTCTGATCTCTCACTATCGTGTTAGAACTAGTGGAAGCATTACTACCCGATGAATTATTACACTTCCCATCTGGGAAGCTACTAGCACCCTGATGGGTTTGATCAGGTTGAATGATAGGTCTTGAAGAACTCATATCTGATGAATTCGAGTCTTTTAAAGAGATATAGTTCAAGATAGAATTACTTTCATTTTTCTAGTTGAAATTAGGCTTTACAGGACGAGATAGCTGTTTTTCAAAGGTTTCGATAATTTGAAACAATTCAATTTCCCAATAGTTGCCTTCTGTTGAAACTAGCAGAATGAAGATTTTCAAAGGCTAAAAAGTAATTTTAAAGATGTCCAAGTACGGCAGAGTAAATCATTATTTACCGAAGTACTTGAATTCGGCATAACTCAATTGTCGTATGAATTTCATTTCTTTCACTGTATTTCAACTATATCAGTTGTTCAATACTAATAGATATTAAAATATTTTGTTTATCCCTTCCTTTTATGTAATGTAAGATAAATTCCCCACTGTTATACTTTTCTTATTGTCCTCTTTGTTGAAGCAATAGTCAGAGATGCCTTTTACCGACATTTGTATCCCCGGTTAAATATCTTCTAAGAAGACGGTTGCCCACCATCAACTGCACCAACACATTTAAGCGAAATCCGCTGCTTATCGTTTTGCGATTGTGTATGGCGCATAGAGACTAAAAAACTTAACCTGTCAAAAGCACAGATTATGCATTTATCAGTGGGGAAAGAATAAGGGTCTGTATATTATTTCTAGTTTATGCCAATGAGATTGAGTAAGTGGGTAATGGCATGTGGAGTTGCCATTGGAGCAGTGTATACAGCGGTGTAAGCTTTTGTAAACGGTCTTTGCTTTTTCCAGTTGCTACTTGAACTCAAAAGTTTGGCATGATTTGAAAATTAGTTCATAGATGATGAGTACTTAATTTAGACATCAGGGGCAAGAATTCATATGGACAATAGATAATGTCTAGAATATTCTCACTATATGTGATGCATAATTTCAAAGATAGTATTGGGTTATATGACAATTCCGAAGGACACGATATTACTTTTGTGAATTTCAATTATAAAGTTTAAGTTGAATCATCAAATGACCTAGTCCTTGATAATAACACTATAATTATATAATTTGTGAATTAATCTTCTATCGGGTATTGAATTACATTACTGTTCCATTAATAATATTGTCATCATTTTAAACTATAAGTCCTAAAATGGTGATACAATCAACTGAAATTGACCTCAATAGGTGTTTATTTGTGAATACAACAAATAGAGTTTATTTAGATTGTTCTCCACTCGGAGTAATATTAGTTACGTAAAGTTGATAAGGTGGTGTATTGTACAGGTTTTGTAATTGGCTTACATAATGATCTTTCCGTGGTATTAAGTGAAGTTAATGACATAATCGATATCCACTTTTAATTGATGGATACCGACTATATCCTTTCCAAAGGCGGGTCTGGATAGAATCTTTCCATTACGTCTCAAGGAAATGTCCATAGAATAAGAAAGATTGTATAATGCACAACGTAAGGATTACAAGTAATACAAGTGTAGAAGATTTGAGAACTTTGTGAAAAATAAATTCCACCAATATACAACCTCCTAGAGTATTACAAGCCTCAAATCGCATCATTCACTACCCTACGATTTCTCTTCAGTGTAATCTTATCATTGACGATGATCATCACCTAATTGAAAAATTCAAGAAAAAAAAAACTTTCATTGACAAATCGAAATCACTAAACACAACAAAGATGTCATTTTCATTAACGATAATACCTCATGGTGATACCTTAGATTCCGTATCTACTCAACAAATCGAGCTGTTAATTACCAAATTTTCAGTTAGCAACCAAAAATCGCAATATTTAAGTCCGGGAAGAGTATTAGACTACACTTTCAATAGTGAACTCAGTTTACAAGAAGGTAGATCATTTTGGAAATCACAAGATGTACCTGGTGTAGACTTGATATACCAGCCCGCTGCAGGGAGACAGGACAAGAAATTATTTGTCTTCGATATGGACTCGACATTAATTTACCAAGAAGTGATAGAATTGATCGCTGCATATGCTAATGTCGAGAAGGAAGTTGCAGATATCACCACTAGAGCCATGAATGGCGAGTTAGATTTCAAACAGTCACTTCTGGAAAGAGTCAAATTACTTAAAGGAATAGACGCTACCCAGATCTGGGACGAATTGTACAATAACAAGATAGTCATCACTAATGGTGTCGTGGAATTAGCTAAAGGTTTGAAGAAAACGGGTTGTAAATTAGCTGTATTGAGTGGAGGTTTCATACCATTAGCACGCAAAGTCGCTGACAAGTTGCACTTCGACTACGCTTACGCTAACAATTTAGAATGTGATGACGTCGCGGGTAAGCAGATCTTGAACGGTAAGACATTTGGTGAAGTTGTAGATGGCGATATGAAACGTACGTTGTTACAAGAGATCGCCCTGAAGGAGAAGATCCCATTCAGTGACGTGGTCGCTGTCGGGGACGGAGCTAATGATTTGAAGATGATGTCCGTGGCTGGGTTGGGGATAGCTTGGAATGCTAAGCCTAAAGTGCAACAAGAAGCTCCATGTTGTTTGAATACCAAGTCAATGAAAGATGTGTTTTATATATTAGGTTACAACGATGATGAAATTAGCAAATTATTAGATATTTAGAATTTAATTATACCTTTAACTACACCGATTATCCCATTAAATAACAATACAGTTTCACCTGGTACGACTTCACTTAATTTTACCGGTTCCTCTTCGATTAAATTTTTACTTATCAACATGTGTCTAGTGACACCACAAAGACACCCTGAACTCAAGGGCGGAGTCACCCATCTCTCGACGATCTTACCCGTGCTGGGGTACAATTTACTTCTCTTGAACAGGATATTCGTGAACGTGCCCTCCATTACCTGGTGGGCTTCATTGAATACAAGCACATCAGACGAGAGCTCATGCGGATTACCTGATCTCTTTCTAGCCTCATCGTAATGATCTCTCTTTGTGGTCTTGAACGACGTGAAGGGCGATATCGGTATTGGTTTGGAGTCAACGTATACGGACCATATCCTATCCGGTGTTGTATCTGGGTAGAATCCCTCCATTAAATTACTCCTTGCCAGAGTTGGTGATATTTGTACTTCCAAAATACCCCTCTTATTGATTAATACTCGACATTTATAAGGTAAAGTCAAGTCAAGATCTCTTAGCGCCTGGTTTAATTTCCAAAGTAAGAACTCCTCGGTTATCTCAAAGGGCCATTGAAAGAAACTTAATGCCAGTCTGAGTCTATGGTAATGTTCATCGAACAAGAAAAATTGTGATGGTGGCACGGTTCTCGTGTTGGGCGGCGACAGGAGCTCTGACTGTGGGACACTACATTTGTATATCATATCTGTAGCTTGTGGAGACTTCGGTGGCTGGCCTATACGATCTTCATCACCAGGTAGTACATCTAAATAAGGATCGTACCTGATAGTGGAAAGTATTTCGAATTTAGTATTTGGAATATCGAAAAACGGGGCCATATAACTTTGAATGACATCTTCTGCGATGAACTCGAGATCCAATTGATCTAACTCCGCTCCATTACTCAGCATTATCCTTTGTGTCTATGTATAACTAAGTGATTTAACGCCTTTTAACAATATCGCAGCCCCAAAATCACTAAATCTTAGCATTTTATCCATCGTAGATCTCATAGGTATAACTACAATTTTAAAACCAAGGTAATAAAAAGATATAAAAAGATATAGAGATTACATATACATGAAATATGATATCAAAACACAAGCTAATTAAATTTGTATATTATATAATTATCTAATTTAAGCTAAACTTGATAAAGCACCTTTAATAGCAGCTGGATTAGCACCGATAACTTTTTGAGAAACTTTACCATCTTTAATGAATAATACAGTTGGCATCGATGAGATTTCGTATTCTTGAGCGATAGCTGGGAATTGATCTACATCAACTTTAATGAATTTAGCATCTTTGTATTGTTCAGAAAATTTATCCAATAATGGAGCAATCATCTTACATGGACCACACCATGTAGCAAAGAAATCAACGACAACAAGTCCTGAATAAGCTAAAGCTTCTTTGAATTGGGTTTCTGATTCGATAACGGCAACCATGATCTATACGATAATTTCTTAATGTAATTTAAACTAATTGATTCTTAATTAATTAATATAATTACTAAGTAAATTCTTTTGAATTAAAATTCCCAATTTTTCTTCTTAAATACGCCGCCAACGTTAACGAAGTAAAATTCCACTGTGGACAAAAAGAATTTTTTATTACGCGCATTTCTATTAAGCAGATTTGGATTACTAAAGACTACTGGGGCTGGACGGGATGAATAATCACATAGTCAGATCAGATCAGATAAGAGATACACAAGTCTCAAATTAGATATATCATGCTATATACTTCTAGAATTGTCTACCACCGGATCCGTTACCGTTACCATTAGGTGGGCCTACAAAATAGTAAGCCACTGCCGGATTAGTAATTGGTGCTCCTCTTGGGTACTGACCTTGTTGCATTGGCATGGGTATCATCATTGGATATTGACCTTGTTGTAATTGTTGTTGTGAATTATAATAATTATTGTTATTATTATTTTGATGATGATGATGATTATTGTTATTGTTATTGTTATTATTTTGATGATGACGATGTTGTCTTGGTGATGTTCCAGGTTGTTGTTGTTGACGAGGTGGAGGCGGTACCATCGTTGGGCCACTATTTGGCATGAATCCGGTATAATAAGGTGGGATTACTTGTGGTGTCGCAGACTCGTCACGTGGACTGAACAGAGGTGGCATCATTATTGGTACCAGTTGTGGGTGAATACCTGCTTGCATGGCAATAGGTGATTGAGAATGGTGATGTGTGCTTGGAGATAACGGAGCCACTGCCAGTGGGATCAATTGCGGTGGTGCCCCCATTGGTGACAGTGTTGGTGGGTAATATCTCATATTTGGTATTGGAGGCAGTGTCATAGTGGTTTTCTCTGGCACTAACAGATATAATGTAATATATGAATCATCGATTTCTTGTTCCCACGTAGGTGGTGTAGCAAATGGTTTTTCTAAATTTTTTTCATCTTCAATATGAATAAATAAATTGAAAAGCTCTTTAAAACCTTCGCCTGATTTAACCTCCTTAGGAACACGGGCTCCAAAGAATCCCAGTGGTGTAATATTCTTTCTCGAAGGTGAAACTTGATTAATACGTGGTGATGAATGCATTGGAACAGGTGATTTGTTGACGAAATTTGAACGTATTGTCAGTGGTGGAACAAAATTTGATGGTTGGAAAGATGCTGTGTTAGGGTTCATCTTGAATGTGATGGCCTTCTTTGGATCCATCTTCTTCTTTGGCAGTGGTGCTGCCAGCTCTTTCTCTTTTTGTTTCTTCTCCAGCTCGGCCTTCTTAGCGGCTTCCTCTTCTTCTTCGAATTTTCTTGTAAGCTCTTCTTGCTTGCTCTTATCCTTAGTTAAGATAGGTAATAAATCCTTTGGGAACTTAGATGGAACTTTGAAATTTGCCGAAAATTCCTTCAATGCATTAATCTCAGACTGGGCATTGATTCTTGAAGTTTCACTGCTGAATCCTTGCAGTGGAGGCTTAACAGTGGCCAGTGATGGCTTATGTGGTAACGTTGCAGGGACTTTCTTCTTATCTTCCAGTTTCTTAGGTACCAGTGAGGAGGCTAATACTGCTGGGTCATCGTGGTATTGAACTGCTCTCCTTGTAGGTGGGACATATTTATTTGGACTAATATCTCTTTGTGGTGTTGCCTTCGAGTTCGAGACTTTACCTGACTTGATAGCAGCCATTAATTCCTCGCCTCTTCTATCAACACCAGAGTACTTATCTTCTTCATCCAATCCGCTATCATCGACAACGACACCTCTCTCTTCGGCAAGATGGATATTACCATTATAGGAGGAACCTTCGATTTCACGTGCCAATTTCTCGGCCTGTTCAAGACGTTCTTTATATTTAGGATCATCTTTTGAAATTTTGGTAGTATACATTTCTTCATCGAATGAAGATTGAATACCGAATTTTTTCTCATTAACGGCAAATTGATCCCAATTTTTGTTGGCGCTCATATCGTCTTCCAAACCACCGTCCAAGATACTTGAATCGATCTCTTCAGGTTCCCATTTCTCCAATTCACGTTCTTGGGTCAGTTTCCTATTAGCGGAGATATCAACATCTGTTTTGAAACTCGTGGTGGCTTCAACTGGTGATTTACTGACAAAACTTAAATCCAAGTTCAAGATTTCAATATCGTTGAAATCCTTATTCTCAAACACCATTATATCTGGTAATTCGTCATTTGGATCAAATTCATCATCTGGTGATAAACTGTATAATTCAGGCATCTTTAATACTATAGATAAATTATTATCATTAGTGAATGAAGATGTCGAGTATAATAACCCAGTATAACGAGTCCCCGAAGTGACTGTCACGATACATTTGGAACCTATTGAATTTGACAATAAATATAAAGTTCTGTCGTCCATATGTTTAGAAATAATTTCTTGTTCCAGTGGTGATAATTTACTTTGCTTTATACTTTCTGCACTCACTGAACGTCTACTGTTATTATTATTATTATTGCTATTGTTATTGTTATTACCATTACCCTTTGATGAAGGACGACGATGTTTTGGAGCATTACCGGCAGACGAAGTGAATCGAGCAGTTTGCTGTTGCAGTTGTTGCTGTGGTTTAGCAGCTGAAGATACCGATGATGATGACATTTCTTCACAATTCTTTTTTCGCTTTCACCACACTTATGGAATACGATAATTATGATACTACCCTTATTTGAAATCGATCAATCTATGACAAATTGTAATACCACCAATGTAATTCCAATCAATCAAAATTTAAAGTCAATGAAAAAAAAATAACAATGAGAAATAACCCAGGGGAATGAATTTAATTACCCAAATATTACTCAATTGATCTTATCTCTAATTGAATGAGAGATAGGGAGAATGAATTCCACTTAAAGTATACGATCACTTAGGGTGATTGTATACGACTTATTGTATTTTAATATTAAAATATCAAATACAGACTCTGTCACCTGTTGTAAAATTCAAACTCTGCCACCAAAGTTTTTCTTTCGAATTCAACGAGGTCTGTAGAACTTCCCGATGTGGTAATTTATACTGATTACTACATACAGCAGTATTCTCACGCGACACACGACTTGTGATTGCTGTCAATTTTATTTTTTTCAATTTGACTTGATAACAGTTGGGAATGATTTATTATAATTTATATATTTATATAGATATATAGACAAGATTGATCAGATTTGAATTAGTAATTGCTAGATAAGAGAATGACGTTACCATCACAATCTCAATTGTGGTCTCCATATGCTGCATTAGCATTTGATTCACTACTTAATTCCTTAAAAGATACAAGACAATATTCACTATCAGTTTATAAAAAATATTTACAATATAAAGATGATTCATTAGAAAAAGATTGTCCATTATTTGTTACATGGAATATCGTAATAAATGATGAAAAACATTTAAGAGGTTGTATTGGTACATTTAGTGATTTACCTGTTGAAAAAGGTATCAAAGAGTATGCATTAATTGCAGCATTTGATGATTCAAGGTTTAGTGCAATACATGAAAAGGAGTTAAATTTTTTAGAATGTTCAATTACTTTGTTAAAGGATTTTGAAAAATGTGATAACCCGTTGGATTGGGAATTAGGTAAACATGGTGTTAAGATTAATTTCCAATATCAAAATATAAATTATAATGGAACTTTCTTACCTGAAGTAGCAGTAGAACAAAAATGGGATAAAGTTGATACTATACAGAATTTAATAAAGAAACTGGGATTATATAAATCAATTAATTATAAAGATTTAGATATTAAATTAACAAGATATCAAGGTTTGAAGAGTAAAATTGGATTTAATGATTATATGAAATTAAGAAAACAAATTGAAAATGATCAAATTTAAATTAGTTGGCTTCAGTTTTTCGACTTTATTAGATGCTGGTTTATCTTTATATTTTATCGCTATTGTTTGGGATGATGGGAAGTTTTTTTTATTATTTATTCTTATATGAGAAGGGATTTGAAAATTGGATAATTATTTTTATGGTAAATGAGTTGTATGAATTTGTATATGATCTATGTGATTTATGTGATAGATGATCTATTTGGTCTACGATCTATATAGTCTATCATCTGTGTAGTCTATGACCTATATAGTCTATGACCTATATGGTCTGTCTTATCAATATATAGTTAAAAAATGAGTCATGTACTAAATATAAAGTAGTTTTACTTCATCTATGGTTTAACTGAACCAATATCTTCACAAAATCAACCTACTGACTTACCACTTTTGAATCATACCAATGATACCATTCCAATACCATTCACATACCCAACCAATACAGTACAAGTGGTCTATCCCCCGATGATGTAATTACTAATTGTCCCTCCACACACGACCTTTGTGTTGAAAAAAAAATATTGAATTCACTGAAAACTGATGAGATTAGTAAAGTGATTAGGTAATTTTATAATATAAAGATGGCTGTTAAGGGACTTGGTAAAGTTGATCAAGTATATGATGGTGAGTGATAATATTTAATTTCAAATTTGTTAAAAAATTCAAATATCTAACCTCAATTAGGCTCAAGTTTAAGAGTAGGAATCTTACATGCAAGATGGAATCAATCGGTTATTGATAATTTAGTTAAAGGTGCAGTTAACAAGTTAAGAGAATTGAATGTTAAAGAGGAGAATATCATTGTCGAGTCCGTGCCAGGATCTTTTGAATTACCATTTGCTACACAACAATTATTTGCCAAATACGATTCATTAAATAAACCAATCGATGTCGTTATACCAATTGGTGTATTAATTAAAGGTTCAACAATGCATTTTGAATATATTTGTGATAGTGTCACTAAGAAAATCATGAATTTACAATTCGAATTAAACAAGCCAATCATCTTTGGTATCTTGACTTGTCTCACCGAAGAGCAACTGGAGGCAAGAGCTGGTTTGATCGAGGGTAAGATGCATAATCATGGTATTGATTGGGCTCAAGCCGCTGTTGAGATGTCACTTAAATTTAAATAATTTATACAAGTATATACACTCACTTCTTCTTCTTGTTGAATTGTCTAACGAAATCTCTTTTATACCTTTTAAATTCTCTATTCAATTCACCTCTTTTCTCATAAAACCAAGTTTCATACTCGGATTTATCAAATTCCTTTGAGATTTTAGTTAATTGAGATTGACTCAGTAAGAATGGACTTTTATCATGACTGAAAAATAATGACTTATTTCTTGAAGAAGCCAATAGCATAGCTTTCCTCAGTGACAGTTGTTGTTTCAAAATTTCATCACGGTCAATATCATCATCTTCAACAACATCTTCTACATCAGAATCTTGTAATTTGAAACCTGTAGTAGTGGTAGGATTGAACAAGTCTCTCAATTTTTCAGTCTCATTAACCTCAACATCGATTTTCTTACCAAATACAGGCATGAATTCATCATCTACATCACTGCCAACTGGCTCACTCAGTTCCACATCATCTTTCTTACCAAAGGCAGGTACAAATTCATCATCTACATCACTCGTGACACTAGTCTCCGCTGCTGGAACATCGATTTCAATTTCATCTTCATCGTCTTCACTAGCAATAGTGGTCTGTTCGGGTATTGGATTGGATTTCTTATATTCTTCAATAACATCATCTGTACAATCTTTGGTTTTAATATCATAACTATCTCTATTAAATTTCAGTTCAAATTCATAATCACTTTCACCACTTTCTTCGACATTTTCCAGTTCTTCGAAATCAACAGGTTTGTCAAAATCAAAATTTTGAAATAAATTTGATAAAATTTTCTTATTTGTATCTTTCTCAACTTCGAACTCTTCTTCTTCTTCCAAGACTTCTTCATCTTGTGGCAGTTTCGCTTGTCTAGCGGTAGATTTCTCCACTATGTGGAAATTACCATCTTTCCAAACGCGATTCTCAAAGATCCATGTCAAATCTCGAAGTTTCTTAGTCTTATCATAACCCCAAACTTTTGTCTTTGTATTCTTAACACTTATTAATTTACCATTCATATAACATCTCAATGTTAAATTCTTTGGATTCTTCCTAGCGGTCTTTCTTATCCGCCCCTTAATGACTAGTTCATCTTTACCATTTAATATCCTATCTTGTCTCACAGCAGCAATCTTCTCTCTTTTCAAACGATCAGCTTCCTTCGTGTCTGGCTTTAATTTATCTTCTTCCCATCTTTCACGATACGTCTTGGACAGTATATCTATTATCAATTTAGAGTTTTTGAATTTGACACCATTCAAATGCTGTTTCAATTTCACAAGACTCTTACTTGATATATTAATATCACTATATGCAAAATATGTCAATGCTGTAGGTTTCTTATGTACTTCTAACTCAGACAACACTTCACCAAATTTCGAAAGTCTCGAAGATAATTGATCTATCTCCTCATGAAGATCTTCTGATATCCCACCTATATAGAGCCTAAGCTTTTGTGGTTCATCACTCAATGTACTACTCATCTCCTATACTATTATAATCTCTTCTCATCAGATATTTTTAAAAAAAAATTTTTTATCAATTTTTCATTTTAACAGATTTTATAAAGATAAATGATTTCTTATATTTTAGCTAAAATTACATATAAAGAACGATATAATCACTCTTCCTTGTCCTCATCATCCTTCTCGGCTTCCTTATCACTCAGATCGGCTTCTTCATTATCGTCAAGATCAGGCATATCTTCATCTCCATCGTTTTCACTTAATCCTTCATCACTATCAACGATGAAATCCTTGGATAAAGATGATTTCTTACCTGAAGCTGATTTCTTTACAGGTTGATCATCTTCATCTTCATCATCGGAGACGATCTTTCTCTTCTTAGATTTCTTTTGCTTCTCCTTCTTAGGTTTTTCCTTCTCGTCTTCAGCTCCACTTAAGACATCATTTTCATCATTTTCTAATTCAACCATTTGCTCTAACCATTGAGAACTTTCTTCAGCTAATTTCTTACGTTGTTCAATTAATTTCATCATTTCTTGATTAGCCAGTTCTTCTTTCTCTTTTTGTAATTTCAATTTCTTCAGAGCCTCTTCTTCTTGTATTTTCTTAGCTTTGACTAATTTCTCACTTAAATTAGATTCATACTCGGTTTGCTCTTCTAACAGTCTCTCTAATTGTTTCTTTATAGTGTTAGCACCCATTGAGGCTCTTGAGGTTAATTCTTCCTTGGAGTATGGTGGATTTGGTAATTCTGCAATCTTGTTCAAATTGGTAATGGCTTCTTCAATAGAGATAATACAATTTTCAATCATTGGAACATTCTTAGATTGTAATGGTAATCTCTTAATTAATTCTGCAATTTGGAACTGAATGAATGAGATATTAAAACTTAATGAAGGTGATTTATTGAGTTGATAGGCTTTCTCGGCATTGGACAATGCACTTAAGAGACATTGATAATTTCTGTCTTGATAACCTCTCAAGAGCCAAGCTCTTCCTAATAATGAATAAATTCTGAAATCTGAAGTAATCTTTAACAGTTGTTCATAAGTTTCAATAGCCTTTGCGTAATTTTTCATTGAAACTAATAAATTACCAAGATTAATATATATAGAGACATCATTCATTGTTGATTCAGCTTTAATCATATTATTCTTCAATTTCTTGAAAACTTCTAATGCCAAACCATAATTTTTAAGTTCAGCAAATGTGATAGCTAAACCTTGGGTAGCGTAAAGATTCTTACCATCAAGGGAGATAACTTTTTGGAACAACTGTGTAGCTCTAATCAAATATTGATTTCTCTTTTCATTAAGATCCTTAGAAGTTAATTTGATCTCCTTAGCGATGGTAAGATATGCATTACCTAAACTGATTAAGGCAAATGAATCATGTGAATTATACTTCATCAATGTCTCCTTATGGTGAGCACCTTCTAAATCTTTATCCAATTTCAATACTGAACCGAATTTCTTAATGAACCAACCATAAAATGAACGAACTTCAAGTATATCTTGATTCTCAGCTAATAATTCATTAACTTCTTTTAACAAAGTTGGATAATCTTTAGATTTATCAAAGCATGAGATAAAAAGTAATCTTAATTTAGAACTCAAATATGATGGTAATTGAGTCAACGTTGAGTCGTATAATTTCTTAGATTCTTCCAAATTGAAATTCTCAGTGACTCTACCTTGGTTGTACTCCACGGTGATTTTCAAATCTTCTGGGTCATCCTCGAGGGCGTTGACTTTATCATGAGCAATAGTGAAGAATTTATTACTAATTTCCAAATTATTTTTCAAATAGTGGAAGACACCAATATTATTAAATAATTCTAATGGTTGCTCTTGATTTGAATTCTTGAAATATTCTATAGTCTTTGACAAATATTCAATTGATTTATTTAAATCGATATTTTCATAAATTTCTGATAACACCAAATAAACATTTATATGCACTGGTTCATCAGCTTTGAATGATAAATTCAATGTCTTCTCTAAATGTAAAATTGATTTCTTGAAAGATTTATTGTTGAAATATAATACACCAATGAGGTAATTATATTCCAAAGAGTTAGGATCTGATTTAAGGAAATTTTCTAATGAGATTAACAGTTCTTCAGTTGATTTTCTTGCGATTTGTGATTGTACTAAACCCAATTTAGCCAAGTTATTTGAATTATTCAACTTGATAGCTTCATTATAAAACTTTGTAGCGTTAATGAAATCTTCAGATATGAAATAACATCTTGCTAACCAAAAATTCAGTTCACTCAAGACATTTGGAGATAAATTATTTGTTGTTAATAATTTTGAACAAATCTTGATAATTTTCTCATAATTACCAATACTGAAGAAGAATGATGTAATAACTAATAATAATATTGGATTTGAATTATCTTTTTGTAAATACAATGAAGTTTTCTCAATTAACACTTGATATTTCTCTTGGAAACTTGAATCGTTATGAGAATTATTTAAAGTATCATCAATTTCCGAGATTAATAAAAGTATCTCTACATCAAGTGAATATTGTAATTTTAAGGAATTTTTCCATGCCTGGGCTGATAATTTCTTATTTTTCAAATACCAGAAGCATAAACCAATACCGATTCTTGGATCTGGCTTGGATAATGGGTTCACTAATAACACTTGTTGATATAATTTCAATGCGGCGTGGTAACTTTTCCTTAAAAACAATATATGAGCTTTACCAAACATTGCAGAGAAATTCAAAGGCTGAATCTTTAATATCTTGTCAAATATCTCAAAACTATAATCATAATTCCCATTTAAGAAATTAATCCAACCTGTAGTTATTAAATTAATAAAATCTAATTGATTAATCTGTTGTATAATATTTGATTCATTTAACAGTTTATTTAAATCCTTTGTTAAGATATGTATCCATGTTGTTAAATTATTAAGACTTAATTTATCCTGTGTTGATAATTCCATAATATCACTTGATTTAAAAGCATCATTAATCAATTCCATGGCATCATCGTATCTCTGTTGCAAAGCGTATCTCTTCGCAATAATACACCATGTCTCTAAATTACAATTTTCATTTGTTAATAACGTGGATAACTCTGATGCATCAGGCAATTCTTCATTCAAATCAATAGTGACAACTTCACCATCACTGATATTGATATCTACAGATTCAAATTTCTTGAAATAATCTTCACCCAATTGCAGGGCATAGAATTCCGTTGATAATTCAACACTTTCCCCAACTTCTTTATCCATCCTATAGTGTAAATTACACAATTTAATCTGTATAACCCTTACCAATTCCTGTCTGATTTCCTTTGTCGATGAATATTTTTTTTTTGTTGAAATTATTATCAACAGTTATGACTGCCTAATAGGGTAATTATATGTTTATTACTATTACTTCTACATAATCTACAAACCACCTTTCTGGTTCCAGTAATCTCTCTTGACGTTCTTCTCAACTTTAGCTTGTTCTTCTTCATCTTCAGCGTTTTCATAGTTGTCCAGTTGCAGCTCACCATGATCACTTTCATCGCTTTTGATCCCGAAAAGGGCATTTATCAGTTTCTGTTTGTCATCGTAAACTACTGGTTTTGTTGTGTCCTGGGATTCGTTAATGATATTTAAAAGTGTACTGTCGTCATCGGAGGAGTATTCCGAATAGTAATGGATATCATTCTCACTTCTTTGCACTTCCTGAACAACTGGTTTCTTCTTTTGATTCAGTT